>ML675603.1:27805954-27852664 GCA_007922155.1 Mesoclemmys tuberculata
TATGAGATCACCTATTTTGGCACCTAAAAGTGAGCTTCAGCTCCTCACTTCTGGCAGCTACGTTTGAAAATTTTGGCCAATCAGTGCAATAGTGAACAATGGATGGAGTGGAAAATTTCTTCCCAGGGCTCTAGGAATTCTTTTATTTGATTACCTCCACCTTTTATTATTTACCTTGCAAATAATATTTATGGCCATAACATTATCCAACTCTTAAAAGAAACTATTTATTTCTCAGTACTCCCTTACTCAATTAGCCTGATTCTCTGCTGCTTCACATTTTGTGTAATCATTTATTTATACCTATGCAAAGTTGACATAATGCTGTCAAAGGAGAATTCTCACTCACTCTGTAGCAGGGTTAACGAGTGCATCAGATGTGAGGCAGTGGGGATTCTGCCTCAATGTGTCTCACAAGGAAGGTATACACAATTTAGTTAAAAATACAAATCAAGGAAATATAATTCCTGATAATCATGGGTGTGCGTTCAGCCATGTTCTGCATAATGATATAATTTCTAATAAGAACATCTGCTATTCCCACCCTCTAGGGAATAAAGTCTGTAAGAGATCAGATTAGATTGAAGACAGAATGCTTGGAGGATTAGTTACTGACAGATGTAACCTGGTGGTACTGCAACCGGTTGTTTAAATAAGGAGAACCAAATTTGGGAGTTAATGTTAGATGGACTCAAGCCAGCCCAGGCTGGCAGCATCACAGAAGATTTATTTTTAATCAGAGAACGAAGGTTAACAAAGCTTGCACTATGTTCCAATACTCTAGACAGCTATAGCTGATTTGGCCTTGAAGGATACCTAGCAGCATTAGCTGTAAGAAGAGCTCACCATTGGAGTGTAGCTGCTCTGTGCTAGAGTGATAAATGAGGAGAGGTAGCTAAGAAGTGAAGGAATAGCTAAAGACCCTAGGAGTACCCCTCCTCTGAACATCCATACCCCCCCCAAAATTGCTGCCTCAGGGACGTGAAAAGTCAGCCTTGTGATAAACCTTGATCAGGATCAGATGTGCTAGGGAAAGGCCATGATCAAATATCAAAGGGTCTCTAAATTGCCAAAGCATGAGAGAGCAAGCAGGAGGACACAGAGCTGTAATTTATGATTGGCCTTCATTCTTAAATGGAAAATGTGTTCTTGAATTGCAATACTCTTGTGAATGCATGTTCTGTTTCAGTTCATTAGGAATCTTTTGCTGCAGCATTATTGATCTAAGCTACTGAACAATGAACTCAGAATGATTAATCACATATGCATTCCAGAAACATTTTTCTGTACTAGACTCTTTCAGCAGTGACAGTGCTGTGCTTTGTCTTTCAATTCCACGTTCCACAAACCAAGGGCAGCTCTGCCTTTCATGACATAGTTCTTTGTTTTTGCATCATCATTTGGCTAAGTGACTCCACATTTTTGCATTCTCAAGAGACAAGCACAGCCTGGATTTGGAAGCAAGAGAAGTTTGAGGGGATTTTTGCTCTGAATAACATTTGATATCCATGTAAGCGCTCTGTCATGAAATTAAAAGGCCAAATATTACAAGAGAAAAGCAGCATATTGCATCCTTGCAATCAAATGTAAAACAATGGTATTACAGTATCAATCCTGCATTTTATAAAGTGACTAGGCCTGGCCCTGTAAGCTGAAGCCCTCTGAACTCTGGTTTGGATTCAAATCTAGACCTAAAGGTATCTTTAATAGGCCCAAATTGGAATGTGAATACAACCTAAACTTTGGGAAAGTTCAGTTCCAGATTTTATAGCTCAATTTTAGCTCTAATTATTATTATTGGAGTTTCTTAAACTGCTGTCTCCTGAGCAGACGTATTGGATACCCCTGACTCCCTCTCAAATATCCTATGCTAAATCAAAGGCTGATTATTATGTCAATCTCATTTTTTGAGACTTGGATTTAAATATTTGTTTTTCATTTTTCTGCTTTATGCTTGACATGAATCTTAAGGCATCACATTACCTGAAATATTTTCCAGACAGCATATACATAACAACAATAAAAAATCTACATAAAGTAATGATGCACAATCATCCATTTCCATTTCCATAACAGGAAAACCTTTTAACTGATATCGACGAAATTTGTAAGACTTGCTGTTTGCGCTCCAAGAATCAGATAAATGTGTTGCTGGTATAAAAGTCAAATGTTTAATTACTTTCCCCTTTCACCATACAGTGCAGAAGGCTGTCACTATGCATAATAGAGATAATTCTTAAAAAAACCTACAGACAATCATGTTTGATGTATGACACTAAAGAAAACATCTTTCAAACAGATCATTTGTAGGCAGCAAATCTGAGTCAATTTGATATAATTTCTCATCACTGTAATGTTTTGCTGTCGTGAAATAGACCTACTTACTATAAATATAGGGATGTCTGCAATAAATTAAATTCTGAGTTTTAGAAACATATGGGATTGTTTGTGTTTTCCCAGAAGGCTACATTTTCTGTAATGAGATCAGAGATTTTGGCTGCCATGTTATTTTTAGGAGCTCATTCATCCCCGCCTTTTCTAATTCACTAAGAAAAGATACAGTCAGCTTTACAGTTCATCTGCAATCAAGCAAGGAGACTAACAACATTATTTTGTCACTTGCAATATGTTTCTGCTGCCTCCAACATTTAATTTACAAGATGTACCTTTTCAACAAAACTGATGGAGATTGTGTACTCTGAAAAGCAAGCCTCAGCATTCAGTAAATAGGAACAAGAATTTGTGATGGGACACAATGGCAACTCCATTGATGGTAATGAGGTTAGGATTTGGCCTTAATGCTGTATCTTGAGATCCTTACTTATGCAAACATACTTACAAAAGTAATGTTCATGAAGAGCTGTCTCAAGTCCTATTATTTTGCCATTTGGAAATAGCAGATGCCAGTCTTGTGGTCATGTATTTAATAGCAAACCTCTCCCTCTATTTTAAATGTTGCAAGTTCAATGTACTAATCAGAAATAAATGTTATGATACATCTGGAAAAGCAATAAAAGACTAAAATATAATGCAAGTGAAATGGATATTGCTGTGCAACCGTCTCCTGCTGTACCTTCTCTGTCTTTGTACCGTGGCACTTTGCATCCTGTACGTGGCATGCTGCTTCTTCTGCTTTTATGCTTTGCAGGCTACTGCCTCCTGTGCTATACAGTTAATATTCAATTATCTACTGAAACAGCAAGTGTGGATACTAGATGCTGCCGTAGCAAGCAGAGAAATAATGACTATATATTTGGATCCAGTAGACCCACTATGGCAAACTACTTCTACTGAGGAGTTTCTTAATGCGTGTTGTGAATTATTGTAAAGAGGTGCAAGATTTGGGAGCTAACGAACCCCAAATTGAGCAGATTTAGGGCTTGCCAGCAGGCAAATATACGTGCGTGTACACACTACTGGATGCACTCATGCAAATCCCTTTTGTTTACACGTGACTAAACAGGTACCTTCCAAGATATGTTTAGACACAAATCAAGAATTTGCACCCATATATACTCCAGTAGTATGTATACCATGCAGACACATTTTCATGTGTAGGAATACGTGCCGCCCTCCTACCTGCTGAAAATCAGGCACTTAGCCCAAGATTTCCAGAAGTGACTAATGTTTTTGGGTGCCCAATTTCAGCCTCCATAGAGAGGCCTGATTTTGAGAAAGCGCTGAGAACCCATACTCTGAAAAATCAAGCCTCTTTAAGATATCTTAATTTGGGCACTCAAAAAACAGAAGCACTTAAAATAACTAGTCAATTTGAAAGTATTGGTCTTAATGTGCACTATTGGGCAGTTGTTTGTAGCAGACTATTTCTCTACATTCATTTTTAGTTGCTCCAGAAAAATTCCTAAAATGGTGAGGAAGAGACAAGGAGGAAAGAGACTGAACTGATTTCAAAAGTAGTTAGCATGATACTGGAAATGATGGCAGGTAACAAGTTTGTGTTTTGATGTAGATGTTAAAAGAGGAATAGGACAAATAATGTTTTTAAATGTAATTTGGGTGAGTAATTGCACTTAACATTTACATAGTAAGTTTCAGTGGGACTTGTGCTCCTAAGTCCCTTGGTTGCTTTTCAGAATCTCACCCTCCCTTCTGATACAGTGCTGCAGAAACATTCAGTTTGCACAACACTCTAGTGAAGGGACACATCCTACATCAGGTAGAGGAACTCTCCAACTCTTCGGGGCCAGCTGAGCACTAATGAGGAACACCTGCAAGGCTTAGTCTATCTTGAGGGGGAGGAGCTTAACAAGGGACAACCTGTTGCAGGAAGGGGTGGTGACCAAGGGGAGGGCTGTTCCACCATCTCAGAGGCTAGTCAGTTGAATCTAGAAAGACTGCCTGAGAGATAGGCCACATTTGCCTTTGTTTTTGCCCAGAGTTTCCTCTCTCAGAAGAGAGGGGAAGAGGACCTTTCTCTTGTCCGTTTACTGAAAGAACCCCTTATGTACTCTGAACTAGGGCAAGGACAGTGTAGTGAATAGCTGTGGGGTTTTGAGCAGGGTTTGAGGGAGCCTTCCCACCAGGAACATTATTTTCTTTCCAGTATAGACGGGGAAACTGAAGCAGAAAGATTACGAAGTCACTTTTCCAAGGTTACACAGTAAGTCAGTGGTAGAGCCAGATTAAAAACCGAGGAGCTTCCTTCTCCCAAGCAGGCTCCATGATTATACAATTTCACCTCTAACAACTTTAATAGTGGCATGGCAGACACATTAAACTGCAAATACAAATTTATACTACACAAAGTTCACCATACCTAATGGAGTATTCAATTATCACATTCTGAATATCAGCATTTGATCAAGAACTTGTCAGTTGAATTTACCATCAGTATTACTAATACACAGTTACAATTTTTATCTGAAACTGATGCAGCACTGGTGCCAACTAGAGATCATATAGTAAAACTCACTGATTTATTATTACGTTAGTGTAATGTAAACATACAAAAATAGAAGATATTTAGCAAGAACAATGTAGCTGCAGCCACATTTTAAGCAGTAAGAGAAACATTCTTCGTGTGGAACTGGCTCCTGCAAATCATAGATTAATTACAAAAAAGACTGCAAAAGTCAGGGGCAAACTCATACAACCAAAGAATCCAGGATTAAAAATAGTCTTTTTTTCCAGAAAGGCCTCAAACTAGAGCATGAAAGTCTTACATACAATGGTCCAGATGCTGCTTTCAAGTACGTACTTAATATCCATATTAGTACTCAGGAGTTGTGCATGTAAATGTGAGGGCAAAACTTGCTCTTAAATAAGTTCATGTATATAGCTAGAAGAGGCAAGAACAGAATCAAGATATGCGCAGCCCTCTTCAAAATCTCCCCTTATCCTTGAGCTCCATCACATGCACACTTTCAATGTTTGTCAACCCCTTTATAGATCTGAGTTCTTGTGATGCTGTATGGCATTTGGATCAGATCCCTGCCTGCATTTGGAGTCAGATTTTTAAAGGTATGTAGGCACCTAAAGACGCAAGTAGGCAGGGCTGGTTTTAGAACAGACAAGCAAGGCCGTTGCCCTGGTGCCAGCTTGCAGGGGGTGGCACACTGCTGTACTGCTTGACTGACTGTTTTTGCTCTGCTCTGATAAGCTATCCATTTTGGAGGGAGTTTGTATTGGTTGCTTGGGGTGGGCAAAAATATTTTTTCCCTGAATGACAAAACAACTAAGGTTGCTCCTGCAACTAAATTCCTAATGGGATTTTTCAAAAGCATCTAGGTGCCTATCCCCAAGGGAATTGAGCACTTGAATACCTTTAAAAATGTGGCCTTTGGTCATTATGGAAACTACTCTTTGTTTCCAGCAGCTGATAAGCGTCTGAGTCAGCCAGGAGATAGGACCCCATGGTGTAAAATCTGGGGTCCAGATTCATATAATGCCCTTGTGCATGTATTGCTGAGAGGGCAGGTACCCATTAAAAATGCCTGGCAAATTATGCTTGTGCTACTTAAAAGGAATAACCTAGCTAATTCCTGCATCTTTTACAGTGACAAGTCTTGTGGCATCCTCGGAATGTCTTGGGATGTCAGAATCCTTAGTAGTGGATAACCTGGATGGATGGATGAACAGGTCTGAATGCAATCTCCTGTCTTTCTTGATCTCAGCGATGTGTGTTGGCAGAACTCAGGAATAGGAGCACTCTGCTTGTAGAGCTGATCCAACATATCAAGTGAGGAATTCTTCTATATCAACACCTCCTGTTTCACATGGTGGCAGAGAAGCTCAAGCTTGAACAGGAGCTCTTGAAGAATGTAATGCACAGTGTAAGACCAGCTAAAGCAGGTGCAGTTCCGTTGGAAAATGGTAAGAACAATGACCCTGTAATTATAATACATGGGACTAGTGAGAGTGTGTAGGGACAAAAACAGGAAAGCCAAGGCAAAACATGAGTTTCAGCTGGCAAAAAATGTTTGAGACAACAAGAAGAGGTTCTACAAATATGTCAGACAAAAAAGAAAGATCAGGGATGATGTGGGCCTACTGCTTAATGGAAAAGGTGAGCTGGTAACAGAAGATGATAGGAAGGCAGAGTTTTTCAATGCCTGCTTTGCTTCAGTCCTCTCACAAAAAACATGATCAGATGATTAGCAATGATGATTACCATATACCACGAAAGGGGAAGGGATGCAGATCAGAATAGTTAAGAACACATCATATCTTGGCTTATTTGAATGAATTAAGTCAGCAGGGCCTGATATTTTTCACCCCAGGGTGTTGATGGAATTAGTTGAAGAAATCTCAGAGCCACTAGCAGAAATATTTGCATATATATATCTGGATGACAGGAGAGGGCCTGGAAGACTGGAGAAGGGCTAATGTAGTGCTCAGCTTTAAAAAGGGGAAGAAGAGGACCCAAGAAACTGTAGACCAGTCAGCTTGGTCTCAATACCCAGGAAGCTACTACAGCAATGTATAAAACATTCAATTTGCAAATACCTGGAGGATAAAGGGCTAATCACTAGCAGCCAGAATGAATTTACTAAGAAAAAAAAATCACACCATACCAAGTTGATTTCCTTCTTTGACAGGGTAACTAGTTTGGGTGGGGGAAACGCAGTGGACATAATAGACCTGGATATCAGTAAGGCTTTTGACATAGTCCCACATAATATTCTCATAAGCAAGCTGGAGAAATGCAGACTTGGTGGAGCCACCATTAAGTGGATGCATAATTGGTTAAACAACCTCAAACAAAGTAACTATTAATGGAATGATGTCAGATTGGAAGGTGGTCTCAAGAGGGGTTCCACAGGAATCTGTTCTTGGTCTGATGTTAGACCTGGCTATAGGAAGAGAGAGCATGCTGATTTGCAGATGACAAAGCTGAGGAGATTTCAAACACTGGAGGATAGAGCTAAAATTCAAAAGGAATCTTGATAAATTGGAGAAGCAGGCTATATATAGACAACAAATGAAATTCAACAGAGAAAAGTGTACTTAAGGAAGAAAAACCAAATGCATAAATACAGAATGGAAAATAACTGCCTTGGCAGCAGCACTTCTGAGAAGGATCTGGGAGATGTGGTGGATCACAACCTCAACATGAGTCAGTTGCAAAAAAAGCAAATGTCGTTTTATGTTGCATTAACAGAGGCATAGCATGAAAGTCACGGGAGGTGACAGTATCGCTCTATTTGGTGCTGATTAGGCCTGAGCTGTGTCCAGTTTTGGTCACCAATGTACAGAAAGGATGTAGAGACCCTGGAAAGGATCCAGAGACATGTAACAAGGATTATCAAAGGGATGGAATGCAAGCCATATGACCAAATGCTGAAGGAATTGGATGTGTTTAGTTTGGAAAAAAGTCTCAAGTACTTCATAGAATATTAGAGTTGGAAGAGACCTCAGGAGGTCATCTAGTCCAACCCCCTGCTCAAAGTGGGACTAACCTCAGCTAAATAATCCCAGCGAGGGTTTTGTCAAGCCACAGCTTAAAAATCTCTAAAGATGGAGATTCCACCACCTCCCTAGGTAACCCTTTCCAGTGCTTCACCACCCTTCTAGTGAAAAACTTTTTCCTAATGTCCAACCTAGACCTCCCCCACTGCAACTTGAGACCATTGCTCCTTGTTCTGTCATCTGCCACCACTCGAACAGCCTAGCTCCATCCTCCCTGGTACCCTCTGCCTGTGTCTTGGGTACCCCCAGAAGTATGCATACCACAGGTTGAGAAACTATGATCTAGATTAATTACCTATAAGGTGGATGCACAACTGGTTAAAGACTATGTTCAAAGAGTAGTTATCAATGGTTTGCTTTCAAACTAGTGGGAGAGAATATCTAGTAGGATCCCACAGGGGTCAGTCCTGTGTCTGATACTATACAATATTTTCATTAATGACTTGGATAATGAAGTGGAGAGCATGCTTATAAAATTTACAGAGAACACCAAGCTGGGAAGGGTTGCAAGCACTTCGGAGGCCAGGATTAGAATTCAAAATGACTTTGACAAACTGGAGAACTGATCTGAAATCAACAAGAAAAAAGTCACTGAAAACAAGTGCAAAGTACTACAGTGAGGAAGGGAAAAAAATCAAATGCAAAACTACAAAATGGGGAATAACTGGCTAGGTGCTTGTACTGCTGAAAGGGATTGGGAGTTATAGTCAATCAAACTGACTACAAGTCAACAGTGTGATGCATTGCAAAAAAGGCTAATATTCTTGGGTGTATTAACAGTCAGTGTTGTATGTTAAACTTGTGAGGTAATTGTCCGACTATACTCAGCAGTGGTGAGGTCTCAGCTGGAGAACTGTCTCCAATTCTGGGTGCCACACTTTAAGAAAGATGTGAACAAATGGAGTGAGTCCAGAGGAAAGCAACAAAAAATGATAAAAGGTTTAGAAAACTTGACCTATAAGGAAAGGTTGAAAAAAACTGGGCATGATTAGCTTTGAGAAAAGAAGACTGGGGAGAGGACCTGATAAGTCTTCAGATATGTTAAGGGCTGTTATAAAGAGGACTATGATCAATTGTTCTCCGTGTCCACTGAAGGTCCAAAAGTAATGAGCTGAAGGTCAAAAAAGTAATGAGCTGAAGGAGATTTAGGTTAGACATTAGGGAAAACTTTCTAACTATAAGAGTAGTAAGCTCTGAAATAACATTTCCACAACCTTCCTTGAAGGCCTGTCATTGGATATTTTTAAGAACAAGTTGGACAAACATGTCCGGGATGGTCTCGGTTTATTTGGTCCTGCCTCAGCATAGGGAGCGGGACTTTACTTTGAGGTCCCTTCCAGCCTTACATTTTTATGATTATGTGAACAAAACAGGCAAAAGGCAGCCCATGATGGCTATTTCCCACACACATCCTGGTGTGCAGAGAGCAAGTTACTGATAACTTTATCAACAACTCTTCTCTGACATCCCACAGTTTATTTAGTGTATTGCTGGTGCCTGCTACTGCTACAGTTAACTCCTTTGCTAGTGGACTTGCAATTAGTATGCAGTGGTGTTGTAACCATGTTGGTTCCAAGCTATTGGTCTAACTTCTATTGGTGAGAGGTGACCTGAAGAGCTCTGTGTAAGCTCAAAAGCTTGGGTCTCTCATCAACAGAAGTTGGTCCAATAAAAGATATTACCTCACCTTCCTTGTCCCCCAAAAAAACAAGTTTGACCAATGGTCCACATGCTTGAGGCCAGCTATCTTTTCAGTCTCACATCCCTCAAGGCTATGCTGAACTGGAGCCTTCATTGCTCCCCAATAGATTGTTCTGGGGCAACCTATCTGGCAGTAAGGGCTTGGCACCTGCCACCATGGAGCACTGGCAATTCCCAGAGAAGAATAGCTCAAGTACTTGCATCTTTGTACAGTTAAGAATCAGAAAGAGGGGCTGGGGGTATTTTTTGACTTTTCTAAATATTTTCCATCAAGATCTACTGAGTCCTTCCAAGACTGGCCTTTCTTTGGATGCTGAATTAAGGTGCATGCGGCATGCAGCTCTGCTATGGGGATACACTTCTGAGAGTTCATTGTGCTCAATTCTTGAGCCTTGCCCCTTGTATAGTCATGAACACTTGTGCAAACTGGGTGTAAACACTACTACTCTGGAGTGCAGAATGCTACCATACACTTGTGTGTAAGTGACAACACAAAATGCAAAGCAGTGGACAATCAGGCCAATTTTTATATTAACTTTCCACAGAATGTCCCCTTCATCTTTTGCGCACTCAACTGCAAAAGATGAATTCACTTATTTTCTTCAATGTAAGTAGCAAGCAATGACACATTCTTGTGCTGTTGTTGGTATACATTTAGATCTTTTGGGAGATAGAATGGAAAGAATCCCATTAACAGTGTAAACTCCTTTGTCTTTTCTGATGTTTGTGTTGAGGTAGCACAGAGGCATGCAGAGCTGGAAACAAACCAAGAAAAGACAGCTCCTCTGATAAAATGAAAGCAAGGGTGTTACATACAAGGATGAAGTGGTTAACATCAGTTCACCTCAGACCATTTATAGTTCATCTTTCACCTAGTCATCTATTCCAGGAAGCTAGAATACAGCTGCCTGGGATGGCAAAGACTTTTTTCTGTTCTCTAAATAGGGTGGGTCAAATTCACAACTGGCATAAGCAGGTTGACTTCACTGTAGTCAAAGGAGTTTTGGCTAGTTGTAACAGTCGTGCATTTGGGCCTGTAGTACTATTATGCACAGAGGGTACAATCCAGTCCTTTGTGGAGAGACCCCACAAGGCTTGTGCATCTGTTAAGTCCCATTTAAACCCAATTTTGAGAGTTTAAGTTTGTGCAGGCTCATAGACTCATAGACTCATATGAGTCTCCTTATGCAGGAGAGTGTTTCACTGAATTGCTGCTTTTTCAAATACTTCAGTTACTGGTTTTGTCCATTAAATCATCATCTATATCTATAATATATTATGTTTTGGGGTGGGGTTGTGAGAACAGGACTGCCTTCTGAGAGAGAATATTTTAATAATGAAGATAATTTTCTCTTTTGGGAAATGAGAGAAGGTAAAATTGGGATAAGAGGCATCAGCTCCTATGTTTTGTTCCAGCAATATTGTTAAAAACCCACAGCAGGTGGCAGTGTAATATATTCTGCATACTTCAATGAAGTACAGTCTGGAAATGCATTTATATTAATGAGCCAGTTGTCAATTTCTGTTTCTTTCACTGATGTTTGAGACTTAATTATAGCTCTGTATCTGTGCTGGAACCATTTGAGTACTTCCAGACAGATGTTTGGGTTTCTTCAACATTAACATTCTAACTTCTTAACTTTCAAGTGAAAGAGAACTTTAAGAGGATACTGAGAACTTAAAAATCCCACATCTGCTTGAAAATCATTAACCTGCTATTGTTATAGGCTGCAACCCTAAAATAACTAAAAGTGAAAGTTAGGAAAGAGAAAAACAACATTTCCTCTATCCCCTTCCTCCTGTTTCCTTATTTTGTGCATTTGACAGGACTTTTCTAGACACCATCTCTTTTGGGTGGTGAATCAGTTTCCCGTTTCTGTGACTCTTCACACAACATCATGGAGAGAAAAACACTTAACTGTAATTTAGTGGCAGGGGGAGTCATGGAAATGGGTAGTGACTGAAACAATGTGGCTAGATTTCACATTGAAGGTGTTCCTTTAACCCCAAGTTCTCAATTCCCAGTGTTCTATAAGTATAGCACTTTAATCATGGCGATATCTTAATAACTATATAATATTGAGTCTGTTGTCACTAACACCTTTGTCTGCAAATCCCCATATTTTAGTAAATGGGGGATTTCTGCTTCTTTTCTACAATGGGCCTGATAATCATCCAACACAGATATATGCAGGAGGGGAACTTCACAAGTTCTCATTTGGCAATTCCTCATCATTCTCAGATGAGAAGAGTGAGGTCAGGAAGTGGCAGGAATCTAGCCTCCAACATGCATGGAGCTCATAAGAGCTATTGGAAGGAGAAAGGTGTGTAAGACCTTCGTCTTCGCACCTACTGTGAGAGACCCTCAGCAGCATGACTCTGAAATCACCCTTCCAGGGACACTACCCCCTGGTCAATGCCCTCAGAACTTCATGTAGGACAGGAGACTGAACTTAAGCAAATGAATGTGACTTGTTCAATATTAATTTGCAGAGGACTGGCCCACAAGTTTGGTGGCAGAAAGTTTTATGGAGGCTTGCAATCTCAGTGACTCCAACCTTGCTACACCATTTGCAAACAGAGGCTTCTGAATGTTTGTAACAAACTGGACAGTATGCTGTAGAGCAGGGATGTCAAACTCAAATACACAGTGGGCCAAAATTAAAAACTTGGACAAAGTCGCGGGCCAACCTTGATATTTATTGAAAAAATTTCTACAATTGAGGAAGTTTTTCCTTCTCATCAAATATAACGATGAACCTTTTCATATGGAAACAAACTTAAGTTTTGCTTAAACATTGAATCTGAAACAAGCAAAGCTTAATGCTATAAACACATGTGAAATCGGTGCATGGGCTGTCTACCGGCAGGCCAGCTCCAGTAGACATTTGGTATTTTCTCGCGGGCCAAATATAATTACACTGCGGGCCAGATTTGGCCCACAGGCCTGAGTTTGACCTCTATGCTGTAGAGCCAGAAATCCTGTGTTCCACTCCTCTCTATGCCAGAACAACTAGGTTTTGCAATTCTGTTTGTGGAGCAGAGAGGAGTATGAGGCAGTAATGGGGACACACCTCTTGAATACCACCTATTACTGGGTATGGTAATACAATCATTTTCTCGCTCTTGGCATCAGATCTTGGTGGGTCTTCAGGGGCTTGGCCCTCCAGCCAAGTTACAAAGTCCAAATGAACCCCTCCCAGGGTATTAAAGAGTCAAACAAATAAAGTCCCATTGCCCACAGAAAAGTCTTCATCTTCAGCTTTGACCTTTGAATTCAGCCCTTTGTTCAGGCTCTCAAACAAGCCCTGTCCCCTTTTTTGGGTTTATGCCACTGTAGCTGATAGGGGAACCCAGGCCAGCCCACTACTCCAGGTTCCAACCCAGAAACCGTATAAACAGCAGCTACATGTTGTTTGACTTCAGTTCATTGCTGCTTCTTACCTTGGCCTCTTCCCACCTGGCCCCTTTTAGCTTCACCCTCACCTTAGGTTTAAGGTGCTGCAGTCCTCTTCCTTCACACCCAGCTATGCAAAACACAGCCAGACACAAACTCTGACTATCCCTCAAGCTCCTGGACAGAGCAGAACTCCCTTCCTCTCACCTCTGCTCCCAGGCAGGAACTGACCTGTTAGGCCCTGCAGCTCCTTTTATTTGAGCCTGCTGGACTCTGATTGGCTGCTTCCATAAGGCCTCACTCGGTAGGCCTGGAGCACCCAACTTCGTTGCTCCTTTCCTGTCACTTAGCTTAGCTGCTTCCTGGGGCAGGGTGTAGTAGGACTACAGGGCCTCCTGTAGGGAGCCACAAAGGCCAGGTATACCCTGTCACAGATACTCACTCTGAGTGCAGTGTAGCCTTAATTAACCTCCATTCCCTGAAATAGGATCATGTTTCTGCTCAAAGAAAGAGCAGCAGTGCCTGGCATTGCATGAGGCAGTTGTAAACTCTTCGGAAAAGAATGCATAGAGCCTATAAATTCTACAGGCTCTCTCCTGTGGAGTTCATAAACTCTGGACTCAAGCAGCTTTTTAAAAAAAAAAAAATAAATCAGAGTCTATGGGACATGTCCCTGTTTCACAGAGGTTCTTAATGTCCATCACTAGAGTGCTTCATAGCTTATAAAATCCACAGAGCTCACAAAACTCTCAGTTTCAGAACAAATTAAAAACTTCAGAATTACTCAAAGGCATTAGCTCTGGCTGAGGACAAGCACATAAAACAAATAGTAAATTTCTAAGCCAACCTGTTTTAGAAATAAGATGTTCCAATAATGAAAATAAAATCTTTTCAGTCACATACATGAATTCATTAAAGAAAAACCACAGTAATGCATATAGTGGGAAAGCAAAGTAAGCATTATAATGGGAAGACAATTAAAACCTTACCTATGAGTTATTATTGTGCCCCCATAATTTGGACCATTTACTCCTTTATGCAAACCTAGATTGTCTCTTCTAGAAAGTCATTAACAATCTGTACCACAGCATTGTTGTGTTCCTTCATTAATTCTTCAGAGCACTATTGATGGCATATGGCAGAAAGGAAAGGAGAGCACAATGGCCTTTCATTCTTGCACTTACTTCCAGACTTCATAAAGCTATCAATTCTCAAATCTGACCCCTCCTGGGAGCCGCAGGGCACTTCTGAAGGACATTCATTCCTTTGAACTCTTGGGTTCATCTATGCTTTATTTTCCTTAAAAATAGCAGGTGAGGAATTAAGCTGCCTTCTCTTGTAACTTCCTTCTGCTTAGTGTTTCTGAGAGACAAGGAGGTATGTTTTCACAAAGCTTGCAGACTGCTGGTTCCACAATTCCCACTGATTTTAATGGGAAGTCAGTGAAGAAAACAAGCCCTGGCAACTCCTTGTACATGTAGGTGAAGATGGCCACTGACTCTGCCCTGTCTGAGGCCTAAAAGATGTATGCTATATAATATACCATTCACTGGTCATGCTATTAAAAATAAAGGGCCTACTTTTAAAACACAGGGGTCTGGGTAAATCAGGGCATGCAAATACAATTAGTAACATTTATATAACAAGTTAATTTGTTCTGAGGTTCACAAGTGCAACAAGCAAGCATCTCATGACAACATTTTGTCACTGAATCCTGGGTATTGAATAATGGATGGATTACTTGACCACTATGACTCAGTGTCTCGTTTGTTCTTTCTCTGTGATAGTGGGAGCATATATATAAAGTAATCTATGTCAGCTCCATAAATACTAGCCAAGTAGTAGTGTATTTTTTTCAGAATTAAAAAAGTTATATCTGCATTTGAACCAAGACATTTAAGAACTGGTTCCTGTCTGACATCTAATACCTAATCAGAGCTTTCCATGCTCTTTTATATGTTGTCATTATTTAATTCAGGAAAAGCAAGGAATTGAGAACTTTGGTCTTGGCAAGTAAGTGAACTGGGAAATAATTTTCAAATACTTGGTTTTAAAATGTGACTTTCTAATTTAATCTGTACACATAATGGAACTGATTCTCCTCTCATTTACTCTGGCATAACTCCATTGACTTCACTGGGAGTTACTCCTCATTCACGTGAGTGTGAATGGTGAATTGGGACCCTAAATACAAACTTGAGATCTTAAACTATTTAAAATATTTTAAAAATATTTGCAGCTCTTCTTTTAAAGAGAAAAACTAAAATAAATGTAGAGAGGAAAAGAGTTCTGTTTTCTCCTATTGGATGCTAAAATACTTGATTGAAGGAGGAGAGAAAGGAGGTGGTAACTGATGTGCTGAAAGTGAAATTGGGAGAACAATTGGTTGCTGCTGCCTGAATGACAGTGTAAATCCCCATCTGTTTGGGGCTCTGAAAAAAGTCACATGCAAAAGTTCCCAAATAAAATTCTTCTACATAGTGTCATAGAAGTAGGCTTCTTTTTGTATTATAATGGCTCCTTGTGAACTGTTCAGTCAAAGACCGTGAGATTGAGCTTGTTTCATGAGACAAACTATAAATCAAAGCAAATTCCTTAGGGTGGCATTTACATATACTGCAAAGCATTTTACTGTTGAAATAAATCACTTAAATGAAATAGAGCATTTGTGTCAGCATTCAATCAGCTATATGGTTCAGTTCAACTTAATTTTGCTCAAAAGCACTAGACAATGCAGTGGTGCAAACAAAATTATATAATTTTGAATGCTTAGATTCTGAAGTCATATGGTACATGGTTAACTGCTTTGAAATAATATGGAACATGAAGGTGTCTATTTGCCCTCCAAAAAAGGAAATTAATATTAACTTATCTAAACAACTTGCAAACGGATCTAGCCCTGTGGCAGGAAGCTCATTAATCTCATATGGAAAATAAATAAACCAGCAGAGAAAAGGATGGGTGGGAATTGGACTTCCTCTGTTTCTGGAAAATCAAGAGGAGCAATGATTTGTTAAAAATATATGTAATGTACTTAGCAAAAGATTTTTAAATGGAAAATTGAGACAAAGAGCATATATGTTTGTTAAATCTTTGAAAATAAAAGCATCTCATTGCACGCATGCTGGCAGCACTGCATATTAACGTTCCCCAACGCTTCCTATTACAAGACCCTATTTCAGTTGTTTATAACTTTGTTAAATTTTAACCATTTAAGCTAACATATTACATGCTGTATGGACATGCTTCTGGAAATGTTCAGCCAAAATGGCTCAGCCATTTCTGGGAATGAAGTTAGGGAAAAACTACATTGTTTCCCGCATGTTAAAAAGAAATTCTGATGACCTTTTCTTTGAAATGGCAGGTACGTGCTGGGAAGGGTGCTGACAAAGGGCCCTTTACTTTTTGGAAGCCATACTTTACCTCTCTAGAGCTGATGCTGAAGAAAAACTGGGTCCACACTGACAGCGGCAAATTCACCGGTCAGATCGATTGCTCTGGATCGACTGAGCAGTCTGTGTAGACCCGCTCAGTTGATCCAGCAAGCGATGCAGGAAAACCACCCCAGTAAGAGGTGTAGTGTTGTGTCGAAGGGAACACTGTTCCCTTCGACGAAGCGCAGTGTGGATGGCACGCGGAGGAGACGCCGCAAAGTCGATGGGAGATGCGCAAGTAATTTACATCACTTGTGTATCTCCCGTTGACTGCCGCCAAATCTGGAAGGTAAGTATAGACCGGTCTCAGGCTGAATGTGAAATACAAGGGAAACATTGGACGAAAAGCTATCTGGAGCCAAATTCTGTACCGGTTTACATTGTGTGCATCCCAGTTTGGAGCTGCAGGTGCTCAACACCTTGAAAATCAGGCCTTTATTTAGGTTACTTTATGGATATGTCTACACAGCAACTCGGGCTGACTTGGGCTCAGGCTGTGGGGTTGTTTCATTGCTGTATAGACTTCGGTTCTCATGCTGGAGCCTGAGCTCTGGAACCCTGAGAGGTGTGAACATATGATAAGATGCCTAGTTCTTATATGTAGATGCAATGGAGCAGATGTAACTTTTACTCCATTGTGCATAACTCTTTGATTCAGGCATAAAGATTTTCCTTAATTATTAAAAGTTGGCCTAGGGAAATGAATGCAAAATAAGAAAATATACATACGTCTGAGCATGCTGATGTGTGTCTGAAGAAGAAATTATAACACACTTTATCCATTTTTGTTTTGGGAAATTAAACAATGTCATGCTCTGAGACTTTTGAATAAAAACCATTTCATATAGGACTGAATTAATTTTATATGGTTACTTTCAAGGCCTGTCAGGGAAAAGTTCTCTCTTTTTTAGAGCAACACACACACACACACACACAAGAAAAAATAAACTGAAGGGAATAATAACCCAACAGGAGGCTAACATCCATGATTTGCAAGTTGGTAATCTTTGAATACTTAATGAAGGACTTATGGCTAGGAAGGCTTATAATGAGATGTCTTTTTAGTTCAGAACGTTGGACATTAAAGAGACTACAAACCTGATTTTAAGAGAAAAATCTTTATGTAGCATGTGTGGAATTAAAATCTTTCAAAAAGATACATAAGGATTTTTCTGCTCCCCTGCTGACGTTTAGAAAAAGAGAGTAGAGCAACCCAACAGCAACACCACCAAACACAGTTGGATAAACTCCTTTCCCCCACCCTGTCCTTCCTGTGTATGTGTTTGCCTGTTGCCTCTTTGGTTTCAGGTCTGCTGCCGTATTTCTGATAAACACCCTCCCTCAGATTCTGGAGACGAGTCTGAATGTGAGCTTCCACTGCAGTGGTACATTAAGAGTGCAGACAACATGCCAAAAACCATCAACAAAACGGTGATACTGACTATCTACAAAGTGCTGCCAAATATGCAAATAAACTGCAAAAAAAAAAAAAAAAAAACAACCCTCAAAAAAACCACTTTCTCTGATTTTGTTCAGTGATAATTGTGGGGGTTATGTATAACAACCACAGGTCTTCCATTTTCAAACAGAAGTGATTTTTATAATTCAGTGGGTTTCAGTGGTGCACAGGTTTTGTATAAGGTGAATTTCACCCTTTGTAAAAACCAAACATAAACCAGAACCTAAATTTCCTCTTGAGATGGCTAGTTCTAATGTTTGCTTTGCAGAGCCTCCTATTTCAACCCTTTTCCATCCTTTCCTGAGAGAGGGGCCCACAACTCCTTTTCTTGTGCCAACTGGAGCTACCGAAACCTACCTGTTCTGGCTGCCAGATGAGCTAGTACAAGTCAGCAGAATAGTCTTGCTTCTCCCTCTCGCCTCCTAGTACTTGACTGTCACAGGTCTGTACTCAGCAGCCATTGTGCAGAGAAGGCATGATCTGATCAATGCCATAGCTGCCGTTTATATGTATATTCACCATTTGAGGTGAACTAGCAGCTTTTGAAATAAACGCTATACAACAAGCAATAAGGGCCAGCTGTGTAGGCTACAGAAGTGAAATAGGTGCCATAGAAAAACCATATTTCACAACCTAATCTCTGGATCTAATTCACAGCCTCACTCCTCTCCCTTCAGACTGCTCAGTGAAAATTCCACAGACATAAAGGAGTCCCCATGGGGTGTAGGGCCTGCATAGCCAGCTCCTAAATCATCACTCACTGAGCACTGGCATAAGGGCTATATCATGGTGGGAGGGGAGTGTGACCAGAGATGATGAATGACTCCTTGTGGATTGTTGCCAGCTGGCACACATTAGAACAGTTATAGGGACAAGGCCTCTGACAGGCCACCTTTCAACTACACTAAGCAGACATTGGCTGGATCACAAAATCTGGTCCTGTGTTTCTCGCTCTTAGGCCAGCACAGCTCAGCCCTTCATGGGAAGGGAGAGCTCTGCATCATTTTCTAGTGATCCCTCTAGTTGATTCTGGAAGGAATGGTGTCCATTTTTGGGGAATTGGGCAATCAAGAACATGCAAGTGCCTTGTAAATGATAGCTAAAGCAGGAATAGTGAGGTGGTGTGTGGAATGTTCAGAGGCCTGAGACAGTCTTGGAAGAAAATAAATACTCAGTTCTGCTTTCTTTTGACATCTGGATGGTTATGTTGTTGATTAGCATATATTTTTGCCAACCTGTGCCATTCTGAAATTGTAACTGCAGCAGTTGGTTAATTATATCACTTACTAATGTAGTGTCACTTTTTCAGTGTCAGCGAGTAAGACAGCGTCCTCCCTCTTGCCCTCCATCCCACGCACAAATGCCATGGGTGTGACTGAGGAGTTATCACTGCTGGGATGCTGTAAGTCTGGTAGTTGCAATATTGATGCACTTTCACTTGTTCTGGGCTACCATTTCCCCAGCAGTGTTCTTAGCTCTCTTTCCTAAAATACAGTCCCATGCACAGTGATTTCTGTGCATCAGGAGTGGCAGGATGCTCAGCTTCCTCCAAAGTGACTTCATCAGTATTGAACAGATTGTCTTTTAGGGACTCTTAAATATCAATATGAGCTATTTCCTCTTCTTTATTACTGTAATGTCACTGGGGGTCTTTTTAGTCTCATGCTTATTTCACAGTTAATAAAACTTTTACCTGAATCAGCACAACATGCCTCTTTTCTTCATTAGGCATTGTGCACTTACAAAGATTATATCAATCTTTCAGTTGGCATCTTGGTAGCATGTCTTAACATGAAAAGTTGCCTCTTTTATAATGCTGCACAATTTGTGAATGTAACTCCCTAAAGGTTCTGTGCAATAGTGTCAACTGGATATGATTATAATTTAAGATACCACCAGAGAACAGTTTATTCTAGTTTCTATATACATGTGTAAATCCCCTTCAGAACTCCACACAGAGAAGGAGCAGTGGACTGGGCTCATGACTGCAGCCTATGGATTACACAGATGCTCTGCACCCTGCCTATGGGATATAGGAGAGGATTAGGATAAGACTTAAGGGAAAAAGTATAGGAAAATGAAAGCTGAAATCAACAACAGCATTAAATAATTGTCTGACAAGGTCCCTGGGATGCTACCTGGACTATGGGACTGCTGAGTCCCCGGTCCCAACCTGGGCTGTCTCTTACATTGTGATGCTGCTGGCAAGCCACAAGCCTCTGGCAGATACTGCACTTACATAGTCATCCACAGACAGGGACACACCCAACTGAGTAACATGAATAACCTCCCAGGTACTTATGAACCATCAATAGGGAGACTCCAGTCAATTCCCCCCAGCTCCCCACCCTTGCACCCCAGAACTGTACTGCCTTGCACAGGTCAGAAGCCTGACCAGTGTAAATTCATTATCCATACCTCCTCTCCCTCAATACGGAGAAGGATACATACTAACCTTTGCAAACTGAGCTGAGATTTCCCAGCACTTCAATCAAAACACACTGTTTTAGGTAAAATATAAAACAAATTTATTAACTACAGATGGATTTTAAATGATTATAAGCAGCAAGTATAGAGATCAAAATTGGTTACCTAAGAAATAAAAATAAATTCTCAGTCTAAGTTCTATAAACTAAACGGGATTTGAATCAAGCAGTGTCTCACCCTCACAGATGGTATAGCTCCTCAGTACACAGGCTGGAACCCCCTTCCTCCGTTCAAAGTCTTTGTCCTCCAGATGTTCCTCCAGGTGTTGAGTTGGGGGGGAGGTGGGAGAGGGAAGGCCAAGTGATGATGTCACTTCTCCTCTTTTATAGTTTCTTCCAGCTTGGAAAGACCAGGTCTGGAAAGACCTTTGCCATGACATGGGGATCAGGCAGTCCCCATTGGTCAAGCAGCCTCCATTGTTTATGTCCTCTCTCCGAGAAGTCATTAGGGCCATTGGGAGAGTGGATTCCCTTTAATGGGCCGTCAGCATATCTGGCTACTCCATTGTTGTACCTGAAAGTCTGGTTGTGAGGCCCAAGCTCAACATATATCAGTAACATATACAATAATACTTCATAACCACATATAATGATAGCACATGCAATCCAACAGGATATTAATGTTCAACAGGTCAATACTTTTAAAATGATACCTCACAAGGCATACTTTGTACAAACCATATAATAATTATGTGACAGTGGTGAGTATAGGGGCTCCAGGGTGCTACTCTGGGGTATACAGTGTCACAAATTGCCCTTCAGATACAATCAGCTTCCAAGTGATCAGTAGTTCAGTTGAGAGCCCAGGTATTCATCCATCCAAACTCCTATCACCTATACAACAAATGCACACCCAATATCCTGCACAAAAAACCCATCGGTGGCTCCTCTGTTTTCAATTGTGATTTTTCTTCCTTAGATTTCCTCTTATCTTCAAAGTGAATTAATAAGACGCACATGCAGATGTAACCCGTCCATGCCCAGGGTAGCCCACTGATAATGCCAGGGTCAGGGCAGGCTGTAAAAGGAGAGCAGATTCTCCCAGCGCTGGTGGGTGACACTGAAGTCAGACTTCCCAACCAGCCACAAACAGTGCTTCTGATTCCTCCTTACTGGTTATCAAGAAGCCACTGTGCAAATACACACAGCCCCCTTTACTGCATTTCAGTCTCTGGCTCTCAGACTGACACTAGGTCCAGTAAAGAGACCAGTTATTTAAACTCTATGCTCTTTACTAACAGATTCTCTTTGATCCCAGAGGATCAGCCACAGTACCAGTTCACTATAAGTTTGGATCTTACCCAAAATACCACGCTGCCAGCCAATCCTTTAGTAACTAAAACTAAAGGTTTATTAATAAAAGAAAAACAAACAGTAAGAGAAATGTTAAAGGCTTAAAGCAATCAGATATATACAAATGATTTGAAAGTCCATATACATCAGGTTTCTAGAACAATTGTGGAGTTGTAGGCTTGTATAGTCCCTCTGGTATATATCCAGTAACTGAATGGGTCTAAGTCCTTCAGTTCAGTTGCAAAGTGTGTTGATCCAGAGGTGTGTCCACAGCTGGACAGGAACAAAGACAAATGGTTTCTGTGGTTTGACCTTATATACCCTCTGCCTCTGACCATGCGGCTTGTGGAACTTTACAGGAACCCAAATGGAGTCCAGAGTCACATGGGCCAATCCTGGTAACTCTTCAGGTATGCCTTTAGTTTCTTCCTAGGCCTTTGGCTTCTGTAAAGGTCTTGATGGGCCATTAAGCGGGCTATTGTCCTGCAGCCTCTCTGTCTGGGTGTGTCTTCTACAGCACAATTTGAAATACAGGTATATCAAAGATCTCCATAACTTTCCTCACACATATTACACATGAACACAAATATTATCATCTTATTCAGCATATCATAACCTTTCTAACAGTACCTGACATGGCATGTCTTACATGAATCATTATGATTTTGACATATTAATGTCAAATAAAAATTCCTGCCCCTTTTCCACTCAACCCAGTCCACATGACAGCAGGATCATGCCTGTGAAAAAGAACACTCCTGGCTTGCAACCACATGCTAATTCATTAATAATAGTAGTTCACGATAGTTTGCCAGGAAAAAAAAAAAAAAAAAAGCAATGAGATTCTAACTATCTTGTGAAAGAAATTGTTAACCCTGCCAGTGAGCTCAGCAAAACAAAGAGTGAGCGTTATTAATGACTATATATCCCAAGCTTCACATTTCACTACATGTCTAGTTCCAGCTCATCACCTCTTCTAAACTTCCAAGTTTCTTAATGGAAACACTGGAAATCCTGGCCATAACCAGAAGTATCAGAAAATAAATGCACCTTTCCTTTGAAATATTATGAACATTTTTTTTGTTCTTTTGGTTTTATTTCTAGTTGTGTGTTTCTTTCCCCCAAAACAATCAGATTAAACTTTTAAAATTCTCTGAACATTGATAAATGTAAAGCAGGGGTCTCAAACTCGCGGCCCGCGGGCCAACTGCGGCCCGCGGGCTTGTGTTATGTGGCCCGCAGTCCGAATCCGGCCGCAGGCTTGTGCTGTCAGTATTTTCTGAGCGGAGCTCAGGCAAGTTGTGGCCATCTTAAAAAGGAAATGGCCGCCGAATGTGGCCCCACAGGGAGATTTAACGGGCGGAGAGTGGAGTCTGCAAGTCCCTGTGAGAGCCTCTCTCTCTTCTACTGTGCTGCCTTAAAAAGGAAATGGCCACCGAATGTGGCCCCACAGGGAGATTTAACGGGCGGAGAGTGGAGTCTGCAAGTCCCTGTGAGAGCCTCTCCCTCTTCTACTGTGCTGCCTTAAAAAGGAAATGGCCACCGAATGTGGCCCCACAGGGAGATTTAACGGCGGAGAGTGGAGTCTGCAAGTCCCTGTGAGAGCCTCTCCCTCTTCTACTGTGCCGCCGAATTTTACCCTGCAGGGAGATTTTTTCGGCGGAGAGTAGAGCATGAAAGGTAGAGCATAGAAGTGTGTGTTATGCGTGGCCCCCCTGAACTCAACTCAATGTAAATGTGGCCCGCCATACCAATTGAGTTTGAGATCCCTGATGTAAAGGATACATTTGGCTTTGGTCAAGAAGATTGGTGGGGCAGGAGGGAGATGTGCATGTATAAAGGTGGGCCTTGTGCTCCACCTGATTTATGCATCAGTCAGGTTTCAGCAGCCTCAGGCCTGCTCTAAATTATATCCACTGCCAACAAACCCTATCCGGACAAAATGGTAACCAGAGATTAGTTGAATGGAGGTACACGCTAACCAGGCCACCTATGCCAGCAGCAGGGAGGTGTAGTGGAGTGGGAGTTTCTACAGAAGTTCTATGCCACTGGAGGACTTCCTTACACTGGGATGATCCTTCCATGGGCAGCTATGCCAGCTTTAGGACCCCTCTGTATTATCAGTGCAGCACAACATGGCTGAAGTACTGCCCAGGATCTGGGCCTCTATTTGTACATTGTTGCCATTCCATAAAAATAAATTAGTCATTATGACACTTTGCACATCACTATTGTCCATTGCAATATCAAACAAGTGCATATCATATAAAACATCCAAACATAATATTAATTCAAATTATTTGTTCAAGCTCCACATATCCCACACAAATGTGACAGGCTCTTACCAGCTCCGTGGGAAATCTTGAATGCAAAGACCTCTCTCTTGCTTCTGTCTTCAAGTTAGGGTTCAACTGTTAGCAAGCTGTACCTGTAATATTAAGATTAGGCAAATAATATATACATATGAGTGTGCCTGTTATTGTGATAACATCATATGAATAACCCATTCATAGTACTGAGACACTTGGGTTTTCCTGGACAGCTAATTTCAGTGGGTTTTGTTGATCTGGAGTGGAGGAGAAAGGAGGAGAGAGAAAATGAAAAAAAAACGTGCTTTTTAATACATTAGAATATTTTTTAATAATTATGACTGAAATACTTAATTTTTTTATAATTAAATGAAAATTCAGCTAGTTTTGCATTCTAACTACACACCTGCCTGCCCATCCTAGCATTCTGGGATGAAACAATTACATACCAAGGTTGACCAGCTTTTCCATGTATTAAAAAAGGGTGTGTCACATTTTATTCATTTGTCCCACATTGACAATTTTGGAAGCTGAGAGACAGAATTGAATGATTTAGGCTATGTCTTCACTGACGGCAGCAAATTTGCTGCTGTCAGATCCATTTCTCTGGATCAACTGAGCGGTCAGTCAAGACCCGCTCAGTCAACCCAGAAATCGACATATTAAGACCACCTTTTCAAGTGGTGTAGCGCTGCATCGACAGGAAAGCAGTTCCCGTTGACACATTGCTGTGAAGACGGCGCGCAGAACAGAAGCAGGGAAGTCAACAGGAGTTACACAAGTTTTTTGCGTAGCTTGCATAACTCCCGTTCACTACCACCGAATCTCGGAGGTAAGTGTAGACAGGGCCATTGACTATAATGATACTGGATCCAACTTAAGGGAGTAAACTACTGCTGTCCAGAGAGAGCTCTAATATATTTAATTAGCTTTTGCCACTTGAATATTTCTGTTTTTGTTCCTGTTTTCTAGGAAATCCCTCTTTTCAGCAATGTGTGTAAATCTTTCTTAAAACGTAACATGATCCAAGATGTGTGCCAAAATCTGAAGAAGGGTACAGCTTGCATGCTCTGTACAGAGTGGGAGACACCTGAGATAGCTCCCTGTTAAATTATGCAAGAATCTCAGCTATGTGCTACAAAAGCATCAGTGTCAGGAGGTAAAGAGGGCCACAACAGTATGAAGCCAGATAACAACAAACACACTAGAGTAGTTCTCAAACTCTTTCATGAGGCTGAGCATACGTTAATAAAGAAACTACCTCATATCCATTACCCTTCCTGTTAATAATCACATAACATTCCTCTGTCAAATTGCTTGTCAGGAGAAATATTAGGAAAATATATAATGCATTTTTGTTACCTTTAATTACTATTTAGCAACTGGAAATAGAGGAGGTGTTAACATCTGGTTACCAGCTGGCTCTCTCTGTAAGCTGCCAGCAAGAGCTCTGCGAACCACCAATGACTGTAGACCACAGTTTTGGAACCTGTCCCTAAAACAGTGGTACTCAACTAGGGGTACTCATACCCTGGGGGTACTCAGAGGTCTTCCAGAGGGTACATCAACTCATCAGATATTTGCCTAATTTTAAACAGGCTACATAAAAAGCACTAGCAAAGTCAGTACAAACTAAAATTTCATACGACTTGTGTATACTGCTCTATATACTATACCCTGAAATGTAAGTACAATATTTACGTTCCAATTGATTTATTTATAATTATGAGATAAAAATGAGAAAGTAAGCAATTTTACAGTAATAGTGTGCTGAGACACTTTTTTTGTATTTTTATGTATTCTTTTGTAAAGAAGTAGATTTTAAGTGAGGTGAAACTAGGGCGTACTCAAGACAAATCAGACTTTTGAAAGGGGTACAGTAGTCTGGAAATGTTGAGAGCCATTGCTCTAAAATACTGCTGTCCATTTAAGCAGCTCTGGTGCCTAGTTTGGTAGACTGCTAACCTATCCAGGGGAAAGGAGAAAATCCCCCCAGCTCCATCATAAGTCATTTTAAAGTTGTTTTGTGGCTTGGACTGGAATGACAGCTTCCCACAGCTCCATTCAAGTTCCCATCCTTTTCCCAAATAAAGCCACAGTACCTGTGGGAGTTACTCCAGCAGAATCCCAGATCAGAACAACTCTCTTCCCCTGCATTCTCTTAGTAGGAGGAGGAGGACCAAGGGTCAGATTTTCTATGGTACTGAAAAGCCTAAAGATGTCCATAGGCACCTACTGTGATTTTCACAAGAACCTGAGCAAGTTAGGTGCTTTATTCTTACTTAGACCAAGGGGAGTTAGGCATCTAACCTGTTTAGGTACTTTTCAAAACCCTATTAGGTGCTAGATTAGACTCAGTATTGCAATGCCTACCTTTAGGTACCTCTGCCACTCACGGGACACTACAGCCCCAAGATAGATACCTCATACAATGCATGGGGAGAGTTAGGTGCCAGAAACGGGATACACCAAAATCAGCACACTGAGTGGGGCAATGCCTAGACTAGGCAATAGGAGATGCTGAAAAGGAGTGTGGCCTAATCCCCACCCTCCAAAGGAAGTTAGGTGCCAAACTCCAGGTCAGAGGGAGGTGCCTATCTCCATTTGGAATTCACAGCTATGAACCCTCTCCTGGAGTTAGGTGCCTAAGACAGGTCAGCTTTTTCTCATAAAAACACAACAGTCCAGTGGTTAAAACACTCATTCATTTAAATTTTACTTGGTACAGGGACTTGAGCCTGCCAGTGGCAGATTTAACCACCGGCAAGTTCAGCAAATACAGACTGAGCCCAACCTGGTTCACCCCACAACTCAATGAGGCCAGTCAAAGCAGTCTTCCTGCTGAAATAGGTTTGATATTTCTATCTGATAAAAGTCACTTTCAAGATTCAGTTTTATCACCTGAGCAATTGCCTATGCTTGTACATATTGGTACTTGGTAGCCCATTGAAAGTGATAGGCCAGATGGACAGTTTCCTTTTCCCCCAACAAACCACCATGTTTCATCTTCATTTTACCAAATGAAAAATGCAGATCTGCATGTCAGGTGGCCTAGTATATTCATATCTTACAGTTTATGTGTACTGTCACATTGTTGGTTGTTTAGGAATACAGAAAATTAAAGATCAGTGTGGATCACCGTGTTTGGAAGAATATGCTGAAGTCAACGTCTGTTCATGGGAGGAGCAAACGTGTAGTCACATATAGTAGGTCTACAGTGCGTGAAGCTTCATAGTATTAATGCATGTTCTGATAAACAAGCATCTAAAATATTAGGAGAGAGAAAGAAGTACAAAAAACATTGTCTGACAGTCCAAACTTTAGCTAATTTAGGTCCCCCCTTCCACAGGCACTATGAAGTGCTAGAGAGCAACAACTTTGGTATTTACTTGAGCATCATTTTAAACTACTTGCCAGGCATAATACAACTTTTGCCCAAAATATCAGCGACACCAAGAGAATAAAATACTTGAGCAAAATCCTTACTGGTGAACTTCTAAGTCTCTTGGCATTAGAAACCAGCAGGCACATACACCAGTCCTCTTTAGATGTCTGCTAAGGTACGCTGTATACCATAAACTTAAGGGGCAGTACTACTCATGCTCCAAGCACTAGGTTCTATGGCTCTAACTCACAGCAAGTTTTCATAAACAGTTGCACATTTTGAATAATGGAGGATTCCCTTCCTAGGGACAAAGAAACTAAAGGGCATAATTGCTTTGTTACATTAAAAGATCATCCAGGCCCTAGGCACAGTCGAGTACAAGGTACGAAGATAACAGTCTCATTGGGGTGTTCTCTGCTTAGCTCCTCCACTGCACACAGCTTGTCACCCTCATGCTTCCTGTCTGGAGCACAATGTATTATATTCTTCTGTTGTGGCTACTGCTGCTCCATCAGCAACAGGCAGTTTTCCTGCCCATCTCCCAGCTTTCAGACCTGGTGCCTCCTGCCTAGGCTTACCTCACCCGCTACACCTGATCCCAGGCAGACTCATATTACTCCTTTTCTTATACAACTGATTTTGGAGCCCTTTAATGGCTGAATGTTGAACTGGGTAGTAAAGTACCATTTGTCGGCTAGATCTTTCCCTCCTGCTTAGCAAAGGTGGAGGGGAAGTACCATGAATGAACCAGCAGCTTAAAACGCTGGGTCAGGGTGTATGAGTTTATGGAAAAGATTGGTGGAACTGGAAGCCATTAGAAGAAACCATTGTGCAAAGCACCCCATCAGCTTCAGAAAACGACAATTAAATCACCAAGTACTTGTCAAATGCAAAACATGGCTTGGCAAATAGCTTTTTAGTGCAGCTAAGAGCAGCTAAACGCAGGGCGCTGCAGGAAGAAGTGAATACGAGTCTCTTACTGCTCCGTTCCTAACGGAAGTGTGCCCACCCCGAATAGAAGACACAGCATGACCGAATCGGACGAGGGCTTGCAGGAGTGACTCTAGGGAAAGGGCCACGAGCCGAGTTCCCAGAGGCTGAGATAACGAGCAGCCTGGAGTGTCCCGCGTGGCGCTCCCCAGCACAATCAGCCGCAGCTGCAAAAGCTTTCCCAGTGCAAGGCTAGAAGTGAAACCTGCTCGCCTCCAAGCTACGCGAGCCGCCTCCGCCCTGACCGCTCCCCACGGCCACCCCGCAGCAGGGTCCCACGCCCTGCCAGGCTCGCGCCTGCCTTCCACCTGGCGTCTTCTTGCGGCCGTTGGTGGGCGGGGCAGAGTGAATCCAGGCAACCAATCGGAGCAGCGCTTTGATTTACCTCTCCCAGCCAATGAAATGGCTGGCTTTGGTAGGCGGGACAGGACCGAGCTCGCGCCATTCCGCGGCCAATCAGGAGGCAGTGCTCAGCGACGCTGGCCGCTCCTCCCCCTCGTCGGTTCCCCGCCCCTGAGGGGAGGAGGCGCCGTCTGGCTCAGCGCGCCCCCGCCCCGGCCAGTCAGGGCGCAGCGCGGTAGAGCTGATGGCAGCTGGCTGGGGCAGGAGCCTCAGCTAGAGGAAGCCGGAGCCGCCTTCTGTCGCGGGCAGAGGCTGCGGAGGCCTGGCGGCGCTCGGAGCAGGTGAGAGGCAGAGCCGGAGGCCGAGCCCCGTCGGCCGGGACTGCGCTGCCTGGTTCCTGGACTGGGGGGTGACGACGGGAGCGGTTGCGATCGAAGCGCCGCGCTGACAGAGGGGACTGAGACACCCCCTCCCCCCGCGGGGCGCGAGGGTCTGGGGATGTGAGGGGGCTCCCTGCGCGCGCCTCCCGCCCGTCGGGTCGGACTCGGAACCGCCCTCGGGGGTGGGGGAGGGGGCAGGTGCGTGAGTGGGGAGGGGCCGCTCCGGGGCCGGTCGGGGATGTCCGCGGGGGGAGGTAAGACTGTCACCTGGCTGAGGAGGTGCGCTCAGCGGTGGGGAAGGGAAGGCGGCTGCTCTGCAAAGGCTCTAGAGAAGTGGCAGCCAGGGCTGGGTGCTCTTGCGGGAACAGGCTGGTGCTGGTGTGCGGGATCTGTCGCCAAATCTGGATTTATTGGGGGGGCGGTTCTTGGTGGATGGGAAGAGTGAATCGTCTCGGTGTGGGCGGGTAGGAGGAGACAGGAGGGAGGAGCAACAGCCCCACTTGTCAGGTGTGTGCAGGTTAGGGTGAGGCAGCATCCCTTGATTCCTGCTCAACTTCCCATTAAATTAGCATTTCCAAACAGGGATACTAAAGCCTTGTTTGTCAGGGAGAAGGTTCTAAGAGGTCCCCAGTAATTCAGCATCTGGTGGCTGATCTGAGAAGGCAGATGTTACAAGGAAATGCTCCTGTTAGTGTTGAGCAGTGTAAGTGTTTTGTTAGCGCAAAGATCAAATGCTGTTCTACACAACAAAGCTAATTTATATTAGACAATCTCACTTTCTTTTTATGAAAGATGGTTTCTCTTTTATTTCAAATGATACTTTACATTTTAAAGTGCTGTGATACAGGGAGATTGTTGTAATTTGAATACTGCACTAAACTTTGCGTAAAATATAATCATACCTAGTTCTTGTAGCTCTAATTTTCATCTATTGATTTCAAAGTGCTTCCCAAAGGGAGTCAGTGTCATTATGCCCATTCTACAGATAGGGAAATTTAAGGTACAGAAAGGTGAAGTGAGTTGCCCAAGCTCACTCAGCAGGAGGCCAGTGGAAGAGCCAGAAATAGAACCCAGGGCTCCTGTAGTTTCAGTCTAGTGCTCTCTTCACTAGAGTACACTGCCTCTCCATGGCTTATGAACCATTTAACTTGAAGAGTCAAAATGTAAGGGGAGAAGTTCCTTTAATTATGAATAGTGCTGCAGACATTTCTTGTTTTAAAGAGTAAGGCACCACTGGGGATAGTCAAGGAGAATTAATTTATAAGAAGTAGTGGATGTGACTAAATCATTGAGTGACATCAGACTACATAGTTAAACCCAGGAGGCCTATTAACTTTCATTTATAGGTCATTGGTACCATGAGGTATTTTTATGAATTGCTTAAAAATGAGCTTGTTTCACAGAAATGAATTAAGTTCTTATAGAGAAAATATGTGGACATTAATAAAACAAATATCAGACAAGTCTTGACAAAATTTATAAATAATATTATTAATCTGGCCAATTGTGTGAAAGAACACAAATTACGTTTACTGTGAGAGTTGGAAAGGGTGACAGACCCCGCTTTAATTTTCTGTGTTCTCTTTCCTGAAAACATAATTCCACTTTTCTTTTAGTTTATAGTAATAACAAAGCATTTCTCTGCATTTCCAGGCTACTCTTAGGTCAAGCCACAGGCTTTTTGAATAGCTCATTTCCTCCATATTTATTCTAAAAAAAAAATTGGAGAAACTTGAATGGCAGTACATAAGTATTTTTCTGTGTGGAAAACTTACTACTTTGGCCATAATTACAGGCTTCACCATATTCTGATAATGGAGAAAATCAAATATTTTACAAGCCCATTTAAAAACAAAAACGCTTTCCTCATCAAGTAGATTTTTTTCAAAGTTCACTAAATGTATGTAATCCGCTTGGTGGTCTTTTTAAATGTACATGTGTCTAACCCCACTTGTGCTTAAATATTTTAAGTTGATTAAAATCCATTGGAATACTTCACTGAACTCCTAATTACTTTGCTCATTTTGGTACGTAACAAATAGAACAACAGTTCTCGAAAAGCTCAACTGCTCAAAGTTTTAAATATCATTTAATGAGATTTATGGTTTTATCTTCTAAACTGGTTTCTTGATAGATGAATCTCATTTACTTACTGATATAGCAGCAGGTTGAACAGATGTTTGCCGACTATGTGTAGCAATTCAGTCACTTTTAAAATAAGTACAGTATACAAAAGCTGTCAGAAAGCAATGCTTGGTTTAAGGCTCTTGACTATAAGTTTTAATAAAAGAGTTGATTTTCGTTGCTGTTGATATTTCAGTTAAAAGTTTTACTGTGATCCAACATTTCCCTGCTGTGTTCATAAAACAACCATTGTAGTGCTGGTGTGGAGTTGAGAATGAGAGTGAAATTGACTAATCAGTCTACAGTATGTCCAATCTGATCAGAATGAAAATATGTAAACCATCAGTATAGAGAAAAGTAAACTAGATTTTCTTTAGATTTGGGTGCAAGGTGAACATGAGTGTTCCTTTAAAATAAAAGATTGCTTCATATGTTATGTACAGATATAGATGGAAAAATAAAGCACTCTAAGGGAATAATGCTAATTCTGGAAACTTATTTTTATACTATACGAGTGTCAAACTTAGTTAATTAGTATTTCATAAGGGCACATTGTGAAAATCAGTTTGGGATATTAAAACAAGAACAATAAAGTGTACATCCATTTTTAAACTTTTTTGCATTTCTGGCAGATGCTAAAATACTTAGAGAACCTCTGCTATACTGGAGAATGCCTAGTAGCTAGAGGCCATTATGAAAGCTGCAGCTCCTCCTTAGCATTGTGATTGTAAGAACCAGCACACTCCTCTTCCCTGACCCCCTGGGGGAGTGCACTGGCATCTCGCTAAGGCACTGTCACTGGAATCTGCTGAGATACCTATCTCTTCTCTTGACCGTGGCAATTCAGGAGTTGTTTCAATTTTATATGTCTTTTCCTGTGCTTAATCTCTCCCCTCTTTTCTAATCCTCCCACTTGTCTGACAAACACCCAGTGCCCGCTGCCCCTGGAGTCATTGACTGGCTTGTGGGGGAGAGCAGCTGGGAACTCTGAGCTCAAGAAGAGTGCCCGTAATTCAGGGAGAGGGCAGCCTTCCTCTGTACAAGGCTCTCTATGGAACAGCAAAGCTTTGGAAGTATAGCAGGTACTATAGTGGAGAAGTTCCCACTCTTAAAATTTGTTCAGAGCGCTCTGTATTTGTTTTATTGGAGTATTTTTTCTTTTTTTTTGACAGTTGCTTCAGTGAATTCACTGAGGGATTTTGTGTCACTGGCTTCAGCGGGTGCATTCTATGCAGCAGCCATGCGAACTTGTACTGGCACAGCTGCAGGATCTTATTCCTGACCTGCAGTAAATGTGCTGTTCCTGCCCTATGGCTCTAAAAAAGAGGTTGCTATGTAAATGACTGGTCTCTGGCTTGGTTCAGGATGGTCAGGTGGCTGTATGCAGAGGGGCAGGATTATGGAGGGAGTGCTTGTTGTGAGAAGAGCTGCTGCTGCTTCAGCAGATTTTAGGATCAACAGGGCAGGTCTCTCCAGCTGCAGAACACCTCTCTTATATTTTTAGATGTCAGGACAGATGAGAGCCAGAGCAAGTTGAACCCTTTCCCATGTATCTTAGGAATTCTGCAGATGCAAAACAAGGGTTTGGTATTGGTGAAAATTAGTAGCTCCTCAGGCTGGCACCACCTCCTACAAACTGCCGCCAAACACTCATTTTTAACTCTCTGCTCTTTGGTTGTACTAGTCATCTCAGGACTCTTTCCTCCCTTCCCCAGCTGCTACTCCAGCCCTTTGAGGCATAATTTCAGATCCACCCTTCTTTCCCTGTGAGGTAGGGAAGTTTGATGCCACAAGTGTGCTCTAGTTTTAGAAGCAGGGTTTATTTGCTGTATTAGGCTAACTTGGCCTTTTCTTTATAGAGAATTTGGTATTACACTCCCTACCACATGGAGCAATTTCTACGTCAAGACTGCATATAATGGTACACAGAAATTCATATTGCTGTTGGTATGGCATTTACTTTGAGCAAGGCTTGCACAGTCACTTTCCATTGACACTTTGTATCATTGGTATAAGAGCTGTAACAGTACAATTAGGCTTCCCAGTGCCATACTCCTACCAGCCTTTAATTGACAGTTCAAAATGTTAGCTTGGTCACCAGTCAAATTGAGTTCTTAGAGTAGGTGAGGTTGTATTCTGTGGCTTCGGCTTTGTCCGTTTCTCTCTCCATGTCTGTTCTCAGTTGCTTCACATCCAGAGCAGCAAAGGAGGGGGGGGTGCAAAAACAGAATTAAAAATAAGGCCTTATTTAGGACTTAATCCCTGGGGAATTTTTTTAATATGGAAAGCAAAGGACAAAAATCGAAGGCTGGTTAGGAGACACATGGCCCTATACAAGCAAGCACTCCTCCCTCATGTGTACTTGCTTTACTAAGGGTTACTACAGCAGTCTGTCTCCTTCATCGGCATCTCCAATGAGCCTTGTTTCTTAAAAAGAGAAGATAGAATGAAGTCACTAGCCAAGATGTACAGAAAAACAACTTTGCTCTCCAAGTAGATCCACTTCTACTTAGCACTTCATTATCCCCTTGTTCTATCCCTCCAGCTCCTGAGAAGAAGTACGTTCTGCAGGGTCCATATTGTGATTATTTTGTTTTTTGTTTTGAAAGGGAGATGAGGAGGGGAAAGTGGTTTGGTCACATGGTAAGTGTGTGCGCTCCCACTGGGTGTGGATCCTCCCATCTTTGGATCCTAGGGAAATGGAAAGCATTAGCTTAGATGAAAGTAAAAGAAAATCAGTAATTTTGAAAGAAGAAAATTAAAATGAAAAGAGAAATCAAGCTCATTGCTTTCTTGGCACTGGTAACCAAGGTGTTCGGCGTAAAAGATTGGGGATCCAGGGTCTGAATCGCTCTGGCAACTGATGAAGAGGAAGTTGCTGGTTCTCCATCTCACCTGTTAGTATCCCCTGCCCCACATGGTGCATAGCCACAACCACTTGAAACGTCCATTGGAACAAACATTGTGTGAATGGCTATAAAAGATCATTGTGTAGCAAAGCACAGGTGCTAGAATGCTTGTAGTACGTGCTACTGTAGATGGGCAATCACTGAATCAAGATAATTAGTGTTGATGAACCATACTGGTGCAAGTTGCAATAGCAGAGTTATTTATTTGTATTATAACAGTTGGTGGAGGCTGGAGTGTCAGGGCGTTCACTGAGGAGAAGGGAGGCAGTAGCAGCAGACAGTGAGTCAATTTCTCCAGTCTTCTGGGCTTTGCTATGGAATGTATCTTGTACACTGCATAGTACAAAGGGGTTAGAGTAAATATATTCAATATATATAGTTTAAACGTGGTTATTCAGTATCATTAAGAAAGAGGTAGGTTATTCAACAGTTTTAGCAATCTGTAACAAATAGAGTTGTGTACACAAATTGCTGTGACTTTAAAGTTGAGAGTATGGAGCAGTTTAAAAGCTAGGAAATAGCCACTTGATGTATTGATCACAGGTTTTCTCCTTAAATCCAGGGAAAACATTCTAACTCTTTCATACCAACCACATAACAGTTTCTGTAAAACTGTAGGTGAACTCTACTAATACTGTGTTTTCAATATTATCCCTTGACTTTCCACAAATGGAGTATGGAGTTACCTGAAGTTGGCAGAGGACTGAACAGTGGTGCAAGTAAAACAAAATCCAAAAGCAATATAAAGTGTTCTAAAGGATTTGTTTGCAATACATATCTTCCATAGTGGAGGAAGGCTTTCACATGAGAAGTTTCCAATCAAGATTTATATCATACCACATGTGCTAATGTAAAAAGCAAGCACATGAAGTCTTGTGAATGTCTTGACTATATGCCTGTCTTGAGTGATTTCTCTGAGAAATAGTGGGACCTCAATTTAGCATTCAATTAGCAAATATGTAGATATGCATTTAACTAGAGAAATGACATTTACAGTCTTCTGGAACAAAATTGGTGCTGGGTAGTTTTTAGGTATATTTGAATTCTAGACAATTTAAGAAGTGTCTCTAGAAAAGAAGAGTTTTCCTGAGTTTTCATACTTCTTTGAGAATGGAAACACCATTCCCCTTCCCCTTTTTTTTCTGTGCTTAAAACAGGGCTTGACAAATGTGCCTCAGAGTGAGGATACAGCCCAAAAATTAAGGAGCCAGACAATGTGGGCCCAGCGGCGGGTCGTCCTGGCCGGAGTGCGGCAGCTGCTCCTGGCCCCATCTGCCCCTCTCCCACAATGTGGAGTCAGTGGTGCAGTGCCCTGGCCTGGAGCGCAGCAGCGGTTCTTCCCTCCCGCCCCGATCCCTTTCCCCTGCCCCTCTCCCATAACGTGGGCTCAGCAGTGGGGTGCCCTGCCTAGAGCGCAGCAGCCGCTCTCCCCTCACGGCCTGGCACCTTCCCCCCGCCCAACGTAGGCTCAGAGGTGGGGCGCCCTAGCTGGAGCGCAGTGGTCCCTGGCTGGAATGCGACGGCTGCTCCTCATGGAGAAATACTAGGTGCCAGATTTAAATTTCTAGATGACATGGTGACCTGGCTCCCGGGGTTTGTCTAGCCCTGGCTTAAAAGCATGGGTTAAATAGCATGAAATAGAGCTCTGTAATTTCTTAATTGGTATGAAAAGGAAAAACAAGTGTCTAGTGAGTACCATCATCTTTCTGAAGAGGACAGAGATGTCACAATAGTATTGTACTTTCCTCTGTTTATTTCAGGCCCAGAAGATTGACTCTTGTGCATGTTCCCAGCAGCAGTGGTATCTTCAATTTGTGTTGAATGCTGAGAGTCTTTCTGGTAGGATGATTACCTAATAACTACTTCCTGAACCACTGCTTTCTGATAATGCAGCATTGGATTCAAATTTCTCCATTAATCTTTTATAAAACTCTTAGCATAACAGTATGGATTAGTATAACACCAGAAATTATCACCTGTTATACTTGGTGCTCACTTAAAACCTACAGGTTGTTCATAAGGTCAGCTGTTTTAATTGTCTTGAACATTTGATTGAAGTGCCACAGGTGCTTTGTCTCATGAGTTAAGATGCAGTTCCTGCCTTGTTAAGCTTGCAATGATCATGATAGGACATATTCCAGTGGGGGACAGTCCCATTTTAATGGTACAAAGTTGCACAAAAAAGGAAATACCAGCTACATCAACAGTATACCATATTGCAGTCTGTCATCATTACACTAATACTGAAAACTGGTGTATGAAAATAATATTCATTAGAGTGCTATCCCTATAGAACTGTTTCAGAACTATTTGTCTTCAGATTTGCCAGTGTGTCAAGACAATTTTATTATCTGAAGAGATTACAGAAGTTTTCCTGCTTTCATAATAAACTGTTTTCTTTACTGATCTCAGCTTCAAATTGGAATAATTCGAAATGGAATGGTGTAGTTCCATGTGGAGCTCAAACACACAGAACTACTGTTTCATAAGTTATTATTCATAAAATATTATTGTATAACACAAGTCTGTTTCCTTTTAGGTATAATTTAACTCTTTGCCAGTTATATACTAAATACAGTAGATCATAAATACTCTGCAGCTTTCAAGTGCCCAAAACAGAAGCAGCAATTTACAAAATAGTACTAAACTGCTTGTTTGTCTTTATGCTGTAGAGTGACTTAATTGGCAAAATAGAATTGGCCAGGCCTGTCAAGAGAAATTTAGGGCCCTGGTACATCATGTTTGCTGGGAGTCAGGACCCCATCATGTTTCACCCCTAGCATATGCTTTACTGCAGATGAGTCCAATAAGAGTTATCTAAGAGAAACTTTTGCTAAAACCATATTCTTGAAATATGAATTCTGTTGTAAAAAGTTAATGTAAGGTGTGTTTAATTGTCAGTTCCATGAGGTTAGGAAAAATGCATAACTAGATACTATATCTGACAAGTCCCCTTTTTCACTAACCAATCAGTCTGTTCCCATCAATTCAGACCCCTGTCAATTCTGCCCATCCAGCCTCGTCTCTGCTCCTGGGATTCTTCACGCCTCCACAGGCAGGGATTGGAGCCACAGCAGGGTCTGTAGTCCACTGTTCCCCACCCAGAGTAGCAGCCCTAAGTGCTCTCTCCTCACCGCCCCCCTCCTTCCCAGGTGCCTCATGCTGCAGGGAGCAGGAGGGAGCAGAGGAGTTGTCCCCACCCATACAATGGGAAGAGGGAGTGGATATGCCCTGAGCTGTGTGGATCTTTCTGCTCCCTCCTCCCCTCCTCTGCTAGAATAGGGAGAACGGGGAGAGGAAGCGCACTCTGCAGCTTCCTGCAGCAGCTGTGTTTGTGAATCGATGTTTGGGAACTGCTGCCTAGATCTAGGCAAATTTCTTTGATGGTGGTAACGCTGCACTGAACTTTGCTTACCCTCAGATAGTCAAATATGAAGCATGTATACAAGTCAAGCACAGAAAAAAGAAAGGGAAAGCAGAGAAAAACTTCAGAACAAAAAGCAGGGAAAAGAACTCTAGAAAGTTTTGGATGGAAACCATGGCATGGTGAAGAAGAGAAAGATGATGGTAATCCTTTGAGTCCTGGTCTAGATGCAGTTATCTGTGGTAGGAGCAAGAATGTTTAGAAGATAAGGATAAACATGAATCACTTCATTTTTCTGTTAAGAATATTCTTTCACATGCAGGGCCTGTAAAACAGGGTGACATAGACAGACTTATGCTTCATAACTGGAAGATAAAAATCCATTTGGAAGGGAATCTGGAGGAAAAATGCTCTTCTTTCTAAAGTCTAAAGAGAAAAAATTGAACTAGATAGCTGTGATGTAGCATGCTGTTTATTGCATTCCATGTTGACTTTTCCCCAGGATGCAGCAACACAAGGTGTTCTTCCTATCTTAGTTCCACTAACTGGGTTGACTGTGGATCACAGCTGTATAAACAAAATCCTGATCATGAAAAAAGCAATGCACACAGAATATGCTATATGAAATGGATGGATGCAAGAAGAAGATTAAAAGGTGATAAAACCATCCACCCACTATTGGAGACAAACTTTGCAAATGAAAAAGAAAAATGGAAGTAAACTCTCACATTTTAGATGTTGGGTTTTTTTTCTTGGAGAATGAGGATTAGTTTTCTGTGGTATGAGTGGCCAGCTGGATGATACATCCAGTGGCAATTTCTTAGACGTTACTGAGTTGTTAGCCAAGTACGATCAGATTTTAGGTGACCATGCTGATCATATGGAAAAAGACAGTGGTGCAATATCAAAGAGTTCTATTTGATACTTATCACTTGTGAGCCAAAATGCATTTATTCAAGAGTGCACCGGACAAGGCGTGAAAACAGTTGAGGTGAAATTAAAGAAACCAAATATTTTTCAGTCATTTCCGAAGTAACACCAGGCAGCTCACACAAGGAACAAACACTGTTGATCAAATACCTGCTGATAATTTTGTGATTCAGGAACATTTTTTTTCTGTGCTTCAGAGATTTTTACCTAGAAGACTGCTGAGGAAACAGCTGAAATGATTTGCAACACTGTAGGTGAATCCAGATTAGATTTCAAACTGTTGTAGACAAGTTTATGGCAATGGTGCCAATATGTCAGGAAAGTATTCCGGCAGTCACGCAATGCTTCAACAGAATCTTCGGGCACTTTTTCTCCCCATATGCATTGCATACTTTGAACTTGATGTGTGCTGATTTAGATGAGTTACTGATTAAATTACAGTTTTTGGATACCTTCAGCCATTGTATGATATTTTCAGCGCATGTCCGAAAGCAGTGGGAAAGACCCGATTCACTTCATTCAATGTCAGTTATGCAGTGATCTGCATGTATTGATTGTGTATGTGTTCTTTTTCCAAAAGCCTGAAAGGCTTACAAGTGGCATTGAATGAGGTGTCTGAATTAAGCCTGGCTACCAAAGATGGAAGTGATAGCACTGGATTAGTAAAATACATATAAAAATTTAAATATGTTCTGCTTGCCTCCGTTTGGCTGAAAATTCTAATTCACAACAATGAATGGAATCTGATCCTTCAGCATAGTGATGGTATACCTGATGTTGAAAGAGACAGCATTGAGAACTTCTCACTGAACTGGCACAATTGTGAGAGAAATGGAATGAAATTTATGATGAATGTGTTCATGTTGCATCAAAACTTGGTATTTATTCTCTAGGGGTAACACGTCCATCCAAAAACAAAGGTGCTGGTGATCAAGACAAGCCTGTAAAGGACACATTTTGGAGACTGTATTTTCTCTTCCATCGCAGACTTTATCATAGGTGGCCTCAAAGTGATTTGCTACACTTGTTATGTATCTATCAAAAACTTTGAGTCCTGTAGCACTTTAAACACTAATAAATTTCTGCAGGCATAAGCTTTCATGGACTGCAACCCGTTTCGTCAAATGCATGAAATAGAAATCAGATGAGTGTGTGTGTGTGTGTATATACACACACACTCCCAAGGGTGAGGAACAACAGTGAGGAGGGTAGGTGTTAGCAAAGTCCATTCAGTTAGAGTAGATGAGGCCTGTTCACAACCATTGATTAGAAGGTGAGAATGTGTGAACAGTGACGATTACTTCTTGTAATGAGAGAACCATTCCAAGTCCCTGTTCAGACCCAGTTTGATTGTGTCAAGTTTGCATATGAGTTCCAGCTCTGCAGTTTCTTGCTGAAGTTTAAGGTTGAAGTTGTCTTCAATGTGTTTCTCTGTTTCTGAATCTTTATTGCACTGACTCTGGTAATATAAAAAAGGAATTGGTGTTTCACAAATGCATGTGCAAAGAAGACATTTGTTGCCAAAAATACCATTGCCATTTCATTTACTAAATAAAGTGCATGAAATTTCTCTGTAAAATCTCTTTCCCAACCTGATTGTTGCACTTTATATATTTTGCTGCGTACCAGGCTCCATCGTCAGCGTGGAAGGTTCTTTTATTGAGCTCAAATGTGTGGAGGACTGCCGCCGCACAACTATGGGTCAGTCAAGAGTTAATGGTCTAGCAACTCTTGCAATTGAAAGTGATCTGGAAGATTGGTCAGTTTCAATGATATTGATTCATTTGCTAGGAAAAAGGCAAGAAAAGCAGCATTATACATAGAAAATATTTAAATAATACAGAAGCTTATCTTTCTAGCTTCTTTACTGCATTCTTCTTCTCAGACTGACAGTGTTCTCTTTGCTTATACTTCAGTCTTGTACTTCTTGAAGCTTGTACTTCAGTCTTGAATTCACCATCTCTTGTTTGTATTCCTCAGTCAAATTTCACACAGACTTTTTGGAACCCTCCTGAGGTTGGTGCCCTGGTACAATTTTCCCCCCTTCTTCCCCTCTTGTCAGCCCTGAAGGTGTCTCACTAATGACTATAACACTGTCAGATTGAGTGACCATTTATAATATTATTAATATCAATATTGCAATAATTTGTATGAGATATGCCATGTCAGGTACCATTGGAAAGATTATAATTTGCTAAGTATGATAACATTGTTTGTGTATGTGTCATTTTGGTATTGTAAGTTATGGATATGTGTGATATAGCTGTATCCAAAAACTTGTGCTGAGCTATTGGGTGACACCCCAAACAGATTAGCCCCAGTACTGTCCAGCCTGACTGAGGGCCAATCAAGGGCCTTCAGCTATACAGTAAGCCCAGGGAGAGAAGCCAAAGACTACACCTATAAGTCATCAGGACATGTAAGGACATGCCTATGCACAGGAACTCTAAGAGCTTTTCCCTGCCAGTCTTGCCCATGTGCTATGAGTTGTTTATGAAACACAGAATGTATAAGCCACATGGCATAAACAATAAAATGCAGCTTCACCCATCTCCATTTTGTCTTTTCCTGCTTCCTACCTCTGGATCAACTATTCTACATCTGAAGCTGTGAAACAAAGGACTGAGACTCATTCAGGTACTGAATGTTCCAGAGTAACTATACAACCCTGCAAACTCCAATACTGATAAGAAGCTGATACATATAGACTTTGAAGTCATTTGTATGTATCTGATTGCTTTGTTCATTCAACATCTCTCATTTTGTATGTTTCTTTTCTTTTATAATAAGCCTTTAGTTTTAGTTACTAAAGGGTAGTGTGGCAGCCTCGTATTTTGGGTAAAATCCTAACCAATATTAATCTGGTAATGTGGTTGACCCTTTGGAGATTAGAAGAACATTTTTGTAAAGTGAATAGGGTTTTAAATAACTTCTCACTTTATTAGACTTAGTTGCTGGTTAGGAGCCAGAGACTGAAATGCAATAAAGGGGGTTGTGTAATTTCATGTTTTAACTTCTTGATAATCATTGTGGGGAATCAGGAGCACTGTCTGTTACTGGTTGAGGAATCTAACATTGCTGTTAGCCAGCAATTTTGGGAGAACTTGCTTTCCTTTTTCAACCTACCCTGACCTTTGCATTTTCAGGTGGCTACCCTAGGCATGTAAGGGTCACAATTGCAAAAAAAGAAGACTGTCTGAAATCACTTCTTAGGGGTGGTTATTGAAGAAAGATCCTAATATTTTTTCTAACTAAATTGTATGTGTAGTTAAAAATTTAGTCTGTCATGCTCTTTTGAATTGCTTTGGGGGGTTGCACAGACGATCTCAGTTTTAATCACTGCTGGCTCTTCTGCAGTATGTTTCTCTTCTAAATGATGCCATTTCAGATTTTTGGCATTTCACTTCATGTTTTTAGCATGGTTAGCAACAAAAGAAATTGTAGCAATAGTACTATTAAATTGACAAACCCATTATTAAGTGAAGATGTAAAATCATGAATGATGCCTAAAAGGCAGAAGTGGTCAATAAATATATATTTATGTATTTGGAAAGAAATAGATGTTGTACTTATATCACATGAGAATTATGAAGTATTTTCCATCCCATTAGTAAATGAGGATGTTAGACCACATCTGGTAGGGATAAATATTTTTAAATCAGCAGGCCTGTATAACTTGCACTCGAGTGTCCTAAAAGAGATGTTTTAGGAGACTTCTGGCCCTTCACTTGTAATATGTCTTCCAGTCTTCTATAACATCCCCAGCACTGGAAGAGCATAAATGTTGTGCCAATGTTCTGGTCCAGTGCTTTTATACTTTATCAATCATCTGTAAGTAAATATAAAATCATCACTGATAAAATTAGCAGGTGACACAAAGGTTGGTGGAATGGTAAATAACAATGAAGACAGAGTAGTCATACTGAATGATCCCAGATTATCTAGCAAATGAGATCATTCTAACAAAATGTATTGTACATGTGGGAACAAGGAATGCAGGCCATATCTACATGCGGCTCATGAATATGATGGATGTTCTGTCTCAGAATCTCAAGCCTAGGGGGTTGGGTGAGCTTGAGAATCGGAGCCAGAACTTTCACCTGGTTATTTTTAGTACACAGGCTCAAGCCTTGCTTGAGTGAGTCTGTCTGTCTGGGCTAGAAGGTTCACTAGCAGCTTCAGTATACACATACCCATAATGGACAAGCAATTCAACATGAGCTTCAACTGAGATGCTATGGCAGAAAGGGCTAATGCAATCCTTGGATAGATAAATGGGAGTAGGAGTAAGGAGGTGATTTTTACCTTTCAGTATAGAATTGTGCAATTGATATTGAAATACTGTGTCCAATTCTGGTGTCTGCATTTTAAAAAGGATGCTGAAAAATTGGAGAGGGTGCAGAAAAAAGTTACAAAAATATTTCAAGTACTGGAGAAAATGCTGTAGAATGAAAAATTTAACAAGATCAGTTTGTTTATTATTTGTATTATCATAGCATTTATGACCATCATGGATCAGGACCCTGTTATGGTAGGAATTGTACAAACCCAGAAGAAGAAGCTTATCAAAAAGAGGAAATGATGACTTGAATTAGCTTGTAAGTACATTCAGAGGGATCAAATACTTGGTACTAATGGGCTCTTTCATATAGGGGGATAAGGCATAACAAAAACCAATGGTTGGTATCTGAAGCCATACAAAAACATCTTAGAAATTAAGTGCACACTCTTAACAGTGATGTTGATTAACCATTGGAACAAACTACCATGGGAAGCAGTGATTACTCCAGCTCTTGATATCTTTGAATCAAGACTAGGTGCCATTCTGCAAAGTATGATTCAGTTAAGCAAATTATTGAGCTCAGCACAGGGGGAGATGAATGAAATTCTATTGTCTGTGTTACACAGGAGGTTTGATTAGATGACCTAATGGTCTTTTTTGGCTGATCATGGGAAAAAATCTGATTTGACCCTTTCCGATTTCCATTCAGATTTCTACTCATTTCAGCAAGTAAGTTGAAAGAATGCAAGATGCATTCTGGTTGAAGATATCAGTTTGCTGAACTGGCCTTCTTCAAATACCTTTCACTAACTAGTCAGAATAAAATATCCCTATCCAGGAAAAACCTTTCATCTGCCCTGTACCTCTTTTCCATGTATTTGTCACAATTCAGGGTAACTGTGTATTTCTCCTCTGTGGTCCAACAAGGACACCCACTCCCAGGCTTCTGGCTCACGTGGTTGTTGCCTCTCTTGGATGGAGATAAGTGTCTGTCTCCCTTCCTACTGGGGGTATCTCCAGTTTGAACAGTTCTCTACCTTCACTGTGTTAGTCTCAGCCAAAGATAGACTGTCTAAGCAGATCTGCTTGCTTTCTCTTCAGAGACTAAGACCAATGTAATTGCCCATAATTGAACAACACCACTTCTCTTTCTATGCAAGTTTATTTACTGTTAGGGTAAAAGAAAAATTAAAATTCTAGAAACCATATTAAAAACCTTAAAAAAAACCTACATGCATGCCATACATTTATCGGAGATCACACTCCTTCCCCCCCGTCCAACACGTGCTCTGGCAGGTTATTAGACCCCCCAAATGGATCTCTTCTATAGTCAGAAGTTCATAATAGTATCATTTCAGAACTAGCACCCATGAAAAGTATAGTCTGTCCTTTATATGGTTCAGGGATCTTTGATCTAGAGTTTCTAGGAGTAGGTACTGTAACAGGGTAAGGGGGCGAGGGGGAGGTATACTCCGCCCTCGTGAGTCCTGCGCTCTTCCGGCCCGGCCGGTGGTGCAGCTGGGGGAAGGTGAGCCAGAGGGATAGGGAGGAGACAGGGCCCGCTCTGCCCTTGAGTTCTGCTACCTTCCCTTGGGTCAGTCTGTGGTCTGCTCCCTGCTTCCCCAGCTGGGTCCTCTGCCTCTGGCATTGTGGCAGCAACTGTGGAAGCTCCAAGCTTCTGCAGACTGCCAACTGTAAACTCTACACTCCATACTCCACAGCCTGCCTGCCTGAACTGGAGGCTTTTAAGTGCTGGGGCAATCTCCTTGATAGGTCCCAGGTGGCCTAATTACCTTAAAGCAGCCCCAGCTGGATCACCCGGGGAATACGGCTTTGCTGAGCCTGGGGCTAAGATCTATGCTATCGAGCCCCCCTCTTAGCCCCCTGGTCTAGCCCTAGGCCCCCCCTTTCTTTCTTTCTTTCTTTGCAGCTGCTTCTTTGGGGGACCCTGCTGCTGCTTCAGGGCTCTGCTGGGGAGCCTCCCTCCTAGCTGGGGGGGGAGGGGGTGAGTGTGTGGCCCTTCCAGCTACTATCTCCACCCTCCCCCTGCAGCTGCTTCTAGGCCCAGAACCAGCTGCCCAAAGGCCCCTTCCCTTTCCCTTCCCTTGGCTGGCTGCCTCTTCCCTCTTTGCTGCCGCGAGCCCCCTTCCCCTGTTGCTGCTGCCCCCTACTCAGCCCCCTGTGTTTGGGAAGGGGGACAGGGTCAGACATGGGGGTGGGGCCCTCAGCCAGAACGGCCGGGTCGGCGGGGTGCGCGGCCTCTTGGCTGGGGCCGGGAGCTGAGGGGATGGGCACAGGCCGGATGTTCTCCGGGGGGCCTGACTGTGGGGTCGCAGCAGCCCCGGTTTCAAGGCCCCATGAGGGGGCGGCTGAGCAGGCATCCACAGGGAGGAGGGAGGCCAGCTGGCCCAGAACAAGGGGTGGGGCATCCGGTGGCCAAGGGCTCGGCCTTTCGGCCCCTGATGGCTCCTCCGGGGCTATGGTGATGGGTCCTACCTCCCCAGCATGGAGGGTAGAGAGACTGAGGGGGGCCTCGGTGGTGGGGGCAGGGGAGGCAACTGAGGATGGGGGGGAGGGGGAGAGAAGCAGTTCAGGGACATCCTGCTGAAGGCCCTCCATATAGGGGGCGGGGTCATCCTCCCCGGGCAGGCCGGGGTCAACCCCAGGGAGTCAATCTCCTCCATTAAGGAGGAGAAGAAAGCCCCCCACTGCCACGCCGAGGTCCTCTCCGGCACCAGCGGGGGGTTTGGGTGGCATTGGGGCTGGGGGGGCTCTGGACAATGACTCCTCCAGTAGGGACTCCAGGGGGGCGATGGTGTTGCCCATGTCTGCCACCACGACTTCCTCAGTCAGTGCCCCCTGCTGGGCTCCAGCAGGGGGCGCGGCGGCAGGCCCGGCCCCAGGAGCCCCCCTCCACTTGGCCTTATGGGGGCTCTCACTCCCCTCAGCCGTGGGCTGGAAGGGGGGCTAGGTTCCGGCCTTGCGCTTGCCGCACCTACCCTGCATGAGAACCCAGCCCTCCAAGGCGGAGTGTTGGGCAGCGGGGGCAGGGGGCAAGAGGACAGCAGTCAGGGTGTGGGGAAGCGGAGGTGGGGCAGCAAGGGAAGGAGACGCCTCCCCCTGGGGCATGCCCCCTCCGATGCCCGACACTGCCGGCCCTGGCTCCCTCCCCTCCGCAGGCCCCGCTGGACTACTCCAGGCGTCAGCGGGGCCTGTCAGCTCGCCCGGGCGAGCCGGGGAGGGGGGGCGCCCCGGGGCCGGAGCGCAGGTGACAACTGCCGGCAGAGGGGGGAGCGGCCACAGGGACCGGCCGGCTGCTGGGGGTGCCACCGATGGTCTGGCTGGCGCCCTCCTGGGTCCCGGGCCTCCCTCCTTGCCGGGCCAGGGGGCAGTCCCTCCGAACATGCCCCGCCACCCGGCAGAGGTAGCACCGGGCCTCCCCTGAGGTATAATGGACCCGTTACTGGGCCCCTTGATGGGGCACCGGGAACGACCCCTCGAGCGCCTCTCTGCCACGCGCCACTGCCGGCAGCAGCTGCAGCTGTACTTGCCAGCAGAACGAGAGGACGTGGCGGAGGGCAGGGTCCTTGCAGCCGAGGGGAAGCGGGCTGATGGTGGAGAGGGGCTTCCCCAGGGAGGCAAGGAAAGGCAGAAGGGCGGCATTGGGGAGGAAGGGCGGAACAGAGGACAAGATCACCCGTACACGCAGGTCCTCCAGGGGCTCCACGGGGACGTGGATGCCCCCCATCACCAGGCCCGTCTCCACCGCCTCCTGGGCGGCGGCCTCCGAGGCAAGGAAAAAGACCACCTTGCTATACATATGGGAGGCAGCCACCACGGCCGTGGGCCCCACCACCCGCGCCATCGCCCACACGTAGGTTTCCACATGGGGCGAGGCAGGCACCAGGAGGCACCGGACCCCATGCCTCCTGGTAAGGGTGGGGAAGGGGCTTCATAGACTCATAGGTCAGAAGGGACCAATATGATCATCTAGTC
>ML675603.1:27857664-27885993 GCA_007922155.1 Mesoclemmys tuberculata
GGGGGGACTTCCACCGCGTCCTCCGGGCCATGAGGGCCACTATGAAGGAGGGGAAAGGGATCAGGCGGCAGGGCGCGATGGCCTACCAACGGGCCCGCAGCTTTCGCGATGCCCTAATGATCTATGGCACCGGCCAGGGGCTGCTGCGGAGCCCGATGAGGACCGCTAGCGCTCCTGCCCATCGGGATCCCCCCCCAGCCCTCCTCGTAATGCCTCTTACCATCTGCACATTGAACATGAGGGGCTGCAGGACGGGTCTCCGCAGGAACCAGGTGCTCTCCTTCCTTCAGGAGGGGGGGTACTCTGTAGCGTTCCTGCAGGAGACCCAATGGACCCAGCTGCCGAGGCCGGCTGGAGTGGGGAGACGGGGTGCACCTTAGTCATCTCTCCCCCCACGTGGGCGGAGTGGCCACCCTGTTCTCCCCTGACCTGCAGCCCGAGGTGCTGGGGATTGCCGAGGTCATGCCGGGCCGTCTGCTGCACCTCCAGGTCCGCGTGGAGGGGCTGGTGTTGAATCTTGTCAACGTCTACGCCCTGACCGCAGGCCCGGAGCGGGTGCGGTTCTTCCAGCAGGCGGCCGCCTTCCTCGGCACACTGGATCCACAAGAATGCCTAGTCCTGGGTGGGGATTTTAACACCACCCTTGAAGAGTGAGACCGCACAGGGGCCAAGGAGTGCCCGGCCGCCGCGGACGTCCTCAAGGAGATCGTTGACCATCACTCCCTGGTGGACGTCTGGCGCGACCACCACCCGGACGACATTGTTACCTTTACCTTTGTCCGGGTGGGGGAAGATCGGTCGCGCCACTCCCGGTTGGACCGTATTTACATCTCTCGGCAGCACCTTGCATGGGCCCACTCCTCCGGCGTTCGGCCAGCCCCGTTCTTGGATCACCATATGGTGACCATGACAGCCTCTCTCACTGCGGAGAGGCCGGGGCCGGCCTACTGGCATTTTAACAACAGCCTGCTGGAGGACGTGGGCTTTGTGGCGTTCTTCCGGGAGTTCTGGCTGGCCTGGCGGGGGCAGGGAGGGGAAGGTGCGCGCCCGGCTTTTCTGCCGTGACTACACTCGGGGGGGCCAGCCGCCGGTGGGATGTGGGGATAGAGCAGCTGGAGCGGGAGGTTTTGGAGCTGGAGAGGCGACTGGCCTCCAGCCCCGATGATCCGTCCCTCTGCGGAGCGTGCCGGGAGAAGCAGGAGGAACTTAGAGCCCTCGAAGATCTTTGAGCCTGAGGTGCCTTTGTCTGGTCCCACATCCATCTCCTTCAGGAGATGGATCGCGGCTCCCGCTTCTTCTACGCCTTGGAGAAAAGGAGGGGAGCCCGGAAGCATGTCATCTGCCTCTTGGCTGCCGACGGCACTCCCCTCACGGATCCGGAGGAGATGCATGGAAGGGCCAGGGCCTTCTATGCAGACCTTTTGTCCCCGGAGCCGACCAACATCGCCGCCTGTAGGGTGCTGTGGAACGAACTCCCCACGGTCAGCACGGGCGACTGGGACCGGCTGGAGAAACCTCTCACTCTGGCCGAGTTCTCGGAAGCCCTCTGCCTTATGCCTACCAATAAATCCCCGGGCATGGACAGGCTGACCGTGGAGTTCCACTGCGTGTTTTGGGACGTCCTCGGCCCAGACCTCGTCACCGTCTGGGCCGAGTCCGAGGCTAGCGGAGAGCTCCCCCTGTCGTGCAGGCGGGCCGTGCGCACCCTACTACCGAAGAAGGAGGACCTCCGCGATCTCTGGAACTGGCGTCCCCTCTCACTCCTCGGCACGGACTATAAAATAGTGGCTAGGGCCGTCTCGCTGTGGCTGAAGTCCGTGCTGCAGGATGTGGTCCACCCCGACCAGACCTACACCGTCCCGGGCTGCACCATCTTCGATAATCTGTATCTGGTCTGGGACCTCTTAGAACTTGGATATAGGGATGGTCTGTCGTTCGCCCTCCTGTCCCTGGACCAGGAGAAGGCGTTCGACCGGATGGACCACGGGTATCTCCTGGGCACCCTGTGGGCGTTCGGCTTTGGACCCTCTTTTTGTGGGATTTCTCCGGGTGCTGTACGCCTCCGCAGAGTGCTTGGTCAAGCTCAACTGGACCCTGACTGAACTGGTCAGCTTCGGGCGTGGAGTACGCCAAGGCTGTCCGCTGTCTGGCCAGCTGTACACTCTGGCCATTGAGCCCTTTCTCCGTCTCCTCCGCCGGAGGCTAACCGGCCTGGTGCTCCGTGAGCCAGAGCTGAGGCTTGTGCTGTCGGCGTACGCCAATGACGTGCTCCTCATGGTCCAGGACCCGGGCGACCTGGTGCGGCTGGAGGACTGCCTGGCCGTCTACTCGGCAGCCTCCTCCGCCCAAGTCAACTGGGCCAAGAGCTCTGCCCTGACGGTAGGGGGCGGGTGGCAGGCGAGCTCCCTCCCACCCGTGCTTCAAGCCATCCGGTGGAGCGTGGGTCCGCTGGGAGAGGAACCTTTAGCGGTGGGTGGGCTTGCGCCCACCTACGTACCCCCTGGTTTTCCAAATAGGAGCACCCTTGCATAGCCATCTGGACTGGCCCTGCCACAGTACTCAGTACATAAGTTTTTCTCTCCAAGGTCTTAGCTTCAAAAGGCCTCTTAGGAAACTCACTTCACAGATACTGTCCCAAACAGTTGTTTGAAATTCCTAGCATTTTACCAAGGTTTACGTAGGTCTCTGAGGAAAATTACGTACAATCCTACAACAATAGATAAACAACTGCATTTTTAATGCAATGGACCCCAGAGGTAGTAAACTGAATTCAGTAAGGTTTATCCAGGATGTTTCAGGAAATTGTCATCTGTCACAATATTAATAATACTTAAAATGTTTCAAATGTTGGTTATTTTGACAGGACATCAGTTATTTGCATAAACTTTAAAATTTATTAAAACAAAAATGCTGTCATTACAACACAAAGTTGTTGGAATAACTTATAACACCAGGAACCATTTTGTTTGTTTCCACAAACTTAGTCAAACTGAGAGTTGGTGTTTTTATGATGGAATTTCTGGAACTGAAAAAGAGAGGAAATGGAGATACTCCAGTCATAGTCAAAAAGCTCTCAAAGTTCCTTGGGGGGAAAAAGGTACTAAGCCACAATACCGTTGTACAAATATCATAGCAATAGTGGTACACTACTTGTAGTGTATAAGAATAGGGAAGTATCCTATAAGTAGTTGGTGAACCCTCTAGTAACGCCCATTGTCTTCTGTTTTAGAAGCTATCAGAAACTAGTCAAAGCAGCAGTATGCATTGTTAGTATGATAGTATATATTATAGTAGTATTGTATGATAATATATAGTTAATAACTTGGTTATTTGGGACCCAACTGTGCCTGGTAGTTTCTTCATACATTTGGTGTATAATAATCAAGAGAAACACACAATATCTTTGGTAAACTTAGCCATTTTTTCTGTTCATAATTTGTCGAAGAACAAACCTGGTTCTTATAGACTTCGTTATATGTAACTTTCCATGTAATTTGTGGAAAACATGACAGCTGGCTTTGCAACAAACTGGTTGAATATTGGTTGCTTTTGGTGACTTTTACATGCATATTATGTTTACAAACAAGGAAAATATAAATGGAGGTACACACTTGGTACCTTTTAGTCCAGAATCAAAGCTTCAGGTCCTGGAGTGTTCTCGTCATAACAGTCAGACTTGTCACTTAGGGTGACCCAAGAAATATTTCTGTCACAGCCAGTCAAAACCATCTTCTTTTTTCAGGCACCACTTACAAAATAAAGTGAATTGGGTGTGCTATGTATGTCCGTATATTACACAGGAATAAAGTTTTGCGTTGGGGACTGCCATGTCCCAGCTACTTCAGAACAGCTTAAGAGTCATTGGGATGTGTCAGGTGGAGTGTTCTGAGAAGTATTTTGTCATGTACAGCTAGATAAAGGCTATCTTATTTTATGGGAATAATTAGTAAGTTGTTATATTATTGACTTATTTTGATGAAATTTATTTAAAAAAAACCCCACACAAGTAAATTAAAAAAAATTGGCCTTTCCATAAGGAACTGGGGACAATGACTAAAGAATTGTGATAAGGAACCACCTTCAGCCTCATGATTGGAACCTCTGCAGAGATATAACCTCAAAATTGCCCAGACAGTCACCTAGAAGTGCAAGGCCTGCTGTAAGTGCCATGAATGTTACGGCTCCAGAAGAGAATTGTCCCCCACCCACCCGCGTACCAAAGAGTGCTCCATAACAGACTCTAGAATTTTTTAGAAATTTTTAGATATCTAGCCCCTCACACTTGAGAACTTTGGGGGTATATCTACATAGGAGAAAAAACCCACTGCTGGCCCAGGTCAGGTGACTCGGGCTCAAGGGGCTGAAAAATTGGAGTGTAGAGATTTGCCCTTGGGCTAAAGCTCAAGCTCTGGGACGCTGATGAGGGAGCTTGAGCTCCAGCTCGAGCCCAAATGTCTACACTCCAATTTTTAGCCCTTCAGCCTGAGCCTCATGAGCCCAAGTTAGATGACCTGGGCTAGCTGCAGCTGTGCTATAGGTTTTTATCCCTGTGAAGATACAGAATCATTCTCTGGTGTGGACCTTTCAGCTGAAAGCTAAAAAGATGTCAGCAATTAAAATGTTAGGATTCTCATTTGCCTGTATTACTGCAGTACAGCAATACATGATGGGCTGTCAATTAATTTATCCTGAAATAATGCACTTTGTGAATCTGGAGTTACTAAAGATTGAGAGTAAAGAGGAAAAAATAAGCTGGCTAACAATCATCAGTCCTTATGCAAGTGATTTGCTATATGCATAACTTAAGTAACACTTTTTGAATGTAACCCTTCTGCCAGCTGGAGTCAGCAGCCACAAGGGTCGGGTTCAACATTTAGGGGTTCCTTTCAAGAATACAACATAAAACTGGCTCGAGCCCTGCCCCCTAACCTGGGACAATTATATACCACCCCGTGAGCACCTCTAGAGGCAATACTTCGCCTCTCACAAGCACAGAGACTGAGTGTGGAAAGGAAACTTTTAATAAAAAGGGGAAAAGTAACCTGGCATTAACTTGGGAAAATGCCACAAGCAGATAAAACCATGAACAAAACATTCATCTCAGAGCACATGGAGCAGTTTCTTTTTGCTTCAGGTTCTTAAGTCCAGTAATAAGGAGTTCATTTAATGTGCCCTTCCCTTCATAGCACTTCAATCATAGGTGTTGTCCTCAGTCAGGGCTGACCCAGAGTCTAGAGGTGCAGCTGCAGAGCTCACCTCCCACCCTGGTTGTGGGGGAGGGAGCAAGAAGGTACCATGCTTGCTTCACTGCCTGGCTGTCCTGCCAGCTACCCTGCAGACCGCTTGTTGCTCTGCAAGCCGCTCTGCCAGTTGCTCTCTAGCCGCGTTGCTAGCCAATCTGCCTGCCACTCTGCTGCACACAATCACCCTCTGCTACCACCTGCTTCTCCATTACGACCTCTGTGGCTTGGTCTCTTGAGATTGCACCCAGCTCTCTGATTCTCATTGTTTTCAGCTCTTAGTGATTGAACATTAGTGCTGAAGCTTGCAGGCATGTTGTCCTACAGTAGATGAGTTCAGCTTGAGCAAGCACTTAACAAAAGGCTTGTAATAAAATCCTAACTAGCTCCATCTTTGAACAGTAGAAGGGGAAGGTTAAACCATGCCCTGGGCTCTTAAGCAGAGCCCACACTTCCAGGCAGGAATACCTGTCCCCATCTGCTATCAACAGGGCTTTTCACAGGGCTCTTCCATTGCTTAGCTGGTTTGGTTCAGATCATAGTGATCCTTCAATCAGAACTAGTCTGCTGCCCTTTGCTCATATAATAAGGGGAACAATATTTTGTTACCCCTGCATTTATCACTAAGGTGATTTGTAACCCAGCACCATCCAAAAGGGATCATTCGAGCAAAGCAGTCCCATCATGCTGAGCAGCTAAGCAGCGTGGATATGCTGATGCAAATACCAGCTTGGCAGGGGAGACTCCATTCAGATCCTGCTTACATCAAAGTTGGGAAAAACATATTTAGTTAGATGGCCGCCTTTGAAATCCAAGTTGGCTTTTGGTCCGTCACTAACAAGATCTTTCTATGTTTCAAATGTTAAAACTAAAATGTAATTAACTGCAATATATTTTCAGATCTGATTTTAATGGAGTCCAATCACAGTTCTATACCAAAAGCTCTTAAAATTAAAATAAATTTAAGCAATTTTAGGTGAAACTAACATCACTTCAGTGTGAAGGTCAGGAGGTGGGCATTCCAACCCAATCCAAAATACTTTTTCCCACCCTTTTAAAAGAAAAAATCAGTAAAGATGTGTGCCTGTGGTCCCTAAACCAAGTTTGCCAAATCACTTATGGTCCAGAGACTTGCCTCATCAGATGACGATGGCTTTGTTCCCATCTACTTCTATAGCACAGGCTCTATATTGAAGTGTGGAGGTCCCTGTCAGCAGCTTAATGGGGTTAAAAAAAAAAAAAAGGAGCCAGAGTAGCTAAACCAAAAAATCCATTTTGAACTGTTATGTGCCATAATTTCAACCACAGGAAGAAGTATTTTTGGGAAAATTTACAAGGACTGTCAACGAAACGGAGTTCTAACTTTTTTTTCTTGTTAACTTTACAGATACTTTTATGGCTTGGCATATATTCAATACAGAGTCATGGGAAACTTCATTACTCCAAGAGACCCTAACAAGTAAAAATGCCATTTATAGATTTTTCTGGTGAGGCACGTAGCTATAGGTATCACAGGTTTTGCTGGAGAAATTTATGGACAGTGACTTGCCAACCTAGGAGGGAGGAGGACTTTAAACAAAGGTCAAAGGGTGAAGGTGAAAAACGCCTACAGAAAAGCATTAAAATAGATAATCTTAACAGAAGGCTTGTATGTGTGTGAGAATGAGAGGAGGAACATGGAAGATTACAGTAGGGTCTGACCAAAAAGGAGGTAAATCTCAAGGTGGAAGGCAATTTGGTTGAAAATGATCATGAAATGATGGATTTCATGATTTTAAGAAAAGGAACAAATGAGAGCTGCAAAATAAGGACAACAGACTTCAAAAAGACAGACTTGAACAAACTCAGAGAAATAGTAGGTAAGGTCCGATAGGAAGAAAATGTAAGGAAAAAAGGAGTTTAGGAGAGCTGGCAGTTTCTCAAGAAGACAGTCTTAAACACGCTCCTTTAAAATATCCCATTATGAAAGAAAGATAAGAAAAATTGTGAGAGGCTGATATGGCTCTCTCGGGCTCTTTGATTACCTGAAAATCAAAATCAAATCCTATGAAAAATGGAAGTGTGGACAATTGTTGAAGAGGGAGTACAATAGAATAGCTCAAACATGTAGGGACAAAATCAGAAAGGCTAATGTATAAAACAAGTTACACTTATCAAAGGCTATGAGGTTCCTAAAATACAGTAGGAGCAAGAGAAAGATGAAGGAAAGATAAGATTCTCTACTTAGCAGGGAAGAAGAGCTAATAATGGGTTAATAACAAAAAGGCTGAAGTGTTTATTGCCTATTTTGCTTCAGTCTTCACTAAGTCTTCACTAAAAATAATAAATGGTGATCACATGCTTAATACAGTTAACATTAACAAGGGAGAAGGAACACAGCTAAAATAAGGAAAGAATTTTAGAGAATATTTAAATAAGTTAAATGTATTCAAGTATGCAGGGCCTGACAAAATTCATCTTAGGGTACTTAAGGAACTAGTCAAAGCAATCCTAGAACCATTAGCAGTTATCTTTGAGAAATCATGGAGGACGTGTGAGGTCCCGGAGAAGGGGAAACTACTATCTTTAAAAAAGGGGAACAGTAAGGAAATTATAGACCAGTTAGCCTAATCTGAATACCTGGAAAGATACTGAAATTATTAAACGATCAGTTTGTAAGCAAGGAAAGGATATTGGGGTATTAAGAAATAGCTAGCATGGATTAATCAAAAACAAACCCTACCAAACCAAACCAAACCAAAGTTCTATCTTTTACGAGGTTATTAGTCTAGAGGATGGAGGGAAGCAGTAAATGTGATATATCTTGGTTTTTTTAATAAGGCTTTTGGCATTGTCCCTAATGACAGTCTGAGAAGCAAACTAGGGAAATGTGGTGTAGATGAACCTCTATTAAGTGGGTGTACAGCTATTTGAAAGACCGTACAGTTATCAATGGTTTGCTGTCTAGTTGGAAGGCTGTATCTAGTGGGGTCCCACTGGTCAGTCCTGGGTCCGATACGATGAAATATTTTCATTAATGACTTGTATAATGGAGTGCAGAGTATGGTTATAAAATTTGCAGATGACACCAAGCACTTTAGAGGACAGGATTAGAATTCAAAATGAGCTTGACTAATTTGGGAAATGGTCTGATGTCAACAAGATGAAATTCAGTAAGGACAATTACAAAGTACTACACTTAGCAAGGAATAATCAAATGCACAACTACAAAATGGAAAATAAGTGGCTAGGTGCAAGTACTGCTGAAAATGATCTGGTGATTATAGTGGATCACAAATTGAACACGAGTCAGCAATGTGTGACGCAGTTATGGAAAAGGCTAATATCATTCTGGGGTGTGTTAACGAGTGTCATGTAAGACATGAGAGATGATTTAAAAGTTTAAAAACTGGCATGTTTTGTCTTAAGAGAAGACTAAGGAGAGGACCTCATAATAGTCTTTGAATATGTTAAGGGCTACTGTAGAGAAGACTGATCAATTGCTCTCCGTGTCCACTGATGGTATGACAAAAAGAATGGGTTTAATCTGCTGCAAAGGAGATTAAAACTTTCTGACTATGTGAATAGTTAAATTCTGGAATAGGCTTTCAAGGGAAGTTGTGGAATCTCCCTTATTGGAGGTTTTTAAGAACAGGTTGGACAAACACCTATCAGGGATGGTGTAGTATACTTGGCCTTGCCTCACTGCATTGGGCAAGAATTGATAATATAGATCAGTTTGATGTTTTGCAAAGTGTGTATGACTGACGTGTGTAGCCAGGAAGTGGGGAGGGTAAAAAGAATCGCTGGTAGAAAGCATGTGGACAGTAGGTGGGCGCAGTCTTGAAGAACAAGGAGAGAAAGGGGTTAGGCCTCACAAAATCCCCTAGATTCTCTGTGTGTCTTGTGAGAAAAACTGTCAATTTCTGGTTGTTTTCTGGATGGTGATACAGAGGTGGAATTAGGGTTGCTTGAATGATTTTCATGTACTTTTGTATACTTTGCAATGCTTGAAGGATTTTTGAAAAGCCAAACCAAAACTGGGAATCTGCAGGCTTTCTAATACATAAGTTTTAGAATTATGTTATCAAGATTTATGATGGACACTATATTCTTTCTACCTCTGCTCCAGGCTAACTTGTGTGTTGGCCTAAGACATGATCACTTATTTAAACCCCATCCGCTGTTTAACATATTGCAGAGAAAGAAAGACTCCCTGTCCAAGAAACATACATTTTACATCTTATTTTCTTTTGTGAAAGGTGTCAGACTGCACTGAATAACGTATCTAATAGTGTGCAGATACTCTGTTCTCTGCTATGGGATAGTGTAGTAAAGTATTAAACTATGCATGAAAATGGAAAATAAAATGCTGCAGGTAGTGTTTGACTGCAGTTTATATTACTGACAGATTAGTGTTCTGTGTGGTGAGGGAACTCAGCTAAAATTGGGATCAGTAATCCCACTTCCTGATAAGATAGATCAGCTTCATGGAATAAAAGAACAGACTACATTAACTATGCCAAGAAATGTAAGTTGAGTTTGCAAGGTAATGTTATACGCAGAGACAAACAATTGAAGAGTTGGAGGTAAGGCCTTCAAATGACTACTTTCTTTCAAGTCCTTGTTGCAATCTCCATCTGTTGATAGGGGACCAAAGCATCAAGACTAATTAGGAAGCTCAAATAAAATATACCCTCTCTCCTTTTGTGGAGATGCTTGAAAGCTTTGGTAGTATCTTTGTTCAACAGACATTAATTTGCTTAAAACGTGTCTCTTTAGTTATCAATATTCGAATATCTAAAGTACATTCTAAATCTGTGGAGATCTGCAAGCTTTTACTTTCAAAATTAAGGATTATTTTTTACCCTAAAGTGAAATTCATTGATAGTGAAATATAAGGTGACACGTATTATATATAAATGCATAGTGTTTCATGTTTCATTTTTAAAAAATTGATTGGAATGCCAAGCATCAATGCTTTAAGATGCTGCATTCTTGTTTCTGCCATTTCCCGTCTTCCCCCCAACCCTCCCGCCCCAAAGAAAGAAACTATAATTTGTGATTTGGCAGTTGTAAATCCAGGTGCTTCCTTTTAACTCAGGAGATTTTAGGCACACATTTTATTCCCGTGCTGCACAATTTGTGTAATATTTAAATGGAGTTTTGGGGGACACCTTGGCATAAGATAAGAGAACAACTTGGTGATATCTATATAGATGCTTGTGGGCCCACATCACCATAACATATGAGTGCCTCCCAAATATTTAAAAATAGAAATAAAAATAACACTCTTCCTTTCCAGCCTGTAGGAGAAATAGTTTGACTAGGTCTATTGGTTTATGAATGTGACTCTGCGAGACCCTTCGTGACAACTGGCAAAGGGCACATCCAAGATTATTTAGCCAAACAGCATCTTGTAAGGTATCATGTAAAAACTGGTGACATGCTGGTCATGAATATCAGTGCATGATGTATGTATGCATTGTGTATAAAGAGTTATATGTGTGTGCTGGAAATGCGTTCTTAAATTACATTTTGGAGGCAGTAGATAAACAGGTTTTCCCTAGACAATGGAATGTGGATTTACTGTCTACATGGCTTGATTACAAGCCAAAAACAGTGAAAGTACATTTACATCTAAGATGAACACGATGATTAAGGTAATGGAAAAAGCAAATTTTCCAGCAGAAGCGTGGTGTCTGCACACCAGTGGGGGAGAAGAACTCTCTCTGTGGTATGCATTTTGAAGAAATACATTTCAAAGGTTTAATGGACTATAGAAAGAAAGGGAGAGAACATTTTAGTAATCCATCACTTAGGAGACAAAGGGAACAGCATCCTCTGATTCTGTGAAAGGTGAATCCTCCTGCTGGAGGGGATAGAGATAATTATCATGTAAGTGAGAAAGCTGTTTAGGCAAAGATTATAGCTTGCTAAAATTGTTTTAGTCACTACAAAGCATATTATGTTTTTGTTTTGTTTGTACTCATACCTGTCTTTTTTTCCTCTTAGTATCATTTAAGTCTTTATTAATAAACTTTTGCTTATTTTTACAATAAAACATGTCAGTGCTGTTATATTAAAATAAGGTGTGCATTCTCAGTTGACCCAACAGGCTAGTGTGTTCTGTCTCTTTGGAGACAGCAGGCTTGGTTAATTTCTGTGAGTGACTTCTGAGAGGGACTGGATACTGCAGAGAGATGCCTCTGGGGAACTTGGCTACAGTGGTTTGCTGAATACTACCTTCAAGGCAATGTTGAGACTGGCAGTCTTGAGGAGTTTTCTGGTGAGGTAGACAGACTGGTGTGGCTGGGAGCTGTCACACAGTTTAAGCTCCAACAAAGCTCTCTCTTTCTGAGGCAGAAAGGTAACACAGTGGCTTACAGTTCTGGGCTCCCTAAGGGAAGCGTCACAGTGTGAGAGAGGAAAATGATGGAAAACTAAGTGGCAGAAATGAATTTTGCAATTTAGTTCTGAAAGTAGTGTCCATAATTCCTCTTGTGCAGGAGTGAGTTCCATAGTTTGGGTTTAGCTGCTGTGAAAATTTTGTCTTCTTGAGTCTTTCTGTGTTGGTCAACTTTGCATATCAGGGACCGAAACTGCGTACTGGATTTTTGCATTCAGTACAGATCTTATGAGAGCAGGATACCAGGATATGTTTAGAGTGTTGTGTATTGTTAAGCAGACAGAGTTCTAGCTCCTAAAAACTTTTCGCTGTGGCTGGCTTCGATCCTAGATATAAGCTGCAATAATAGAGCCTGGCATTTACATGTATAGATCATTGTAACCAGATCTCTGTCTCATAAAACAGCATGCAATCTCCTGGCTGGTTGTATATAAATGAAAGTGAGATTATTAATGGTACTGAAACACAAAATTAGCCACAGAAGCAAAAAAATAAACACTGAAGGACCACAGACCAGTTGTTAACCATGTTTGTGTGATGCAAACCTGGCAGGCTGGCTCATTAAGATTGTGAAATGTAAGGGATTAAGGACTATGGATCAGCATGAAGGTGCAGAGGAATGGTAAACCTCATTAGCAGAGGTGGCACTAATAATATTCCATATACCTAGAGATGATAAGGCTGATCAGCTGCACAAGGGATTAAATAAAAATGAATATTTAATAAAGATTTGAGGATATATATTGGTATGGCAAATGTGGTTGGTGCCCATGGGCACAGGAAAGGGGAAAGCCCTTCTATAGAGTATGGAAAGTGAGGTTGCAAATGGGAGCTCTTTTAAATTGGTGTAGGCATCGGGTAACACTTCCTCTACCTGTCCCGCAAATAGACTATATTCTGATGTAATATGGTACCAGATGTTGGCGAAAATGCCCTGCTCTGCTTCCTTCAGGAAATGAGGAAGATGGGTAGCACTAGTAAAACTCCCCCTGCTGGACAGTTATCAGCTTCTGTGTTTGGGTCCAACACACTGGACTAGTGTGCTTCTAGTCTCAGTTGGCTCTGGCATGCTTTCTGGGCACATAATCTGTTATTCCATGGAGGTGGGACTTCATGATTCAGCTAATATAGGCCCCCAAGACCAACATGGACTTCCCCCACCAAGACATCCCAGTTGCTTAAGCACATCCTTTCCCAGAGCTCCAATTATGTGGGCATTCTGGTTTATAGTTTACCTCTTCAGGGACATGTGTTAGTTGAAGCATATAACATACAAGCTTTGCAAAAGAGATTCAGAGACAATTATTCTTTCTTAAACAATGCAAAAGATATACAGACCAAGGCAAAACAAAAAACACCTACATGCCCGTCCCTTCATCAGTTTCCTCATCACTCTGGACCATTCTTTGGGCTTCAGCCATGTTTATACTAGAGTTAAGTTGACTTAAGTTATGTCAACTATCATAAGTTACTGTAATAACATTGGTTGTGCATGTCCACATAACACTCATGTTGGCGGAGCATGTTCATAGTTGTTGCTCTTGCATTGACAGAGAGCGTTGCATCACGGGTAGCTATCCCACTGTGCAACTCCTCACCCTCTGTTATCCACTGCCCCTGGGAGCTCTGGGAACAGATTGCAATGCATTGTGGAGATGTGCTCACCATCCTGTGATGCAGTTCTTTCCATTCCATCATTCCATGGGATTCCAATGTGATTTTGCACTGTTTTTCAACAGCCATGTAAACTGTGCACCCACCATCTCTGCCTGAGAGCATGGATCCTGAGCTGCTGACCAGTCTGGTGATGAGCATTATGAACACAATGCAGTTGGTCCTGCAGTATTTCATGAGCTGCAAAACAGAGTGAATCCGTGATGCCTGCTCTGCTTTCTGCCATGGAAACAAATAATTCAGGATTCCTTCTGACATTCATGGAACAGTTTGCCCTAGTGGACAAGAACCAGAGTGCTTGAATTGGTGAGACTCCTTCAGAGTGGAAAAGAGTTCCTGACTCACTACACACTATATAACCCTGCTATGTGCTTCAGATCGTCATCCAGCTCAGTTCTTCATCCACCACTTTTTCATCAGGGTTGAGTCTGCTGGATACTGCCTCAAGTCCTGCTGAATTATCCACAGGGCTCTTGGTGGTGGAGGTGCGATCATTTGAATAGAAAACTATCACGGTTTAACGACCCTCAGTGTCGTCATCCTTGGGATTGCATTCTCAAATGGAGGTAAAAAGACAGCAGAGAACACAGGATAGCCTTACAATTAAAATGGAGTTTTCAATTTGATTTTAAATATTGGAATTCATAATCGCCATTGGAATTTGTAAGATCTACATAGATAAATTCCCCACTCACAGGTGTGTGTACGCTTGTTTTGCACTGAAAGAGGGGAGGATGTTTATCATTAAGAGTTGTAGAAGTTGTGATGTCACTTGTTCATTAGTCATGTCATTGTCCTTTACTTTTTGTGGCTAAAAGAAATAAGGAGAGAAATGAAAGTACAGATACTTTAAAGTCCTTTCAGGTTGTAGTAGCTGGTTTTTCTGTTTTCCAGATATGAGTGGGACCTATTTGTTATGTTGTTGTTAACAAAAGGAAGAGAATAATGGCTTCCTTGCCACTGTAGTATACCAGAATAAACATAAAGACTGGATACTTCAAATATATTGCCCTAGCTTCACAAATACCAAAATGCAGTAAAAATTCTGTATACAATCTCTAAATAGATATTCTATAAAATTTACATAGGCGCACTAAACCATGTAGATATTTTGAGCTAGAGTGCTGAGTCTTGGACCTGTTCTACACTAGAGTTTTGTTGACAAAAGTCACTGCTTCTTAGGTTGGTGGAAATGCTTCTTAGGTTGGTGCAAGTGCTCCTATATTAGGTCGACTTAGGCTGGGTCTACACTGACGGCGGCAAATTCGCCGCTGTCACATCAATTGCTCTGGATTGACTGAGTGGTCTGTATAGACGCGCTCAGTCGATCCAGGACGTGACACAGGAAAACCACCCCCATAAGTGGAGTAGCACTGCGTCGAAGGGAGCGCTGTTCCCTTTGACACAGCGCAGTATGGATGCCGCGTGGAGGGGACGCCGCGAAGTTGATGGGAGATATGCAAGTGATTTACGTCACTTGCGTATCTCCTGTCGACTGCTGCCGAATCACCGAGGTAAGTGTAGACCAGGCCTTATTTTTTAAGTACAGACAAGGCCTTGGTTGCATGTACTTGGGTGTTCCTTTTTTTCCCCTTAAACATCAATACAGTGGAGTTGATCTGTTAACAAATGTTTGTGCACTTCTGATTTATTACTTTAAAATCTGTGCCCAAAGCTCTGTTAGGTTTATCAAACAAGATATCTCTTGTTATCTCTTGGAACCAAAGTGCTGTGTATACATACACTTAAATTTCTCTTTCAGTAAGTTGTAACTTTAGAGTTGTGAAATGATTCTACATTTTGCAGGACTTAAATGCATGGAAAATAAATAATAAGATGAAAAATGGTATAAAAGCTCAACTTTTTCCCAAGTCCAGTTGTGATGATGTATGATTGAAATATAACCATTTACATCATTGATATTGCCACTGTGATACAGTTGCAACAAATCTTGTACAAAGTATACTATGTAAGGTTTCAATGGAAAAGTTAGTCTATTGAATATGATTATCCTGTTTGTATGCATGTATCATCTTTATATCTAAAGTTATGAATGTTGGCTATGTATTTGATCCCAAATATGCTTGTTCCTGGGGTAACTCCCAGAAGATAGTTTACATCCAGTCTAGCCAGGACATTGTGAATGGGCTTTTCAAGCTTGATTGCCCATCAAGGACACTTAATTCTCGCAAAGGGCAATAGAAGATACCCATCCCACTCAGTAAATCTTCCTGTGGATGCCTGGGCACCGATATGGCCCATGGCTGTTCCTGTGAGTCATCAGAGCATGTAAGGATGTGTGATATGCTCATGTGACCCTGGACTCCATCTGTAACTTCATAGTGCCTTTAACTGTCCATAAACTACGGGTGGAGCTTTGTTTGAAATAGAAGATCTCCAAGCACATGGTAAAGGGTATAAAAGATCCTTGAAACAACTTCATTTTTCCTATTTCCTGCTCTGATTCTCTAGACTATGGACTTAAAACTAAAAGGAACATTCTGAACTGTGGACTGAGGACCTTCCAATCTTTTGGAAGTTATCAAAGATTTTGCAAACTAGCAGTCTTTAACATCATTGCTACAAACCTGATATAAGAACATTGCCATTATTGTATATATGTGATCTGTTAACCACTTTAGCATTTTTCTTTTCTTTTAATTAATAAACCTTTAGAGTTTAGTTACTAAAGGTTCAGCAGAAGTGAGATTATTGGGTAAAATCTGTTATATTGACTTTGCTAAGTGGCTGATGAGGTTGGAAGGACCATACATGTGATGAAATTGATTTTCAGTAACCACTCATCATAGAGCCTAGTGTCTGGATGAAATAAGGGCTGGAATGCCTAAGGAGGCCGCATTATTAACGTCTTGTTAATGTGGTGAGACAGAAGTTTCTTTTGTTACTGGCTTGGTATAATCTAATGGCAGATTCATCATTAGTGTGGGGCAAACCTGCCGCATTTCTCAGCAGTTGGTCCTGAATCTGGCATCCTCAGCTGTGATCACTGAGGCACGGTGACACCAGCATCCTAAAAACTCATGTGCTGTAGAAATGTACTATTGTGTAAAATAAAGTGGAGACAATTACATGTCCGCTTGCTAAGAATGGGCTGAAAAGTGTCCCAAACAAAGTCAGTTTCCATTCTGTTTTAATGCCCTTAGCAGTTGGAAACAGTTGTGCAAATATTTGATATTTGCCACAGAATGTTTAACTACTTGAAATACTACAATATAAAAGCAGATTGATAATATCTCACTGATGTCCCTTTTCCAGATTAAGTTTAGAAATGCCATTTGGATTCAAGCTTGCTTTTTCACAAACCCATATGTGCATTTAAAAGAGCCACTTTTACTCATTCTGAAAGAGAGCAATGGCTTCCAAGAATAAATTAACTGAGTACAATTTCCTCTAGATATCTCCCTAGTATTGCCTCTTTGGGTAATAACTTTTTCTTGCAGCTCTGGAGGAACTGTGCTCCAATGTGAGGGAAACCAACAACACACCAGGTTGTTTAGGGAATCCTAACCCTTCCTGGTTCTTGACGGCTAGCTTAAATTGATCTGATTTGGAATTATTTGCAAGAATTTTACTCAGATGTTTGGATAAATATTAATATCAGCAACTGTTGGGCCTTACTTGTTTAAATATAGAATTCCCTATTGCTTTGGAAACAGTATGATATAACAATGCTAGATAAGTTGTTACAAAAAATCCATGGCTTCCTGTGATGTGAAACACACAAATGAAATCTCTGAGTTACCCTTGATGAAAAACATTAATGCAACATAGCCTAAAATGTATAAAGGGTTAAGTGTGACACTCCCTATGTTAGTATAGGTCATGAGTGTCAGATGATAGTAGAACAGCATAACTGTGGACAAGCAGAGTACATGATTTTAGTACGTGCCAGGGGTATGAGTAAATTGGACAGCTCTGAGAGGAGGCAACGTGTGTTCAGCTGTCCTGATTTCACTTAGGAGCTATAAAAGTTTAGAATGCTAGAGAAATACTTTTTTAAAAGACAAAGTATAAAGGAAATTAAAATTAAACATTTTAGTGCGGCAGATGATTGAGTCCTTTGAGATGAAGACTTCTTGGGCTTGACTTCTGAAGTTGAGGAAAGCTTTTGTGTTATGCACTTGCCTAATACAGAGGGTACAGTCCATACATTTGACTTGGATGACTTTGTGCCTTAGGGTGCTTTAGTTTTCACACTTGGCACTGTTCACTCAAAGGAACGTATGTATGGTATCTTGGATATTTCAACACACTACCTTCTGCCAATATTCACTCAAGTTTCAAAATGTGATATTACACTTATGTCCTATCCTTTCTTTAGCACTGAATTCTAAAAGCAACTATTAATCCTGATCCTGAGGATACACAGAAGGGGATGCTGGGAAAGAATTTAAATTCTAGATTCTCAGATTTCCTGCCTAATAAAATATTTAAATGGAAGTCTCGTCCTTTCCTTTTGTTACAAATCTAATTAAGTGCCACTTTACCCTTTTGTGATTTTTGCCATATTAAAATCTTCTGGCTTGATTTAATATTTACAATTGGCATTCAGATCAAGCCCTCCTAAGTAGTAAAACTGAAATAAATTGGAGCTTTGTTGTTGTACTGGGAGATAAGTGCTTTCCCTGGGAGCTTGCAATTCCTCAGTATATTGGCTGACATCTATTTTGCATTGGATCAACATGTAGAGAATTCAGTGGCTCATTGATATTCTGCTTCAGTTTGACAGGTGAAGATGGAAGCCAAAAGCATGAATATTAGGTTAAGGTTTATTCCGCATGATCTGCAGGCAGATCTGCTGTTAATACATGTGATGTATGGTGCTTGTTGGCAGTGTTACCTAATGGTTAGTTGGTTGCACACTTCTTAATGAGGAGGTGGTTGGTAGGGGAGATTGAGCCCTCCCACTCCACCAGGCTCAGGCCCAGGGCTGTTTAAGGGCTAGCAAGGGTCCAGCACCCAAGAGTGCCTTAAGGCTGTCCTTCCTGGGCCATTTCCTACCATCTACTCTATAGTCCAAGTTTTGCAGTCTATGGGGAATTGGTAATAAAGAAAGGTACTGAGTGTCCTTCAGTCTATCTGGGCCCAACAATTAGGCTCTTCTTCAGAGGAAGGCTCCTGTAGCACCCTTTCACAAGAGCTCCATGGCAGGTCTTCTCCCTGCCTGGTCAGCTCCCTTCTGAGCTGTCTGGCTTCCTTTGAAGCTTCCTCCTCTTTCTGGAGCATGCTCTGCAGGGGTTGCTGGGCAGGGTCATTTGGGCCCAGAAATGCTCTTTAATCTCTTTAGTTCTGGTTTGAGGTTTATACAACCCATCACATGGTACAAGAAAAGACTGGTAAAAAAGCAAAGACCAAAGCTGTATTACTGCACTTGTCTATACTTCAACCAGTGAACATTAATGAATTTATTGAACATGATCCTACTTTTGTGATACTGTCTAAAAGCCATGTATGTGACTTGTGCCTATAATTTAAGTGCTACAGTGCCATAATATGTATATAGTTATGTAATTTAACTGGTTGTGATCTACTAAAAGTTTCATCACCCAACCTCTTAGTTCTGCTTATTATTTTGAAACTATTCTGGAGTACATATCCCTGGGTTTGAAAAAGCCACTTACTCTGGGAAAATGCCCATTCTGGTCAACTAAGCTTTATAGAGCAGGTACAATCACAGTCTTTGTCCTTGGAGCTCAGGCTAGCATTCCTAAAGAGTGGTGAAGTGGTACATGATTTTTCTTTCTTAGGATGTAGCAGCCCCACCCATCCCTACTATTCTTAGGAGGAATATGTGCTCAAGATCAGCAAACTTGCTTCTGTTTCTAAGAAGTCCTCTGTGGTGGTTCTGCCACCAAATATCAGGTATTCTATATTCTGATGACCTCTAATTCTTAAAAGGCAATGTTGCTATAAGCTGATCTCCTAAGAGTATTAACTAGATATACTGTCACCTTGTCCTATGACCACTCCCTTGCATCCCAACCAATCAATGACCTGGGCATTGATCTGTCCATATGTAACTCCTTTTGATCCTCTTACATAGAAATAAGACCAAAATTATTTAACTGCCACTTTTGACCATAGCTTTGGGAGAACTTCTGCTTATTTTTCAAGAAATGCCAGATATAAGTCCTCGTTGGTCTGTTAATGAATGGACTACCTAATACCTGGACAGCCCTAACTCGAGGTTGACCCTACCCTCTCCTTCACCTAAGTTCTACAAGCTAACAGCTGCTATAGCAAAACAATTGTCTTTGCCACCCATAGTAGAAGCTGCAGAGTAGTGTTGGGCTGCAGCTATGTGCTAATTGGGCCGCGGGGTGAGAACCACTGCACTAAATTGCCATTTGCATAGTTCTGCCATAGTTTCATAGTTCATAGTTTTGTTCTGGCAAGGCAGTTGGTGTAAAGTGACTGCTACCTTGTTGGTGTAAAGTGACTGCTACCTTTCCACCACTTATTCGTTTTATCCACCTATTTGTGTCCAGCCACACATGAATTGTAAACTGTTTGAGGCAAGGACTCTTTCATATGTGTGCAGCAGCTCACATAGTTCAGGTGATGATCCTTGATCAGGGCCTATAGGCACTACCATATAATAAATAACTCTGAATACACAGAACTTCTGCAATACACGAGCCTTCCCTGGAAGTTTCCCATCCACATATTACCCTGTCCAACCGTACATAGTTAAGAGATCAGAGAACACAGTTGTTGCAATTTCAGGGTTAGCTGCACCTTTAACCGTCTCTGCCTCCACCCCATCCTCTCTCAAGGGCACCCACTTAAGGTTTCAGGCTCCCAGCCATCACCTGTCATGGATGCAGACTTGTCTCTCTTCCTTTAGACCAAGGTTTAGGTTTGCCAGTGTGTTTTTCTCCACAAGTCTGACTGCAGTCCAGGGGATCTGGGTTGCTTTTTCTTCAGGGGCTACAAAAGTGTATACCAGTTACCACCCAGCCTTCACAAGCAAAGTACATTTATCCTTGGGGCAAAAGCATTAGAGAAGAAACATAAAAACAATAAAAAGATTTAAATGCTCATTAAGCGTATCAAGAGTCACCCATCTTCCTCATGGAGAGCCTGGTAGGTCCAGGTCTTTCCAACCCTTTTGCAAGGTTGAGGTTGCCGTTGGACCAAAGACCCTGTGCATTTGTTGAATCAAGAGGAAGGTCCAGCATCTGTTTTAACTTAGCCTTTTATACCAAAAGTATTGCTTTGTCCCTAGCTTCCTGAAAACAGGCTAAACAAGTCCCTCCGCTTGATCCTTAGGAGGAGATCAGTCTTCAAAGGCTGGGCAATTATAAAGTCAGACTTGTGATTTTTCTATTAATCACCCCCTTGTGATTCCAGATTCCACAGGGAACCCAGCACCACCCCACAAGACCCCCACTGAATTAGGAACACACAAATTTACATCACCTGGCTCTATGAATATTCTAATGCTCAGGTTGTCTGGCACTTCTCAGTATAAAGGCTTTTTGAGGCTCTTATGCTTTAAACATAAACTACTATGTGGTTCCCAAAGATTCTGCATCTGGTTGCAATATCTGTCACAACAGTGTTTGGTTGTATAATTGCAGGACGTAAGACAGTAGGAATCTGAAAGCTTTCATACATAGAAAGTCTGCATCAAGCTGAGCATTGCATTTAGCAGTACAGACCTCTGATGGATCTAGTCTAGTCCCAATCTAGATGAAAAGGGAGAGCTATTTAGAATGGTTTAATTGTTTCAGATATAGAGGAGCTGCAGAAGTCTTAAAGGATCTAGTTGGTAGATTGTAAAAAGATTATGTACAGTCAGAGGAATAAAAAAGTGAGAAATTTAAAGCTAGGAAACTAAAGCAGTAAGTGGCATAGTAGAAAGAATAAATGAAATAATACAAATAGTAATTTAAAAAAAACCCAAAACATTTTCTAGTTCCCATCATTGAAAGTATCTTGTAGTGTCGGTTTGCTGACTTTTTATTAATCATTTGCATTTGACGTTCAAAGGTACTACCAGATATGATGGGATCTCATACCTTGCTGCAGATGTTGCACTTTGGATTTTCAGGGGATAAGTGCAGAATGATTGCTAGTGTACATATTCATCCTTGCAGGGCAATGTATTGATGCATCAAACATGAAAATGCACTACCTTAAAAGCACATTTTTGAATTCCAGTATGAATGAAGAAATGATTAAGGCCCAAATTTGATTCTCTTCCTTTAAGTTCCTGTGATATGGAATAAATTTCATTATAACAAATTAAGGCCACAGCAGTACATTTAAGGACCAAAAGGGAATAAATTGGCCAAGGACTCCAGGGTCCATGGTGTGTACTCTATGCATGTCACGCAAAGTTTCTGCAGAGGAGAATCCTATGCCTTGCTGATTTAGAGTGTAGGATCCTTCCCAACTTTATATCCTGACATCTCCTAACAAGTGAGCCAGCCAGGAGGGCAGAGGGATGGTATGAAGTCCTCAACACTAATGGAATACTGTTGTGGGTTGGTGGTCTAGTTTGACTCATTAGATGACTTCGGTATTGTTTACCTTTATTTCACATTGGGGGCACAAAGTAACTTTTTCATGTTTTGGTGTTAAGTATGTGTGCACTGCTTATCTTTTTTGCTATCTTTCAATATAGAGAGTTGGAAGTGACAGAGGGCATGACATGCATGTGCCTATAATCAGTACTCATAGGTCTGAAATTACTTTCTATCTACTTCTACAGTATCACTTGAAAATGTAATAATTGTCCATTTTATATAACATTTGTGTGCTAAGGTAGAATAATTTCCAGATTATTTATTTTTTACCCTTTCCATTTTTTGCACCCACTCATCACTTTACAGTAATGTAAGAAAAATCAGGATCAAGCATTTCATCTGTAAAACATGGCTTAACATGGAATGGACATAATTCTTGTTCTTCACCTCTTGGAATTATTATTTGTTTCTTAAAACAAATAGGCTTTGGAACCTATCTGAGTCCTTCTAACAGGAGCAACACTAAACACATGGCTTAGTTAATATAACTACTTTCTCTTTTTCCATATCCTTCATTGAACGTCTTTTGGTTTGTCAGAAAACATTTGAACAGACATGTTTCTCAAGATAGGAGAGAACTCAGATACTTATTGGCACTGGTTGTTCAATAATAAAAATGTAGCTGTTCCTACCATTAAAACAAGTTACCAAGGAGAATAATCTTGTATTTACAGGGGGATTGGCTAGATGACCCTAATGGGTATTTATTCTATCTCTAATTTATGTTTCTTCTATCAAGAGTCAGAGGACAGACTTATATTATAGTGATTGTCCAGCTATGGTTGTCGGAGTTCTTGATGATGGTTCATAAGAGTTGGCTGGTCATATGGTGCTGGCAATCACTGTTTCCCACAGTTAAATTGCATTAAAAACATTAAAAATATTACTATTTGATGTAAGAAGTTGCTGTAGTTTCCACAAAGGAGTTATGAAAAGGACGGGTGGTTTATGTTATCATAAATGGGAAGGGGGTGCTCCATAGAACAGTCTGCTACTGTGCAGATGATGCTGTTTTTAAAAAAGATGAAAAGTTTGATGTAGTATGGCACTTGGATAAAGTATAATTTTGTTAGACTACATCCAACTTGGCTTCTTATATAGAAAAATTATGTTTCTCTAACCTTTTGATTGTTTGAAAACTATAATATAATTTACCTGAATTTTCAAAAAGATTGAGAGGATCATTTCCTTACTCTCAGTCCACTGGATAAAAATTAGGTGGAGACAAAATATTCACCTATAGCTGCTTAAACCTTGGGAACTAAATACATGTTTTGCTGTTCAGTGAATTTACGTACCAAACTGCATGCACTTGAGATTGAAAATTTTGTTTTATGGGCTTTTTATTGGCTTTCCTCTGAATTATTCAGTATTGACAGCTGCCAGAGACAGGATTCTGAACTAGTGGTCTACTAGTAGCAATATTCCTGTCCATCAATAAATGCTGAACAGTATATGATGAGTAAGATTTTAATTTTTGGTTAAGTACAGTAGTTGCTTTTGTCATTTGTTCTTGGTAGAAATGCAGCATGCTTGCTGAGTGCTTGAGCCCTTCTTGTTAGGCATTCAGCTTCATTGTTAAGGTCATCACGAGGAGGTGTGTAAATATAACAATGTTTTCCAAATTTACTGAGGTAAGGAGTACTCTATTTCTGAAAGGGGATCATTATAGCTGGTTTGGATTGTTAAAGGGAGGCTCAGCTCTGTCGTATTGTGCTTAAATGACACGCTCTAGAACAGTGGATGTTCTTCAAGTGTTGTCCCTGTGGGTGTTGGGCACTGTGACATTCTCCTCTTCTCCCTCTCCCCCACTGGCGCACTCTGGACTGTGTGTAGCTGTGTCACCCCAGTTCCTCACTCCTGGGCCCTGACTTACCCCGCTTTGCTGTGTGAACCACCCACGCCTGGGTCAGCCCATGCCCAGCCCCCTGTGAGTAATCGGTCCCTAACATAGTGAAGCTCATTTACATTTTTGTCTGTCAATTTATCAAAGAAACTGATATGCACCAGCTCTGTTCCTCTAAGTGAGGTCTCTGCACACACTCAATCCACATGCATTGTTTTAGATAAAATAAGCAAATAAGCTTATTGTCTACTGCAGATTTTAAGTGAATCTGAGTCAGATTAATATAAATTGAAAGATTAATAATGAGTCAAGGAGTTAATCATAATTAACTAAAAGGTAACTCGTATCCTAAATAAGATTGAAAGAAACTGAAATATTAATCTATGAAATTAGTTTACCACAAAGGCTGGTTGTGCCACATCTTACAACCAGGCTCCTCCTGAGAGCCCCGGGACAAAGACACCTCAGCGTTTAACAAGTTTCCTCAACACCCCGTGGGATCACGTGATCAGCCATGTCTGGCAATGGGCATGATTTCTTTCACTTGAGCCAGAGTGCTCATAGGTGCTTAGACCAGCTCATTGTTCCTGTATGCATGCGTCTGCTGGGCATGGAAACACAGCTTTGTGTTTGTCTGCATCTATTCAAGCCATGTGAGACACATATTTGGGGATATGATATAGCAGGGTTTCATATCTGTACATATGTATGGCATTGCAGGAAACATGCTATCGCAACAATAATGTTCAGTATGGTATGAGCATTCCAAAAACACCTTACATGACATACTTTGTATCTGACAATACACAATGAGTGAATATGAATGATGCACAAATTACAGCATAAGGATGTACATGGGGTACAGCATGTCAGAGGCACGTCCTTGCATCCCCACATCGGAGATTTCTGTCAGTGGTGCCCATCCAGATCGCACATGGGCAGCTTGTCTCACAGTGCTGTTGGCATCTCAAGCCGTGCATATGACCTGGCCCCCTCAGTTCTTTCTCAGCCGTTCATGGTCCGAGACGGAGTCCTACAGCAGTTCTTTCAATAGCTTGTCCTAGTGCATATATAGTATATAATTAGCATTAGTTCAATATTAGTTTAGTCTAATTAGTTACTTATACTTTCTCCAGTTAAATTCTCTTTCCCCAAATGAGTAGATTGGTTCTCTCCCTCAGGGGACCGACCGTTATGCCTGGTTCTCCAGGCTTCAAAAGACGCATGGCCTGTAGAGATGACATGCTGGCATTGGACAGACATTCACAGTGCATCTGATGCTCGGTGAGGGACGCATTGCTCTAAAGCATTCCCACTAAAGGCAAGGGCCTGAAGAGACAGGGATCTCCGACTCAAACTAATTATGATGGAAAAGTCATTGAGACCCACCTCTGACCCTGGCCATGAAACTTTGCCTCTACCTGTTGAAAGTGTCACAGAAAAGAGTCAACTTCCCCTTAAAGCCCATCAAGAAAGAGGAGCGCACTGACCAGACTGATGGTCAGACAAGGTTCTTCTGGTACCGTTACATTAACAACACTGAAGGATGTCCAAAGATCCCATGCATAGTCGAGGTCCAAGACGAAAATGACCTCCTCCACTATGGCACTGATGAGACAAACCTTGGCACTGACAACTATGATGGCGCTGACCCCCAAAATGGCACCAACCCCTAGGGTGGCACTGACTGTGAGCATGACACTGGTGACATCGGAGCCAACCACTACATTGGTTCTGACTCCGCTGATGGCACCAAATAAAACTACGGCACCAATATCAGTACCTGGACAGAAGCACAAAGTAAAAACACATCACTGCTACCAGGAGGATATAATGGGGACTTCCACACTCTAGTCACCACTATTTCGGGCAGATACATCCCCACTGCTGCATCAAGCCATTTTTCCAATACCATGTTCCAGTGGAGATGAGGACTACGAAGAGGAAGGTGTATTTTTGCCTCAACACTGTTCACCTCACAGGTCAACTTTCATGCCTTCAAAATATGGGGCACACACCAGATACCACGGAAAATTCTGACATGCACTACCATGGATTGGCCCACCCATGCCATACGCTATACACTGGCCTAACTGAACGCATGGTTGCTCTACACAAGGGGCTACAGGAAACCACTGAGCTCCCATAGGGAGAGAACCAGATCACTGTCTTGCTCGGTCCCACCAATTCTGTAACCACCTCCCGAATCCATTGAAGAGATGGAAGACAGAACTGAGCAGGCGATACCAGCCACAATGCACAGCATTTTAGTTGCTGGACAAAGCTATAATACCACCTCGCCCACAACAGCTGATGACTTCAAACAGTTCTAAGACCTATTCAAGAGAGTTCCCCAAGACTTTGAGATACCCATTCAATGAAGTCTCCAAGAGTCACCCCAAGCTCCTTAAAATATTACACACTACTGCTTCATCTAAAATAGCTCTACCAATGGATGAAGTGCTGATAGACCCCGCTAATACCATTTAGCAAACCCCAGTCACCATCCCACCGGCATGTAGAAGGGCGGACAAGAAATACTACATCCCCTCCATGGATACGGAGTTTCTCCTTACACATCCCCCTCCTAATTCTCTCATCATAGAGGCAGCTAACCAAAGGAGCAAATAGCCCCAACATAAGTCCACACCTCAAGGCAAAGGTTGGAAAAGAATGGCCTTATGTGGCTGCAAGATATATTCATTGGCCACACTGCAGCTGTGTGTAGCCAATTATGCCACGCTGTTATCGCACTATGATTCAGATCTCTCGTAAACAAAAGTCAGCTTGTGGTAAGGATTGCCTTACAGGCTTCCCTCAGCATAATGGACATAGCTGTGAGAACAACAGCTACTGTGGTTGTAATGTGCAAGGCATTGTGGCGCCACTCAGCGGCCTTACTGAGGAACTTACAGTCCACAACTAAAGATCTTTCATTTGATTGGACCAAGCTATTCGCCACAAAGACTGATGAAGTCCTCCACGCTATGAAAGATTCATGAGCCACCTTATGAACACTTTGCATATATACCCCTGCAACAAGGAGGAGACACATTAGATATCAGCCATACCAACACAGATATCCACAATATACTCACCATCAAAAACAAAATGATACAATGACATAGACAGAGACCACAGAGGAGACTATAAAAGCAGCAGCAACCACCGTCATCCAAGCAACAATTTTGAAAATTTGGTCGAGGGTCTGAATGACCTTCCTCACCATCCAGCGCTAACATCTACCACCCAATTTGGCCATCGTCTATACCTGTTCCAAAACATTTGGATGTCTGTCACATCAGACAGATGGGTTTTAGAGATCATATGACCAGGATATTCCATCTTTTTTTTTTTACCATCCCTACTACACTCCCCCCTTTCCCATCCCTCTTCAGGGAACTATCTTATAAGCACTTGTTACAACGAGAAGTAGACCATCTGATACTTCTAGGCACTATAGAACATATGCCACAACAACACAAAGGAAAGGGTTTCTACTCCAGATACTTTCTAATCCAAAATTAAAATGGAGGGTGGAGACCATTTTGGATCTCAGAATACTGAACAAGTTTGTAAAAGTACAAAGATTCAATTCAGAATGGTCACATTAACCACTATAATACCAGCACTGGAGCAGGGGGACTGGTTTTCAGCCCTTGACCTGCAAGATGCTTGCTTTCACATCACTATACATCCAGCACACAGATGGTTTCTCAGATTTGTGTTGAGAGAATCATTACCAGTACAAAGTACTTCCTTTCCATCTTTCTACAGCTCCAAGGGATACTCATAGTGGTGGCGGCATACCTATGCAGGCAGAGGATAATAATATTCTCATACTAGATGACTGCCTGATAAAAGCAAACAGCGAAATATAAGCCCTACAAGCCATCCAACAAATGAGATCACTGTTTCAGGCATTAGGACTCATGATAAGCTACCAAAGTCCACTTTGAACCCATTAAAACAACTGGGATTTATAGGCACACATCTGGACTCAGTATCACCAAGGGCATCACCACTGGAGAACAAGTTCCTCACTATAATAAATCTAATTTTATCAATAAGAAACAGCCCAATTTTGACTGCCCACACATATCTCCAACTGTTAGGACACACGGCAGCCACCACTTTCGTAGTACAGCATGCATGCTTACATATGTGCTGCCTACAGGCGTGGCTCACAACAGTCTACAAGCCATGCAAATATGGACTGAACAAACTACTTGCAATGCCCAACACGGTCAAAGCCTCCCTACTATGGTAGACACAATCCACCAACATGATGACAGGTATGCCATTCTCACAGGAAGCACCTTCACTTATGATCACCACAACCCATTAGTGATGCGTCTGGAGAGCCCGTCTACTGAAGCATACCATACAGGGTAGATGGTCAACAACCAAAGCATGCCTACATATAAACTTACTGTAGCTGCGCATGGTGCGCACAACACATGCTTCCACTTCCTCCGATTCACAAAGAACAAAAAGTTAAAAATTACGACAGTCAATATTGCATGCATGTTCTTACATAAACCAGCTGGGAGGTGAGGCACAATGAGGTGGCAAGACTTTGGAACTGGTGCATCCATCATAACAGCAGTGTATCAGCCACATACT
>ML675603.1:27886003-27897492 GCA_007922155.1 Mesoclemmys tuberculata
CTCAGTCATCCACAAGATTTACACAGACAGGGTGAGAGTAATAATGATAGCACCCACATGGCCAAGACAAACTTGGTACTCTTAAATGATCTAGATGTTGGTGTATGCACTGATCATTCTTCCACTGTGCAAAAGATCTCCTATACCAGGACAACAGACAGACACTGCACCCACATCTGGAAAAGCTTCACCTGAGAGTGTGGCTCCTGCATGGTTCCAACAAGAAGAATTAGAATGTTTTGAACAAGTCAGAAATATATTATTAAACAGTAGAAAACCAACAACTCATAGTATGTACCTTAAAAATGGCATAGATTCACTGTATGGTTCAAAGACAAATACATCCTAGCTACATCTGCATCAATTCCAAATATCCTGGATTATATCCTGTAACTCAAAAAGTCTGGTCTATTAAGATCCATCATGGTTAATCTGGTGGCCATCATTGCTTTCCACCAAAAAAATCGAGGACAGGACACTGTTTACACATTCAGCAGTCAAATGCTTCATCACCAGAATCCAAAACATATACCCAGATATATGTGCAACCATGACACCATGTGACCTAAACCTAGTCTTGTGCACTATTACTGAGCCTCCATTTGAATGACTGGCAACATGTCCATGAAGGTATCCCTTTTAATGGCCATTAGAACTGATCAATGTGTGGGGAGATTGGGGCACTCATGATCTACCCACCTTACACAGTTTTCTATAAAGGCAAAGTCACTCTAAGAACTCATTCAAAATTCTTACAAAAATTAACTTGACTTTCCACGTTAACCAATCAATCCACCTACCTACTTTCTACCTGAAGAAACACATTAATGCACAAACAGCACTATTTCACACATACAATCAACGTACAATTGTGTTTTATCTAGACAGGAGGAAACCTTTCAGAAAGATGTTGAAACTCTTTGTATCCATAGCAAAACGATCTAAAGGGGTAGCCATCTCTACTCAAAGACTGTCAAAATGGATAATGGGTTGCATTCACTCATGCTAGAGTTTAAAAAATGTGCAAGCTCCTCAAGGGTTCAGAAAACATTCCACCAGAGCAATGTCCACATCCACTGCTTTCCTTAATAACGTTTCTATAGCAGACTTTTGCAGAGCAGCTACCTGGGCCTCAGCATATACCTTTACCAAACATTACACCATTGACCAGGCTTGCAGATCAGATGCTTCCATCAATCTGACAGTACTGTCATCCATTAATCATGACTACTCTGAAGTCCCCTCCATCCAAAGACTGGTACTTCTTCAGAATCATCTGAAATGGAACACTCATAGGGAATCCACTTGAAGAAGAGAGTTAATCACCTTTTTCCAGTAACTGAGGTTCTTCAAGATGTGTTCCCTTGTGGGTGCTCCACTACTCGCTCCCCTCTACTTTGGAGTATAAAAGTATCACTCTACGGTAGAGAAGGTACAGAGGGGATCGGGACCAATGGCACTACAAGATGAGCCCCGCGTGCACAACCGGGATGAGCACTGCCGACAGAAATCTCCAATCTGGGACATGAGGACGCATCGAACACCTGAAGTGGAACCACCCACAGGGATGCACATTTTGAAGAACCTGTTACTGCGCAAGGTAACTCTTCACAAACTGCAGTTGTAGAATCATAGATTAGGGTTGGGAGGGACCTCAGGAGGTCATCTAATCCAACCCCCTGCTCAAAGTAGGGTCAACCCCAACTAAATCATCCTAGCCAGAGCTTTGTCCCAGGACTCCTGGGGGTTGGGGGGTCATGGGTTAGGTGGGGATTCAGCTATTGAGCCACGGCTGAAATGTGATGGAATGGTGTTCTGACAGTTTTGCTACCTGGAGAATGCCATTTTGTTCTCAAAAAGACATTCTCTGCACAGCGTGACCTCTCATACACTGTGTATGCAAGGTCAGGCTGGCAGGGGTATTCCAGTAGTACTGGAAATTCAGGGTCTGGAACATTTAGTCAGATGCCAAAGGGATCCTTGTCAGAAAATATTTTTGGAACCAGTGGTCTAGAAGTTACTTCATCATTGAAAACCGATTACATTTCTCTAAATTAAATAGCTTTCACAATAATAGCATTAGATCTGAAATACATGCAAGTTCCTAGAATTGTCTTAAATGGTACTTTCTTCATTGCATAAATCAATTTAGTATTGCTCCCTCACGCCATCATTAACTTGTTTGTGTATTGGGGCTGGTGACTTTGGCTCACATCCAGCACTCTCTTGCAAATGAACAGGATAACAAGTTGGATCTTGCTATTTTCTTTCAGAACTTCTCATATGATTTTTCACAACTTAACTAAGTTCTGCCAGCTGTCAAAAATGACTTTTCTTTCCAATTCGGTCTCTTAAAGGCAAATTGTGTTTTTTAAAAAAAGAAATTAGAACACTGTGCTAAATTCTGCCAATAACAATGCAAAATGGACATTCAGTTCCCAAACAAGCCTAAACATATTTCTTCCCCTGCTTCTAGTTTTAGCCTAACTTGTTCACTAAATACTGGGTTTTTTTTTTTCTGCTCTTAGCGCTGTTAAGTCCATAATGGTCAATAAGATTCTTTTTTAATTCTAGTCATATCTAAAAAGCAAGATAAAACAACTCTGCAAGGAGGGAAGGAAACGTATTTTTTGCCTGCAAGTTCATGTTTAAAATGGAGGTTTCCCTTATAGTGTAAGGAGAACTTTTTAGGGAGCTTTTATCAAAAAGATTTATTCTGTATAAGTTTTGAAATATCTGTGTGTTTTGTTTAGTAGCTGGCCAAGGATATTTTTTATCTTTTTATATTTTCTAGCTGTAGTTTCTTTCCATTTCTCTTTCCTCTAAGTCAGTTCAATATTTATGAGAAGCTCGAGAGAGCACTGGGCACAAAAATCCTCTATCTAAAGAATTACAGCACTCAGCAAAGTTGATTTCCCCACACTTTCCACCAAGGAGTGGAAGAGGTCCACTTGGGGAGTTCCCCCACCTTTGAAAGATCATGGCAGCAGCCTCTGGGTGGAAAGACCATTCGTGATGAAGCGAGAAGGATCTGCTGAGGAGATCCTCCAGTGCATTCCTGGGCCAGGGAAATGACAGGCCTTGATATGAATGTTGTTCTGCAGACTAAAGTCTCACAAGCAGAGGGCTTCTTAGCACAAGGCTGACAAGTGTGCTGCGCCTTGCTTGTTGATGCAAAACATTGCGGCGGTATTGTCTGTCAGGATCTAGACCACTTTGCCTGACAGGTAAGGGAGGAACACCTGACAAGCTTGATGTATTGCCTTGAGTTCCCTGACATTTATATGGAGGAAGCAATCTTTCTGAGACCAGCACCCCTGCATACTGAGATCGTTGAGGTGGGCTCCCAACCTCAAATCCGAAACACCGGAGACCAACATCGCTGAGGGTGACAGCCCCTCGAAAGGCATCCCCTTTTCCTTCCTTAAGGGATAGTACTTGTTTTTATTGGATTTGTCTTTTTGAATTCAAAACATTTTTGCAATTTGTGTCTTGAATTCTAACGCTTTCCTTCAAAGTTTTTGCAACTCCTCCCAGCTTCGTGTTATCTGCAAATTTTATAAACATATTCTTCACTTCATTAACCAAGTCTTTAATGAAAATACCAAATCCAGGACTGACCCCTGTGTGAACCCACTAGATATGGCCTCCCAGTTTGACAGTAAATCATTGATGACTATTTTAGTACCATTTTTCAAACAGTTGTACACCCCTTAATAGAAGTCCATCTAGACCACATTCTCCCTAGTTTGCTTATGAGAATGTTTTGTGGGACAGTGCCAAAAGCCTTATTAAAATCAAGATATCACATATACTGCTTCCCCCTATCCACTAGGCCCGTAACCCTGTCAAAGAAGGACATTAAGGTTGGTTTTGCATGATTTATTCTTGACAAATCCATGATGGCTATTCCTTATAGGTGCTTACAAATTGATTGCTTAATAATTTGTTCATTTCTTTCCAGGCATTGAATTTAGACTGGTCTGTAATTCCCTGAGTTCTCACTGTTCCCCTTTTTAAAGATGGGCAAAACTAGTACCTTTCTCCAGTTCTCTCAGTCCTCACCTTTCCTCCATTGTTTCTCAAAGATGACTGCTAACTGTTCCAGGATTGCTTCTGTTAGCTCTGTAAATACCTTAGGATGTTTTTTGTCAGGCTCTGTGGACTTGAATACATTTAAGTTACCTAAATATTCTTAAAACTTTTCCTTATTTTAGCTTGTGTTCCTCCCCCCACATCAACATTAACTGTGTTAAGCATGTGATCACATTTTACCTTTTTAGTGAAGACTGAAGCAAAATAGGCATTAAACCCATCAGCCTTCTTGGTGTCATCCATTATTAGCTCTTCTTCCCTGCTAAATAAAGGACCTAAGCTTTGCTTTGTCTTTCTCCTAATGTATTTAAAGAACTTCATTGTCTTTTATGTCCATTGCTAGAAGTAATTCATTTTGTGTCTTAGACTTTCTGATTTTGTCCCTATATGCTTGTGCTATTCTTTTGTATTCCGTCTTTAGTGGTCATCCATGTTTCCATTTTTGTAGGGGTCCTTTTTGATTTTCAGGTCATTAAGGAACTCCTGATGCAGCCATATTAGCCTCTTACTATTTTTCTTATAGACTCAGGCTTTAAGGTTAGAAGGGGTCATCGTGATCATGGTTTACCACTTGCACATTACAGGCCACAGAATCTCACCCACCCACTCCTGAAATAGACCCTTAACCTTTGGCTGAGTTACTGAAGTCCTCAAATCATGATTTAAAGACTTCACATCGGGATAGTCTTAAACGCATTATGGTAAACTATCTCCTTGAAAAACTGCCAGCTCTGTTGAACCTCTTTTTTCCTTAGATTTTTTTCCCATGGGACCTTATCTATCATTTTTCTGAGTTTCTTAACGTCTGCCTTTTTGAAGTCCACTGTCCTTATTTTGCTGCTCTCACGCCTTCCTTTTCTTAGAATCATAAAATCCATCATTTCATGATCATTTTCATCCAAATTGCCTTCCACCTTGAGATTCGGTATCAATTCCTCCATTTTAGACAAAATCAAGTCTAAATTGGCTACCCCCTTGGTTACTTCCTCATTTACTGGAAATTCTATGTTTTACGTATTACATTTCCAACAAGTGTCTGTATAGTTCAAGTCCCCCATTACTACCAAGTCTTTTGTTTTGGATATTTCTGTTGTTTGTTGTACAAATGCCTCATTCATCTCTTCTTCCTGATTTGCTGTTCTGTAGCAGATCCCTACCATGATGTCACCTGTATTTTTTACCCTTTTAATCTTTACCCAAGAGCTTTCAGCTGGCTTGCATCTGCCCTGCTTTTGGACCTCAGAACAAGTGAATGTATTTGCAACGGGGTGCCCTCCCCTCTTGCCAGTGCTCCCTGGTCAAGTGTGTGCATGCCTGCAATCTTTCTTGATTTCCTCCGCTCTCTTTGCCTCTTGTCAGCTGCTGCGCTTGTCAGGTAGGTCTTCAGTGACTCAGCCCTCCAGCCGAATCACAGAGTCCATGTGTGAAAACAAACAAAACTCTTCTGTGGTACACAGTCTAACTTGGCCTATCTCAGTGCCCTTAATAATGTCAGAGCCCTCCCCAAGCTCGGTCCTTTGACAATCCAACAGGGTCCATCATGGTACCCTCAGTTGGTTGTGTCGCTGCAGCCCTCCCTGGGCACAGTCCTTCAAAAATCCAGCAGGGCCCATCAAAGTACCTTCAGTTAGGGTCTGCCTAGCCTCCAACAAAGGTTCCTGCTCTGGAGTGGAGCAGTGCCCCCAAGGCTTCATCCCTGTAGACTCTGCCATTCCCTTGAATTCTCAGTAACCCCAGCTCTCCAGCTGAGTCAGTCTCAGTTTTGGCTCCCTTTCGGGGAGGGGGGAAGAGGGATGTACAATCTCTTCCCTGTGCCTGTCTAAATTCCCTTCTCTCAGGGTGTAGCCACTTCCAGAGTGTCTTGGGGTGGGGGGGGAGGAGGCCGGGTCCCCCAGTACTCTGGGCCCCAACCCAGGTACTCTCTAAGTAGCAGTCATGTGCCACGTCCTTTTAACTAACTGCTTTTCCCTGGGCCATTTCCCTATGGCCCTTATCTTTGTTGAGTCCCAGCAGCCAGCCAGGAACAGGTTCCCTGCTCGCCCGGTCCCTACCCTGGTCCTTGCAGCTCCTGCAGCCAACCAGGAGCCCCTTCCTTGCTCCCTTGATCACTCCATTCTCTAGCAGCTGCTCTGTCCAGCCTTTCAGCTCCTGCAGCCATTCAGGAGCACCTTTTTGCCTCAGTCCCTGCCAGCAGACTGAAGTCACTCTGGCCCTGCAGCTCCTTTTATATGAGCCTGCTGGGCCCTGATTGGCCTGCAGCCTCTTTCCTGATTAGATATATCCCACACAGCCGCTGTAGGCAGCTTTTCTGGACAGGGATGTGGTAGGGCTGCAAGGCATCCAGCAGGGGGCCTCAGGGCGTAGTGTATCCCATCACAGTATTCTTGTTGTATAATGCATCATCAGGTCCCTTTTTATTCTGCTTGGCCTTCCTGAAGAAGGCTATATCTGTCTGTACCAATGTTCTAATGATAAGACTTATCCCCCTACATCTCCATGAACCCAATTAAGTCATAATTTAGCTTTTGTATGAATACTTCTAGTTCTTCCTGTTTATTCCCCTTACATCTTGCATTTGCACATAGCCATCTAAGATGTTGAGCAGATTTCTCTCACTGCTTTTCCCCATTGTTGTTCCAATGAACCTATAGGTAATTTTCTATGTCCCTCCTACCAACTAGTCCTCTGTTAATGTTGCCTTTTATTACGCTTTTGTGTGGGCTTTTGTCACCTGTGCCCTTTGAATCTAGTTTAAAAGTCTTCCTGGATAGGTTGGCAAGTTGGTATGCAAAGCTGCTCTTTGCCTTTCTGAGGAAATATTTGGGGATACTCCCATATGTATACCAGAAAATGCCATTAGCCTGTGAAAATTTAGGATTCTTGTGTGCAGTTCAAACGTATTTTCCTTGTGATCTAATTTGTGATTTTTCTTTAGATTCAACTTCTTGCACACTAGTCTGATTCCCATTATGAGCCACCACTGTGATGCCGCTGTGCAAGAGGCAAATGTGATCCTAGGATGTATTATGTGGAGACATTTCCAATAGAGATAGCGACGTATTAATGCCATTGTACAAGGCACTGACTGGTAAGACTTCATTTGGCATCCTGTGTACAGTTCTGGTCACCCATGTTCAAGTAAGAGGAATTTAAACCGAAACAGATACAGAGAAGGCCAGGTAGGGTGATTTGGAGAATGGGGGGCCTATATTATGAGAGGGAACTTGGAAGAGCTTGGCTTGTTTATTCTAGCAAAAGGAAGGCTAAGAGTGGATATGATTACTCTCTATAAATACATCGGGGATAAATGCCAGAGAGGGTGAAGAGCTATTTAAGCTAAAGGACAATGTTGGCATAAGATCAAATGGATATAAATGTGCCATGAATGATTTCAGGGTAGAAATTAAAAGAAGGTTTCTAATCAGCAGAGGGCTGAGTTTCTGGAATACCCTCCCAATAGGAGTTGTGGGAACAAACAACTTAATTAGTGTTAAGAGAGAGAAATGAATAATTTTACATGTGCCATTGTGTGGTGTAATGCTTGTGTTGGTAGGGGGCAGGCTCAGCAGATCAGCCTGAAGATCTACTCCTGGTAGAGATCAGTGTATTCTGCATGATATTTTACTGCCTGAAACCAACTATTCCATCTTATGTGTACTGGTTCAGGAAGGACCTTTTTGGTGTGCACATCTTCTTTGGACTTCTTTGCTTTCTAGCTGGCTTTTTGAAGAAGGCTGATTTCATCCAAGTAATGAAAGATGCCACCTTGCTAAAGTGAAAATGCTGCCATGTCTCACCTATCAAATTGATTATGTGACATAGACATGCCACATGTATACCATTGGGCATGACACGTTTCGGTGCTTCTCTGTATGCTTTGGTGCAGTATGCTGCATTGTCAGTTAGAAATGCCCAAATATCAGTGAGGTTGAACTGGTTCTATTCATTGGCTCCAGAACAGCCTGTGAGAATGTGGAGTGGTTGCAGCTCTTCATGAATCTGACATCAGTCAAATACTACTGATCTTCAATACTTGAAAAAAAAATTCTGTTTTCATAATTTTTCTATGTATTACTTGAGGATTTGATTAAACAAACTTAAAATTCAGTAATGGGGAAAAAAAATCCAGCTTCAAAAATCCCAGTAGTATCATTTCATGTTAAAAGATGGCTTTTTAAATATTATATAGGCATAATATTACATGTGCATTGTGGCATATTAAATAAATGCTTGATAAAATTATTAACAAGCGTTTTATAGAATAGCTTCAAAATCCCACTGTGGTACTTCTGTTTTTTTGGTGAAGGCTCTTTTAAGGGGTTACAGCATCCTAAACGTTTTTTCTTAAATTATCTATACTTTTAATCGTATAAGTGGTTAGTCTTTTCTAACAGTAACAAACTTTTTCCTAACTGCCAATGCACATATTATAAAAAAGCATCTACTTAAAGATCTGTCCTTAGAGTAAAAGAGAAATCTTACCTATGACAATATTTAGCACACTGCAGTCTTGGATATCTGTTGTCTTGTTGATCACCACTGAAGTCTTTTTCCATTAATTTTGGCCATCAATGCCATCATGTGCTCCTCACATGTTTGGTGAATCTGCTGAGGTCTCTCTTTGTTTTCAGGCAAGTCCATCCCCCTCGCCTGCAGGGTTTTAAGAGGTCAAACAAAGCTTATTCATTTTTCCAACAGCCTCAGCACATCACGTTCCCCCCTGCAGTCTGGACTGGTGTGTAGCTGTGTCACCCCACTTCCTCACTCCTGGGCCCTGACTTACCCTGCTTTACTGTGTGAACCACCCACTCGGTCAGCCCGCGCCCAGCCTCCTACAACTAATTGGTCGCTGATCCAGTGAAGGATCACTTCTGGCCAGCCATTCATGGAATAGATCCCAGCAAACACCTCCGGTCCCAGATGCAATCCTGGAAACTGCCATCTTGCAAGGTTTAGTGCTGTACACTGTGCCCTGCAAGCTCATTTACATTTGTCTGTCAGTTTATCAAAGAAATTGATATGCACCAGCTCTGTCCTTCTAAGTGAGGTCTCTCCACACACTCAATCCATATGCACTGTTTTAGATAAAACAAATAAGTTTATTGACTACAGCAGGATTTTAAGTGAATATAAGAGTAATATAAATCAAAAGATTAATAATGTGTGAAGGAGTTGGTTACAATCAACTACAAGGTAACTGGCATCCTAAACTAAAATTAATATTTCAGTAGCTTATCTGTGAAGTGAGATTACCACACAGGCTGGCTGCAATGCCTCTAGTAACCAGGCTCCTCCGTGTGGGTAGATTCTCAGTCTTCGGTGTTGCTTAGTAGATGGATTCCAAGGGAGAGCCCTGAGACAAAGACACCTCAGCTTTTGACAAGTTTCTTCAACACGCTGTGGGGTCAGGTGATTGGCTATGTCTTGCAATGGACATGATTTCTTCCACTTGAGCCAAAGTGCTCACAGGTGCTTAAGCCAATCCATTGTTCCTGTATGCATGCCTCTGCTGGGCATGGAAACACAGCTTTGTGTTTGTCTGCATCTATTCAAGCCATGTGAGAAACACCTTTGGGGATATGATATAGCACGGTTTCATATCTATACATATATATGACATTGCAGGAAACCTGCTACTGCAACAATAATGTTCAGTATGCCATGAGCATTTCAAAAAACCCTTACCTGACATACTTTGCATTAGACAATACGCAGTTACACTATAAGGGTGTACATGGGGTACAGCCTGTCACAGCACAGACCACAACAAAATCTTTAACAAACTCCCGTCTGGTATGTGCAGTTTTCATACTATCTGCATTTGTTCTCCGTACAGAGTGTGAACCTCGATGATTCTCGTCATATTTGACATGATTTTTCAGACGGGTTTTTGACATTAGATGATCATTGCAGGTAGTTTTTTGGGTCCACTCTATTGTATGTTGGCAGCATTTGTAAACCATCATACTGCCCGATTCATAGAAGTCTTTAGGGAATTGACTAGCTTTTAACTTTGGTGTCATCTTGACATTTCTTAGCTTTTTGGATGAGCATTTTCCAGTTGTATAATGCTTTTGAGACATATTTCAGTCATGTACAGAATCGAGGGCTGGAGAGTAGGAACCGCACAAGTAGTAGCAGGCCATGTCTCTAAGCAACAGTCAGTTAATCTACAGAGATAGAGAAGGGCAAAAACGCATATACAGTACATCCTTGCTATACTGCCCTACACAGTAACAAACTTTGGGCTATAGTGAACCCATCCCTAGATTCTATATCGAGTGAGAGGGGGCAGAGAGCTCCTTTGGCCCTGGGGCGGTGGTGCTCCTCCAGCTCCACTGCTGCAGTGGGGGCACTGAGCTGGTTTCCATGTTATTGTTTTGATTCCATGATTCTGTCCGTTTTCTCATTAATGTGGATTTCATAGGGCCCTAGGGTTGTGGGGAAAGCCTTCATTCTGTCATTTTATAAATATTGAGTGTTTGACTTTGCATCCTTAACAATTTCCTTTTAATGTAGCTTTTTTCCTGAAGGAACTTAACTTGGCATTCATGCTGCTAATTACAATGACAGTAAGGCTATTCCCAGGCTGCTTTAGCACTAAATGTTCAGAAAAGAATGTTTAAATGCTTTGCTCCAGTAGTAGATGTTTAAGTTGAAACAACATATCTGAAGAGGTATACACACATTCTACTAGGGTATTGGCAAAATAGAATAATAGTTTGAAATAAACGTGTCTGTACTAAGGCTCTTACATTGCCTCAGATAAAAGTTCATAGTTTTCTGACAGTTGTCCCAAGCTTGCTGTACTTTCTGAGAGATCAGGCTTTTGCCTAATTTCAGAGGGCTGAAATAAATTAGCAGTTCTTGCTCCTCTGTTGTCCTTTTTTATGTGGGTATTAATTGTTTGTTTTAGTAAACACAGTGGCACCCTCTGCTGATCTTTGAAAAGCATTGCTTGGTTATTCAATGTTGCATTCCATATACATGCAGCTTGTGTTTCTCCTTCTTTTCATTTTGTTTCCGGCTAGGACTGACTTATTGCAGCCTTTAGGTGTCTTGGCTTGAGATTCAAATGATCATTTAATTTTTTTTTTACTCTTTATTCAATTAAAACACTTAACTTTTCTATGTACAATTTTTTCCAGTAAAATTGTTTTCTTTTTAGCACTATTAACTTGTTTTATGCTGCTCAGTTTCAGCGAAGGTCTGGGGAAATAAAAGCAACATGGATGCTATATGTAATATGAAAATAAACTAGCTTGAGTGTGGCTTTTAAGCAATAGTTTAGTTTGCTTAAGATAAAAAGATTTTTTTTTAAAAGTAAGCATCCTTTAAAATTACTTAAAAAGTTCTGGAATAGCCTTCCGAGGGAAGTAGTGGGGGCAAATGAC
>ML675603.1:27897892-28065234 GCA_007922155.1 Mesoclemmys tuberculata
GTCTATGAGTCTATCACGGTTAGTCTTAAGCTTTTTTGAATGAGATAGGTGTTCCAAAGCTCAATTTGAAAGCATAAAGTAGCCAGCCTGCCCTTTAAAGACTCTTGTACTATGTATGACCCTTTTGAACTTCTTCATTTTTAGCTTTAGTTTGTGTTAAGGCTACTCTTCTGGAAGTCTGTTACCTCAAATGTGGTGAAGGATTGGCTTCTCTTGATATCTCTTCCTTTCAGGCTTTTATTGAAACTTGAGGAGTTTTTCCACTATATCTTGGATAATTGTTTAGGTTTAGTTGAGTCCAAGCATTTGCCGTAAATTGCCTTAAAGGTAGGCTGACCAGATTTTTTGAATGATATCCAGGGACATATTTTTAAGACTGGGGGAGGGGGATAGAGGGTAATTACTGCTTTTGAGAAATAAATGTTATATAAAAACAGATGTTATGAACATATATTTATACTTCGCTATAGCTAACTTAAATACATCATATTTCTCACATTCAATCCGTAAACACAGAAAAAAATACTTATCAGTATTATCCTGAAGACTGACAACAGAATAGTAAGCTTGCATTAATTGGAGTTTTTCTCCAGTGAATGTATTTGCTTGAGAATATCGTTGTTCTTGGTGAGTTTTTCCATGAATTCTGGACAGAGAGGTTTACAGTTCATTTTCACAACAAGAATGGCTTTCATAGTTTGTACATTGAAACTTGATTTCTCTGCCATCCACACATCATTCATCAGCAAGAACACTCTTTCAACAGGTGCATTGCTGCCTAGCAGACAGAGCATCACTTCAGCTAGTTTTTTCAGGTTAATGTGGGGTACCTCTGATTCTGTGAAATGTGTCATGACTGCATTCCATTTGTAAGCAACCGACATAGCAGATGCACTCCATTCACCTAGTTTCCCTCTTAAAAATTCATTATGAAAAGTCACTTAATCAAGCAGGACATCTTGATCAATTGTTACATTTGGGCATTTCATTTGCCGAAGTTCGACTGCCTTCTAAATCTCAGATCTTGCAGGCACTTTTTCAAAAGCAAACAATACAGGTCTTTAAGGTTGTCTGTGTGTTTTCCCCAGGCGTGTATGTATTTAACTGACGCGTCAAAAAAGATCAAGAAACATTAAAGTATGACTCATGTGTCAAGACCCCAGCCCCTTCTTGCTCCTTTAGTAGTTTTCTCACTAAAACTGGCACAAAGTCTTCCTTATACCTTGCAGACAGCTTCTTTTCCAGATTGTTAAGGATGTCAGCAGATTCCACAGCACAGTGATCTTCCCCCTCCAGCAATTTTATTGTGTCATGGAAAAGTGATAGATTACCTTGAATGAAAATGAGCCAGAGTTCAGTCATAGGGTCTTCAAATATCTTCCGAAGAACAACTGGACACTTTTCTTCTGAGAGAAAAAAAAATGACTTTAGCGGTTCTAATCTTTCTAAAGCAGGTAACATTGACAGCCCACCTGACATTGCTGTGCCCCAGGATGTTTTGGTATTCTTGCTCCACAGATGCACAAAAAACTCCTCAATCTTTCAACTCGAACAGTGAAATTGTGAAAATATCTGAAAATCTTGGTAAGTATATATTCAACATCCATTGGGATTGTATCCAATGCAGTTTGGCCACAGTTTTGAACAATATGAGCAGGACATTGGAGACCTATTACCTCCTATTGTAAGGCTGCCCTAACTTTAGTGTCCACATTTTCTCTCCCTTGTCTGCGTAGCCTGCTGACATTTGTGTTTATATTATCAGCAGAGAAAGCCACAATCTCATTTTGCAGCTGGAACTTTTCTATAGCAGCAAGTATCTCCTCTGCAATTAGTTTATTTGTTTCACCTTTTAGTTCAACAAAATCAAGTAACTTTGTCTCCACGGACATGCTTCCATCATATACCTTGAAGTAACGAACCAAGATAGGCAACAGTTTTTACACGTCCGTGGTTTGAACCATCAACTAAAAGTGATACAAACTCAACATTGTCCAGATCACGTTTCAATTCATCTGTTGCCCATGGTGTGAATACATTTCTGACAATTGCATCACACTTTGTCCTCGCACCACTAAATTTGGGATTGCAGAATTTTCTATTTAAATTGAAGGTACAGTCCATTGATCTTAAACTGTGGTTGTGATGAATGGTGTGATAAGCAAAAATTCCCTCTTGTGTTGCCAGGTAATATTCACTCTGCTCAACTACAAAAAAATGAAGTGACAGAATTGAACTGGCAGAGGCAGTTAGGGCAGATATGTGTTTACTTGTTCCGTTGTGTTTTTATCTATGTCCTGCCTCCGCTGGAAATGATGAATACAGAATGGTATGTTGTACATAAGACAGATCTTTCTTTTGCAAGAAAGAAAGAAAATTCTTTTTGTAGCTGGTCATTGAAGTAACACTTATGTTTCTTGGACAGTGCCATAGCACTTCTGCAATCGTCATTGACACCACATGCTCAGTCAAACTGATCTTTACATGTAACAGCTTTGTAGCCATAGTTACAGCAACATGTAGAGAGACAGGTATAATCGAGCAAGTTAATTATATACATTATTTATGCTATATTCATAGACCTATGATTTCAATACAAGTAAAATCTGAAGTATAGTGCAGAGGTTACATTTTATTATGTGTGTCATATTCATTTATTACAATTTTGCTGCCTTTTTAAACCACTGTTTGGTGACTAAGCCAACCACGGATATTTCCAGTGACAGGTTATTGCTGGGGCCAGAGTACCTAAATCGGGAACTGTCCCCAGAAATCTGGGACGTCTGGTCACCCTACTTAAAGGGCATTTTCAAAGGGCTTCCTGTGGGCTCTGAGTCTTTTAATTTTAAGCTTTATAGGCCAGTGTAAAGCAAGTCCATACTTCCTGGAAATGGAACACATTAAAAAGCCCATCCTTCTGTAACTTCTTCCTTTGACACTTGTATCCAGAGAGCTGATAAATTATATTTATCTATTTTTTTTTCTACTTGGAGACTATTGAAAAACTGTGTGAGAATGTAAGATCCCCCCACTTTCACACTTAGTTCCCCCCCATACACACACACACACACACACTGAAAAGGGGGGAAGAAGAAGAAAGGAAAAAATGGGGAGAGGAGAGTGGAGACCCTGAAAATCCATGAATGGAACATGGAAAACGAAAACTTTGTTTCCCAAAAACAAAACAGCACAGCATTTTAAAATGAAATTAAACATTTTTGTTTTGTTATATCAAAGCCAAACAAAATTTTTCATTTCAAAATGTCATTTTAAACTAAACGAAATGAAAACTTTCATTTTGAAAAATCAAACTGACAACCTAAAATTGGTCAAAAGTTTTCAAAGGGATTTTTCTGACAAAAGTTTTCACAGGAAAAACTTGTTTGTTCTGACCTCAGTAGCCCACTTGCTTGACAACTGAGGCTACCAAGAGTATGTTACTCCCGTGACTACTTAGCTGACTTCTCATTGAAACCTGGATTAAATGCAAGACTTCAGCCTTGCTCTTCAGAGCACTTTGTGGGATTGGGCCAAATTGTTTCTCTCTGTAGTTGATCATAACCAAAGAACAGCTCTGTGGCAGTGGATCGGTCAACTGAAACTTGTGTGCAGGAGACAAAAGCATTTTCATGAACTAGCCTGCAAATAGGAACTCCCAGTAAATCATTAGGATACCTATGAGCCTCAGCAGCTTAAATTCACAGTGCAAAATCTGATTATTTGATCTAGCCTGCCCACAATAAAACCTGTATAAAACAAAACCTTGCAGACTGCTGGGTTGGAGAATGGGATGAGATTGAGGGAGAATCTTTCTGTAGTTCTAATAATCTTGGTAAAGTATTTGGTTACCAAAAAGATAAGTGCAGTATAAGGACACAGATAGGATTTTAAACTTTATTCAGTGTCAAAAATATTTTAAGTAGTTTCTGTGGTATGAATGTCTAGCAATATTATTGGGTATAAGTCAATCATACTTTGTCTAAAATGTTGCTAACCGTCTTCCTGATCAATGAGTATTCCCTGGTTGGTGTATTATATGTTAATAATGCCCTGAACATCTTGTCTCTTTCAATCTTTTTAGAGGCTGCTCATGCTACAACTACAGTGTGTTCACATTTCATTGACCTGTAGCTTGGGATCTGCAAGTAATTTATGACAGTACCACTAAGTAGACTAAAATTATTTTAAAAGGTGGTTCTTTTTCTTTTTTGTCTTTGTGCACCCTGCCCCTCTCCTGCTTCAAAAGAAAACAGCCTTCTTGGTAAGGGGTATCTTTCTTCAACACTGTAAGATTTTCAACTGGTAGGCTGCATAATAAGGAAATACCATACATTAACTGTACTTAATCCACAACATAAGTTTCAGGGATTTATAACTTTTACTGTATTTCTAGGCCAAAATGTTTGTATTAAATCTAATTAGTACCTCTGTGAATAACATTTACAGTATTTGTGAAAATTAAGCTACATCTTCAAAACTCTCTTAGCAAGCTTTGATCATACTACTGTACCAGAAATCAGATGTGACAGTGACATTTTGGCATATAGTATATAACGAAAAATAGGAGTTGCATTCCTGTAATATTTTTCACAGGTCTGAAGCCTACTCATGAGTGAGTCAGATTAGTTATAAAAGTATATTACATTTTAGACTACATAATTGCATTACTTTCCTGGAGTACACTGATGATATGAAATTTGGAAATGAATGTATTACTGATTGTTTTGCCCTGCTTTTTATCCTTAGTACTTTTTTTCCTCTTTTCTTCCACTATCCTCTTTAAAGGTCAGAACAGTTGTAATGGGAAAATTGTAAGCTTCATTTTTATATTGTGATGCCAAATTTCCAGAATTTGTAGAACAAACTGTTACAGTTAAACTGATTTTGCCATTGCATTTGTGCTGTGTATCAATTCCCCTTTGAAGCACAAAGGGCATTGATTCATGAGTCTTGGTAATAACATTTTGGAATTTTGTATTTAAAAACAAAAAAACCTGTATGGTTCAGAACTGACAGTGGTCTATGAAGACATTAATCTCTAGATTGTTGGTTACAAATCATTTTGGGACAGAAGTGACAATTACAGTGTTGCTGCTAAGGGGCTTATGAGAATTAAGCTAGGTTTTGATTCATTGTTCAGAAAACAAGGGACCACACCACAACATGTAATATGTCTTGCCATACACAAGTCTGTGCCCCATCCCACGCTCCTCCCCCCCCCATATACACATTCACACATGTTCCTGTGCATTCTTCCTAATCCCTTTGACTGTGGTGGTGAATTTAACTCTGCTTATGGGTAGCAGTGCTGAATTTTGTATATATACATTGCTGGAAACCTGGGGTAATTAAAACTGAAATGTCTTTTTTTCCTCCTAAGGTAGTAATGCTTTTTTTCAGAGATGCTGATATTTAGAAGAAAGCATCTATGATCCAGGAACAAGTTGATGCCAACTGGCAGAGGGCCCAGGGGGTCAATAGAGTTTTACAGCTATCCGCTGGGTCAGATATATGCATATTAAGTTCACCAAAGGATGGCATGTAAGGTCTCCATCAAGAGCCAGTGGCCCCACTGTTCATCATAATCATTTTGAAATGTATTTAAGGACTATATTTAAGGACTATGTATCTATACTGGACATTATGTTCTCAGAACCTTGGAATTGAGGCAGGTAACTAAGAGGTGGCCTGTCTTAAACAGGTTCCTTTCAAGGAGGAAGGTTGCAGCTGCTTATCTCTGGCTGGTCATGAGTGTATTGGACATTGTATGTCTCACAATGGAGGCCTGTTTGCATACTGAGCCTGATACTAGTTGAAAGATTGCAAAATATACAAAAGAAGAAATTTACAGGAAGAATCAAACAGCAGGAAAGGGATCCTGTTTATGAGTAAAGAAAGGGGACTAGGGTTACCAGATTTCATGATTTTGTAGGGACAGTCCTGATATTCGGGGCTTTGTCTTATATGGCCGCCTTTTACTCCCAACCTCTATCCTGATTTTCCACACTTGCTATCTGGTCACCTTACAAGAAGTTGAGGGGGTATCTCTGGGCATGCAAAGGTACACTCTGGATTCTCCACCTAAGAGACAAGCTGACAGATAGCATGGCTCATCTCGTGAAAAAGGGATCACAGCCTGCCTAGCTGGAAAACGCTGGTGAGCATCTTGTTAATTAAGTCTAGGCTTTAGAATGTGTGTAATGATTTGACTTTATATGTAGCCATTTGTTTCCAGTACTTCTACTTGCTATCACTCACATCTCTCGACTTTTAAAAATACATTTATAGTATGAAAACAAGTAGAATTTTATCTAAGCTTTATGTGTTAAGTGGCACAGTCAATCTGAGGTGTAACTGATAAAGTGGAGTATATTGCTCCTTTAAAAGCAGCAAATCTGTGAATACTGTGAATGGTCTGTGGATCAAGGGCTGGATGCTCCTGGGAGATTCTTGGAGGGGTTGGACTGTGCCTATCACCAATCTGTAGTGAGACAGCAGGGCCTGTGTAGGCCTAGAGGACTGTGCTTGTGTTGCCCAGGACTGGTGGATTTGGGGAGCTGACCCCTGCATGCATAGATAAGACTTCCTCATGCTAAAGTGCTTCACAGCTCTGGGTACTCCTGAAAAGTGTTACAGCAGCCTATATTGGAAAGTATCTTAAAACATTTAGCATAGATAGTTATTAGGCCTCTATTGCTTTAAAAAAAAAAAAAAAAAACCCCAACAGGTAAAGAAGCTGCTTTTCCAAAAAAGTCAAAATCTTACTTATTCCTCTAAAGATCGGTGGGTTTGTTCCTTCACAGCCTCTTCTGTTTTCAATTTAATACAGAGTCTTAACACACAAGTAGAATCTAACAATTCTGTTAAACCCATTCTAGCTATCCGAGTTTTGTGGCACTGAAATTTCTATGAACAATAAAAGTGAAAGTAGATAATCTAATTCAGAGTCCCACTAGGGACACGCGTCTGGTAATACTGGCCTTGAAAATAACTTTAAATTTGAACTGTTACTGTTTAGTTAATTGATATACTGGTATGAACAGCCTTTTAAAAAATGGATTTTAGAATTCCAGATTTTGTTGGTTTCAATTATGTAGCCATTGTAAATACAGAACACACATTGTAGTTAATTGGCACTCTGTATATGGCGTTATATTAGAAACAGTCACTAATTAGCCTAAATACGCTACTCTGAAAGAGGGAATTTTTGCTCTCAGCCACTTGAAAAAAGTGTTGTGTAATTCTATCATAGTAGCAAAATTCTTACTGTAGTATGAAAGCCCAGGTAAAGATTCAGTTACATAATGTTCTTTCAAATTAGAAAACTGAATTTATTACATCAGACTGATCCAGCTTGGTTAGATCAAAACAACTCATTTTGACAGTCAAAATAAATACTGAAATCCTGAGTACTGCCTCCTTTTCCTTCGATCTGGTCTCTTCCTTATATTAGGTAAGGCTTAAATCTGATAGTGAAGAGGCTGACTCCAGAAGTTGTAAAACATTTCTGATATTTCTTCATCAAAAAAACAGAAAATAGAGTCCTCTGTGACTGAAAAGTTGCTGGGAGCCATTGTGTGGAATGGCAGCTTTTATCTTTTCCCGAGTATTGGTGGCAGCTCATGGCAGAGGCTATTTATTAACAACTCTAGCTCCTGGCAGGCTTTAAGTTGTAAGGAAATGGGGGAACGGACTTTATCCTTAAAATAACTTATGTTGTAAAAAATCTTCTGAATGTGAACTTTCTCAAACAATCAAATTAATGCTTAAATCATTCCCCTGGAAAGTACAGCAAGACACAGGGATATAGGTTTATCTCTGTGCTGGACAGGATACCTGTGCATGATATTTTGTTGCTTTCAGGAGTAATTGCCAGAGCCCATGTGCACCAAAAGATGAATTTCTTAACATTAAGAACTTAATCTGAATTGATGGCTTCTTATACTCTTGTAATAGAAAGCAGCAGTGGCACACAGTGGCAGTACTGAATTTTTGGCACCCATTAATTGCCAGTTTTTCTGGCTTTTAGTGTTTGCTTTCTTTATATATTCACAAAAGCGTTCAGAAGTTGAATATAGTTGCAATTTTACACTACAGCTGTGTGCACAAGAATAAAATATTTGCTCTGAAGAAAAATGGCTGTTCTGTTTTTTTTCCAGTTAAAGTGGCTGTTTTACTTTACATCAATCTGGTATAATAAATCATCATGCATTTTATAATTGTCATATGACTCTAGTAAGGATTTTCTATCTACATTCACCCGATAGGCAATCAGGGACAACAGTGTGTGTGTGTTGGAGATGTGGTGAGAAGAGAGCTGGCATATACCAACATGTTGTATGTTAGTAAGTGAAGTACATTATCCAGATTTCTTAAGGAGCAAGAGCTCCCTCTTCTGGCTTAGAACTATTATGTTAAAATTGGAAAGCTCTGTGAAACTTTCCATTTTTACCATCCTAAATGTTTTAGACTTTCACTGTATAATGGCAATTACTTCATAAAATGCAGAAACATCTCTCCACAATTTTGGTAATAGTGATGTTAAAACTATGGGATTTTGGGACTGAAAATTACTTTGAGATAATTTTCAGGATTGTAAGCATGCTTTCCTTACGTGCCAAGCAGAGTAGGCCATCTAAAATAGCACTGAGATTAACATTTTCTTGATAAATGTTTACCAAGTGGTTCTATTTGTAGAGCTACAAAAAATGTAGTATTTTGTAAATAGAGGGTTACAATTCAAGAGAGTATCCAAATTTAGAGAGCATCTTGTGGTTTAATTTAATTTGATAGCGTTTACATATTTCAGTAAAATGCTAAGTTGATGCATGGAAACTGTCCATTATTTTTCAAGATGATTAGAGTAAGTAGTGCTGTTGTTTTCGTGTAGCAAAGCTGTTGTGACAGGAATATAGGTTTGCACTAGCAGGGGGAGCCTTTCTACCAGTGTAATGTTGCTAGGGTGACCAGGTAGCGAGGATGGGGGTAGGGAGTAATAAGGCACCTATATAAGAAAAAGTCCTGAATATCGGTAATGTCTCTATAAAATTGGGACATGTGGTCACCCTAAATGTTACTGCAGAGGGCATGGTAGGAATAGCTATTATGTTGTGTTTAAAAGATGTGTTGCTGTAAGTGTTGTAAAACAAGCTGTACATTTGAGACCCACCTCATCTTTGCACAAACCTTCAACATAGAATTATAAAATGTAGGACTGGAAGGGATCTCGATAACTCAGCAAGTCCAGTCCCCTGCATTGAGGCAGGACTAAATATTAATAAATATTTAAGTCCTTGATGAAGCTTTGACTATGGATCCTGGGTCTCATAAGAAGGTGGTAGAGCACAGAGGCTTTTCAGAGTGCTGAAGTCTTAGGTGTCACAGTGCCGCCCCAACCCTTGGGATCCGAGGAGGACTTGTTTCTGTTGTCTCCCACTAACCTCCCCTGCTAGCCCACTTCTGCGTCAATCCTGAAGATCTTAAGAGAGTCCCAATTCTGTGGATGTTAAAAACTCTGTAGGGCAGGATCTGGATTATTTCATGCCATTTCAGCTCTGTAGATATGAAACCTAACTGAAGATGCACAGACCATTATTGCAGATTTTCTGCGGCATTCACACTATGGTGGGGTGGGGACTGTGATTAAGAGGACACTAGATGACCGGTTGACCATCGGGTCATTCCTTCTTTACTGCTGACATTCTAAAATCCTGCTCTGCTGAACTTGGATTGCCTGTTACAGACTTTTTAGGGGTTACAGGATCAAGGCGCTTTCTCCAGTGACTTATTTTTAAAAACTTTAAAATTTATTTTTTGTTAACTTTTGACTTTCTATAAAAAGATAATGTGTGAGTGCAAGCTTAAATGTTACTTCGAGTGTGTTAGTGTGGATCCCCCTATAGATGCACATGCATACAAAACATTTTTATAGCAGAATCCATTGGGCTTGGACATGTATTCTGTGCCTCCTCATGCTTTCTCAGTGCTGTCTTACTGCCCTTGGCCGTGCAATGGAACTCAGTGGCTGTCCATCCTGTTAGTTTTTTAGGGACCCTAAACCAGTTCTTTTTCAACTATTTGGTGAAGAAATCTTATTTTCATACTTTCTTGTATAAGATGTCCCCCACCCCTCAAATCTATTCCCCCTGCCCTGTGAGATGAGGTCTTCACCACATGGCTGAGTCCAAACTTTAGGGTTCAAACCCTGCTTAGCCTATGACAGGTTGATTTTTCTCTTTTTCAAGGATGCATACAGCAAATGCCTCTTCTGGCTAAGAGAAACATCCCAGATAGGTCCTCTGGGTTTAAGTCCTCCTTCGCCAGGACCCACAAATCCACAGATGCTTGGCTCAAGCTCCTTGGATAGTCCAAGATGGCTACTTCAGACTTAGATAGTGGTTATAAACAGAGTGAGGGCTAGATAAACTAATGTGAGCCAGCGCTTCCTCAGGTACTTACTCTTCATGCTCAAGGATTGGGCATTGGAAAGAAGACAATGCTGGCAGAGTTGGCACTGCTGATGTTGAAGCCAACCACCTCAACACTCGTGACTACCCCAGCACTGAGAGACCTGGCACACAAGACTGACTCCATATGGTTTGCCCTGATGCTGGTAGTAAAGCCAGCACCTATGCCCACTCATAAACAATACACCAACTTGTGTGGTTGGTCTGAGTATTAACAAAGCGCCAAAACTGAAGAGAAGTCTGGAGGGGAGGACAAGACACCACTCCTCCAAGGACAAAGCCCCGTAGCAATCAGGCAGTGTGAGTGACATAGCATGGATCCTGGTGCTGATGTCTGTGAGAGTGCCAAGTAAGGAGGTCAGATATGCTGCAGAGGCACCATGTTGCCTTTGAAGATATTCCTGGAAGTGTAAGTGGTAATCAACACCAGACTCAACGCTGTCCTTTGAAGAAGAGAAAGTCTTCCTGACCTTCACTAATGTATGCTTTCTTGCCGTCACTGAGTAGAGATCTCTATCCCCTGCAATCAGAGAATGGCTCATTGGAGGCTTTTGGGAGCCCTCATTCAAAATGCTGTTCCAACCAACGTGTGGATGACACTGTGCTGGCCAGTGTCAGTCAGGTCAATACCCTTATTTTGGCCATGTTGTCCTTACTGAAGACTGTTTTCTTATGCTTAAGGAACAGATCTCTTTTTTTATTGACCTATGTGATGGTAATCATGCTCCCTGTTGGATTCTCTGGCTAGTCCACCCACACCAGAACTGGATGTGAGCCTACAGAACAGGAGACAGTGTGATAATAACAACCACTGTTTCCTCCCAAGGAGTCCTTGTCACTGCCCAGCAAGGCAGTAACACCAGCAGCTGTCTCAGCAATAGATGAGCATGTGGAGAAAAGGGTGCCATGGAAAGGCTTTTAAGCACTTGTATGCCCACCCCATCCCAGTGTCCTTGTTGTTTCTGCAGTACAGTAGAAATTGAAGTCCACCAAAGGCACTCCAAAGGACAAGCACTGTAAGAATTTAGGGCTGTCTTGGCAAAAGGCATATTCATCAGCCTCATTCAGGGGGCAAACTATTAAGCACTGTTAGCTAGATACCTTGCACGGGAGAGAATCACCCCTTTCCTTTTGAAAATCCCTGAGGATTACAGGGATTAAATGAAAGATATCAAACAGGGACAGATGGTTATGAGAACATTGCTGCAGGCAGCTATATCAGAGGTTCCCATGGTCTGCTAAGGTTGATGGTCATGGACATCACTGAGTTGAGTCTTGTGACTTCAGGCATACCATGATAGAGCACCTGCTGTTCAAAAGAATGGAGCTTTTCAACCAAAGGAAATATTAAATGTTTGATTCCTTTTAGGAGTTAAGGGCTACATTATAGTCTCTGGAAATTTACACATTGGTTCTGCATAGAAAACCCTATTAATATCAACCCCAGCACAGGTAGAGGATGCCTTCTTGTTCCTAGGGCCGATATCTAGAATACTAGCTAAAGAAGAAACCTTAGGTACTCTAGAGCTGTGTTTTTTTTTTTTGATACTAGGGACTGATTTGCTGCCTTCCTAAACTGTCAGGGAGATCTCAGGGCCTGGTGCCGGTCCACGGACCAGTCGTTGAGAAACACTGTTCTAGAGGATGCTTATCTTCACCTCCTTAACTAAACTGAGTCCCACTTAATGTCAGCAAATCTGACTAGTGTCAAGCCACAACAGAGCAGATCTGAAATCTTCCCCTACCTTTGGGAACTGTCTTTACCCATTTCAGTGGGCCTGTGTGGCCATTACAGCTGACAAATGGGCATTGGACATCCTTGCCTGAGGCCACCATATACAGTTCCATTCACTACCAGTCCCTTTCCCCATCCCTTTTCACAAGAGCGTGTTACAAAAAGAAGTGGCTTTGTTGCTTTGTCTGAGAGCCATAGAAGCAGTATTGTAGAAATACAGGGGAAGAGGCTTCTATTCTTGATGATTCTTTATCTGGAAGAAAAAAGAAAAAAAATGGGGAGTGAGGGTGTGGGTTGAGGGGGGTCTCTTTCCTCTCCTAGACCCAGTGAGACTGAAGAAATACATACGCTGCAGGGTACATATTACCACATAGCCATCCTTCTGGCCCACAGGAAGTGCCTAAGATTCACAGTGAGGCACGATCATTACCCGTACACGGTACTGTCATTTGAACAGTCCACAGTACCAATAGTCTTCATGAAATGCTTAGCAATAGTAGCTGCACCTCTCAGAAGAAAGGGTATTCACATCTATCCTTATCTAGATGATTGGCTGATCAATGGCAGATCTCAGCAAGAGGCAGCAGCAAGCCTAGAATATGTCCTTTTTTTCTTAGCTGGGCCTCCTAGTGAATTATGATAAATCTTATTCCATCACAGGTGATAAAACTCATACGAGCCCTGATAGACTCCAGGTCGCTGAGAACATACCTTCCCGAAAACAGGTTGCTGCTGATGCAGTTGCTAGTATGCAGGATAGAATCAAATCAGCCTACAATGGTATAGATGTGTCTGGGACTGCTAGGGCATATATGGAAGTGTATAAATACATGATGCCCCTTTCCAGACTTCATCTGCAACCACTCCAACTCTGGCTCAGGAAGGCGCGTCATCTAGTCCAGCCACTCACATTGAGGCAGGACTAAATATTATCTAGACCATCCCAGATAAATGTTTGTATAACCTGTTCTTAAAAAGCTCCAGTGATGGAGATTCCATAGTCTCCCTAGTAATTTGTTCCAATGTTTAACTACCCTGGAAGTTAGGAAGTTTTTCCTGATGTCTAACCTAAATCTTCTTTGCTGCAATCTAAGCCCATTACTTCTCGTCCTGTCCTCCGTGGATAAGGAGAACAATTTATAACACTCTTCTTTATAACAACTTTTTATGTACTTGAACACGGTTACCATGTCCTCCCCATCAGTCTTCCCTTCTCCAAACTAAACAAACCCAGTTTTTTCAGTCTGTAAACGATTCTGACCCGTCCGAGTCAGTGGTGTCCTGGCCCTTCCTCGGAATTTGGGTCGAGGCTGGGCCCAGCACCTTGGGTTTTGGGGAATTTAGCTCCTCCATGGGCTGGCACAGAACCTATTGCCCCGACCCTGGGGAGGGCGGGCGTGTAATTCAGTCTGTCGCCCCGGCCCTTGGCAGAGCGGGCGAGCAAGGAGTCTAGGTCGGGATAGGGCTATCAGGGCTAGGGACACTTCTTCGTGGTCTAGGGACGGGAAGGGGGACGCAGGCCCACCCGACTCCACTGCGTCCCAGCCCAGGGCCCTACCAGTGGCATGAGATAACTGCCACTGAGTCAGCGGGGCTCCGGCCGCAACACGCTGACTTGGGTTTTGGCCCCTATCTTGGCCACAACCTGTGGCCTCCCTGGGCCACTTCCTCCCACCCAGCCCCAGAGTACCTGCATCCACGTATGGCCCTCTGGGGTATGGGGGGAGGTGGTGAGCAGGCGCCTGGCCAGGTCTTCGCCGTCGGTGGGCGGGAGATCTGGGAACTCCTGGAGGTCGTCAGCCAAGGGTAGCTCCTCCAGGTCACAGGGCCCCGGGGTTTCCCCTTGGCGGTCGGGATCGCCCCACACTGGGGAGGGGTCGTCCACCCCAGGCAACTCCTCCAGGTCGGGGCCGGCCTCCGGAGGTCTCTCTCTCTCCATGGGGTAAGGGTCCTGTCCCCAGCTGCGGGGGTCTGGCGGCCCGCCCCCCTCCTGGTGGCTGGGCGGCCCTCTCCATCTGCTTGGGCCTGGCGGCCCTACCTGGTCTCTGGGTTCTGGCCGCTCCCACCAGTCATCCGGGTCAGGCAGGTCTGGTCAGTCCCACCAGCGTTGGTCAGCCGTGGGGTTGTCTGGATTGCTCTCAGTATCTGGGCCAGGCCTGGACCGCTGCCTCCAGGGAGGCCCGTCTGTCTCCGTTGGCAGCTTCCCCCTGACTGAGCTGCTGGGACTGCCTCTTATACTTCCTCCCTGGGCCCTGGCCCTGCCCCTTTGCTTCCAGGTGGCTCGGCTCCAGGGCCGGGTTCTGTCCACCGGGGGCACAGGGAGCCCACCTCAACCCCAGGCTCGGCGGCAGGCCGGAGCAGCTTGCTACACAGTCATTCCTCTTAGATCATGTTCTTCTAGACCTTTAATCATTTTTGTTGCTCTCTCCTGGAATTTCTCCAATTTGTCCATCTTTCCTGAAATGTGGTGCCTAGAACTGGACACAATACTCCTGTTGAGGCCTTATCAGTGCTGAATAGAGTGGAAGAATTACTTCTTATGTCTTGCTTACAACATTCCTGCTAATATATCCCAAAATTATGTTTGTTTATTTTGCAACAATATTATATTGTTGAATCCTATGTAGTTGTGATCCACTATAATTCCCAGATCCTTCTCTGTAATGCTCATTCTAATCTGTTATTTCCATTTTCTATTTGTGCACTTGATTATTCCTTCCTAAGTGTAGTATTTTGCATTTGTCCTATTGAATTTTATCCTATATATTTCAGACCATTTCTCCAGTTTGTCAAGATCATTGCTTTAAGCAGGGGGTTCTGCTTTGAACAAGGGGTTGGAATAAATGACTTCCTCATGTCCCTTCCAACCCAAATCTTCTATGGTTTTGAATTCTAATTCAGTTCTTCAAAGCACTTGTAACCTGTCCCAGCTTGATATTGTCCACAAACTTTATAAATATGCTGTCTATGCCATTATCCACATAATTTATGAATTTATTGAATAGAACTGGTCTCAGAACAGATCCCTGCCAGACCCCAGTTGGCCCTTCCAGCTTGATTGTGAACCATTAATAACTACTCCCTGAATATGGTTTTCCAGCCAGTTGTGCAAACACCTTTTTGTAGGTTAATCTAGGCTATATTTCTCTTGTTTGTTTATGAGAAGGTCATGTGAGACAGTATCAAAAGCCATACTGAAATTGAGCTATATCATACTTACTGCTTCCTTCCTGTCCACAAGGCTTGTTACCCTGTCGACGGAGAATATTAGGTTGGTTTAACATGATTTGTTCTTGACAAATCCATGTTGACTCTTACTTATCACCTTATTTTTTTCTAGGTGCTGACAAATTGATCATTTGATTATTTGTTCCATTATCTTTCTAGGTATCTAAGTTTAGCTAACTGGTCTATAATTCCCTGGGCTGTCCTTATTACCATTTTATAGATAAGTACTATATTTGCGATTTTCCAATCCTCTGGGATCCCTCCCATCCTCCACAAGTTCTCAGAGATAATGCTTCAGAGATCTCTTCAGCCAAGTTATTATGTATTCTAGGATGTGTTTCATCAGACCCTGCCAACTTGAAGACATCTAACATGTCTAAGTAATTCTTAACTTAGTTCTTTTCCTATTTGAGCCTCAGATCCTACCTCTTTTACATTGACATTCGCTATGTTATTTGTCCAATGACTTAACCTTTTTGTGAAAACTGAAACAAAAAAGGCATTTAACAGTTTGGCCATTGCTGTGTTTTCTAGTATTGTCTTTCCTTTTTCATTGAGTAAAAGGTCTGCCCTGTTCTTGGCTTTTCTCTTTCTTTTAATGTAGCATGAGCAGGTTTATTTGGCCAAGCAAAGTGAAATCCAACGACTTGTCTTCAGTATTAGCTAAAGTGTTGCCCCAAATCTGACTACCATCTGCACAAATTTCTAGTTTGAGTTAAGCAACGGAGTACTGTGTCTCTGGAGCCCAGGGTCCAAACCTCCATTTGCTCCTCCCCACAGGCCTCACGTGGCACCCCTGCACAGGTCAGGAGGGGTCCTTGGCTCCCACCGGGTGACACTGTCCCCCAGCTGCTCTGGGGTGTGTGTCTATACGTGTGGGGGGGACAACACACTGCTTACCTCCTCCTGCATGGGGAACTTTCTGGCGCCCCTTACCCGCTGCATGGCTTACCTGCTGGCTCGGGTGGGGCAGGTCCAGCCAAAGGGTAGCAGGAGGGAAGCTCCTTCTGGTCAGCCACAGGTCCCCACCTCCCCCCCACCTGCTCCTCGGCTCCATTGAGTCGCCCCCAGAGCCTCCCCATCCCCAGTGCATTATGAAGGGCTGGCCCAGCCCCCAACCCCACCAGGACAGCACCAAAGGGCTTGGCGCCCTCCCGCCTCCCCCTCAGTATGCCACTGAAGTTAAGTGGAACTTTAAACTCAAACTGACTGCCCCACTGGAAGTGGGTTGAAGCTTTAATGCTGCTGACACTCTAGCTAGTAGTGCAGTGGGATGCAAATATAGGCTACAGCTTGAATTAGCACATTTTATCAGATGCTAATCCAATAACTCTAATTTGAGTGATTTGTAGTCTGGTCGCTGTTAATCGAGATAGGCTTTCTTGAATGACAGCAGCTACACAGTGAAATACTGGAGTTAGTGATGGGATTAGTGTCTGATGATTTAGATTAGCTGGAGTCCGGTAATATGCTGTTGCAATGAAAACAAGCCTTTACACTTAATGGCATTTCTTTGTCTTTCTAATATAACTTTGGATAGCTGCATTCCATCAATTCCAGAATTTCTGAGCATGTTTTAGGCATCTGTGGGCACAATCCTATTAATTTTTGGAGCAAATCAGAACACTGGAAAAACCCCTCAGACTGTCTGGTACCACAGGTCAAGGAATCTTCTACCTCATGCTGCTGCTTACACATTATAGATAGTAAGTTAACTTGTTGCTTGGAGAGATTGTCTGTACCCTGGACTTTTAACAGAAATAAGAGATCCTTCCAGGGAGGATTTGAAGGGGAAAGTGGAGACGTGGGTACGCAATATCCTAAATTTTAATATTTTATTTTATTAATAATTTTAAATATCTTCTTGAAACATGTAATATTTTATTAAGCATGGGCTCAATCCTGCTTTAATTGATTTCTATTGGGGTTTTGTTGCTAATTTCAGTGGGACAAGGCTGAAGCCTTGTTGTCCTAAAGTATGAACCAGACTGCTAAAATGTGAAGCTGACACAGCGCTTTTCAATGCAAAGCAAGCATTATTGTATTTTGGGATATATAGATGTGATTAGACAACTCTCAACATTAGGTTTATTAAGGAAGTTATGCAGTAAGAAATAAGAAAACTTCTCATTTTAAGAAGTTTGTTTAAGTCATCAGTTTGTTGGTATATTTTTGGTGGTTACAATTTAATAGAGAAATATTTGATCTGAAACATAATTTAGGTCACTTTTTAGTTAATAGCTTTATTAAACTAGCAAATATTATTCTGTCAATTGTACATTTAATTTGCAGTAAATTGCATCCATTTAAGGATACCTTAACTTCAACAATGACATAAAAATCTTAATTTGGACAAAACTGATGTAGATTTTTGTTTTGAGAGATGAGGGAGGAGGTTGAAGCAAGCAAACACACCTTTGCTTCCTTTTTCATTAGCATCTCTTGTGATAATGTTTAACAAACATTTTTCCTTTTTGCAACTTGACCATAATTGAAGGTAGTACATGTCTGATAACTGACTGTATTGTTTGGGAGAAAAATACATTTGATTTTAATATATAAGAAATATAAAGTTGCTTTAAGGACAATTTTAACATAGGTTACCTCCTATATAGTTGCTAAATTTTCATGGTCTTTTGAACTCAGTGAGCAGTATCTTTATTTGCCATAGTGTTCATCCAAGGTCTTATTCAAAGACCATTTAAGTCTGAAGAAGGGCTCCCATCAAGGTTCAATTTATATAGCACCAAGTTATTTTCTTTTTTCTAAATAGTTGGAGGAGGCAGTGGGTTACCATGCAGTTAGCCCTAATAATGTATTTAACCACCAAAATTAATTCAGATAATACATATTTTACATCCATAAAAGAGGGACAGGAAAGTCCAAAGGCCAGTCCCTCACTCTAAATTACAGGTTTAAAGTGGTTAAAAATTCCACTATTTGACAAAGATTCAGTAGTTTATATGAAGGGAGTGTATGTGTCAGTCTAGTACTTTGTGAATAAGTAAGTGTCTATATATATATATATATATATATATATATATATACACACACACACATATATAAAACACCTGTGGCAGTGTGAGCAAAAGGGCCAATGGAAGCTTTATCATCTCATCACTAGAAGTGCACTTTCCAGATTAGAGTTGAGGCATACTGGCAGAGCAGTATCAGAGAAATTTGATACCATGGCCTATGAGCTACCTCTTTTTTGATTAAATAAAAGACCTCATATTTTTTCAGACCTGCTGAGCATCCACAACTCCTGTGGAAGTCAGTGGGAACAGTAGGTGCTTGGCATCTATGAAAATGAGTCCTAAATCTTCAGTATCCAGTATTTTCTATAAGCACTAAGATCGCTTTGAGGAAAGGGCAGGAGGAAACAACTGGAAATTAAAAATTTATACATACCAGAGCCAGTAGTCTAGGTTTTATATTGCATGGTATGTAAAATAGTTCATTGTTTGGAGACATATCCTTTCACCTGTATGTTATTTTGTGTGTCCCAAGATATGTTAGGTCCTTTACAGATACTGCTAAGCTGAGATAGTAAGATACTAAAGCCAGGATCCCTGCACCAAAAAGTTTAGAGGCTAAACTCACATGTGACATAAGGTGTATGGGTTATAAATCTATGGGCTAGGACAGAAGTTGTAATAATGCTCAGCTACTCAGTTAAGATATTTATTCATCTTTGTTACATCATTTTATATATTCAGCTCTTTATTTTATACTAGCGAAAACTCACTACTTATAGGCAATACTACAAAAGTGAGTGTTTAGGAAGGATTTGATTGAGTAGGTGTTGACTTGGTTAGTAGGCCTTAGAGTGGTGCTACTTGCACAGGGACAGCATGTAAAGACATGGAGACCAGAGCAGAAGGAAACAGACGGGACGTGAGGGCTGATGTTAGTGGTTAGCCTGGGTGGTGTGAGAATCTGATAGATGAGGTCAAAGAGGCAGATGAGGGCTGAGTAATAATGGCAGGACCTTAAAGGTGAAGTTTCTTTGGTCTCTGTGTTAACTAAAGGTTCTTTATGCCTCCTGAGTTGCCCTGATTAGTGAACTCTTGTGGAACTGTGGAGCAGGTGAACTTCTCAAGAGAAGAAGCTTTTTATTGAAATGGTAATGTAGCTAAACATTTTTTCTTAGAAATCTTGCAGCATACTAATGAGGGTCTATCTCTGATGTCTCATATTTCTCAGTGTTTCATCTGTCTTCTCCCATGTCCTCTCTCTCCTTGCAGAATATCTGTAGTCTTTATGATCTTCACCTTTTCCATCTGTGGTGGTGAAGATTCCTTGGAACTATAAAGTGATAAAAATGTTCTTTTTCTGATTATGGTACATTAGGGGAAAAAATGGGGGGTTGGAATGGGTTTCCTGTGAAGGAAAACTTCAGCTACTAGGCTATGCTATGAGGTACAAAAAGTTCAGATGTGTGACTACTTCAACTTGATTAGTACCTAAAGAAGCTCCCACAAACATCTCTAAATTAAAAGTCAACCAGTGGAATGTGCTAGTTTGAAAATATTAATTAGACTCTTCAGCTGGACTAAGAATTCTCAGCTACTCTTTTCAAAGCAGGTTAGTTAATGTGGTTACACCTAAAGCTCCTCTGGCATGAGCCAAGAAATTAAATAACCTAAACAAAATAAAAAATACTGATCAGATATCACCAAAATTATGCAAAAGTTTTCAGTATTCTGCTATTAAGAGAGAATGTTTAAAGACAAAAGCAGGAGACTTTCAGGGCATCTGGTTCCATTTACAGCTCTTCCATTAATTTGGCCTTTGAACTTAAGAAGATCATTATCTCTGCCTCAGTGTATCTATTTGTAAAATGGGTAGATGCTATAGAAAACTGTATTTTTTGTATAACACTATTTACTTAACAACATTCAGTTGTTATCCTTTTATTTTCCATTGTTTCCTGCTTAGTCAAGAGGGTCACACATTTCTTCTTGCTACTGAGTTGACTTTCATGTCATACCTCATCTATGTACTGTTTAATCTGAGTGGAAATTTCAGAAATGTTCTACTAGTTTCTGTTGACGGTGCCAGTGTATAGGCTTTTCGGGCTACTAGTCCTCCATGGGAAGCCAATATTGGTCTGTAGGCAGACACTAAGAAAGTCCACTGGAACCAAACTACTTACTAGGTGGAAACTTCCTCAGAAAGGTAAAGGAAGCAATGTCTCACATAGTTACAACTCCCGAAAGAGGAGACTACCACTTTCAGTCCAGATTTTATCCACCAAAGGCCAACTCTCCTCTGTCTAGGAAAACTGCTTTGGCAATTTTCTTTGCTGAATAGGTTTGGAGAGCTACATCCATGTCTTGAGTCATTCAGTACACTTTAATTATCTGAGGTTCCATAATGAACAGCTGTCCAATTTTCCTGTCTCCACATCAAATATCAATCTAGTGCTTCAAATACCATTTGTAGGCATACCTTTCTACATTCTGGAAATCAAGGTCAGATTCCCCCAAACAGTAGCACCTTCTAGAAAAACAAGTGGGAATCCTGTGTATCAAGCAACCTGTTTTTTAGTTTTCCCTGGCAAAGATGTCCTAAAACAATTGCCAGATTTAATACTTTCATATCTTAAAATCTATCAATTCATATTAGTCAAGATACTTCTTTCTTCTAACTAAGAAATTAAAAAAAAAAGTCCATTTATACTCACTGAAGTGTGAAAACCATTGAATAACTCAGCAGAACAGGAATTTTTACAGTTTACAGGGGCCACAGGACAAGGGGGAAAATATATCCTCTTAGGCCATATCACCATTTCCTGGTTAATTAAGCTTGTCATAGAGAGGCATATCTGAGCCCCAATCAGCCAGCTTTAGTCATGGAAAGACAGAGTATTTTAGAGTAAGATACTTGGGGTAGTGCCAGAATCATCTCTTCACTCAAAAAAAAATATACAAAATATAGGTCTCCCTTGAGGAAGCCACTTCAGCAAAAGGCTGCCTTTCCTTGTAAATGTTTCCTATCTCATTCCTCTTTCCTTTTCTCTTACTGCATCTGGCTCAGTCTTCCCACTGCCTCCAGACTGGATAAATGGATGAATGCGAGAAGAATCATTTCCCCCCTCTTGTCTGTTGGTTGGTTTTACAATATCTATCAATCTGTAGGAGGCCTCTGTTCTTTTCTTAAATCTGTATTTACAGAATGTTCTTCTGTTTCCTCAGAGAACCATAATTCTAGGATTATTCATCTTTGAAAGTAGTTTCCTGAAGGCTTGCGACACACGCCTGGCCATTTATAACAAGATGATTTGGTGCCAAGATAAGTTAGTAGGCATGTTTGTGAAGTTGGTGGGTGGACCTAATTAAATAAAGCTTCCAGATTGGTGAACTTGCTTGTATGGTGTGTAAAATTTAAAAGTAGGATAAAACCTTTCAATATTGATCCCTGGAAATAGAGGGATCCTAATGGAAACCCTTATTAATATAATTACTAGAAGTAGCTATGAAAGTAGAAATGAAATTACATTAGTACCGTCTTTACAAAGTAGGGTTTTTTGTCTTCAAAATTGCATCATAATAGCTTATGAATATAACAGTACATAATGCTGTTTATAAAGAGAAAGGACATTTTCTTTTTATACAGGAATACAGTTGCCTTTTGGAGTCACAAATATCCTTATGTAAATGAATGCACTCCACCATGTAACCACTAGATGTCACAAGTACTACAGGAGCCTGAGAGGTGACTAAGGGCCTGGTGGAAATTCAACAACATATCGCAGGACTTCACATATTTCAATGTTTCCACATGGTAGATGCCAGAAGAATCTGATACAGTGTGATATATAGAAGCAAGGTACAACTGGAATAATGAAATTTCAAAAATAAGCCTTTTTTAAAGGCTGGTTGTAACAGTCCTGCTGGGTATTGTAAATGCCTCAGGTGCACTTGATACTGCTGTTACGTTCCTGGCTTTTGGTTCTAATTTTTATGGAAAGATGGATTGAACTTCAATTTAAGAATATTCGGTAATCCCTCTCAGGACATACTGTAACAGCTGGTATTTCTGTGTTGCACAAATTGATTCCATACAGCAGTCAGCAATACTTATGGCTGGATTCTGACAAAAACTTCCAAAGCATTTTAAATAAATTGAGCCAAAGAAAATAACATAATCAATGCAAAAATGTAGCTTAATTTGCAAGTTCAGGAAAAAAAATCCCTATTTCACTCCAACAAAATATTAAGCATTTTACTACTAAGGATTTCATCAGGTCATTTATTTTTCATTAATATATATATAGGTTCTGGAGGGAATAACTTTATGCCATATATGCATTTCTTAAATAATAAGGGAGTTTAAATTTTTTAATATTGAACGATTTACCATGAAATAAAGAAAATGAGGAATGACATCCAGACTTTTACTATATGGAGGGCATGTACACCAACAGAATTTTCATCTTTACTTGAGGAATTTTCTTGAGGTACCTACAGTTTTAATTAGTAATAATGCAGTGCATTTGTTGATGAAAATGCCTTTGTAATGTTTACTACACTCATTTTTATACGGGAAAAATCTTTAAATAAATGTACATAAATCAGAGGTATGTAATTGATAATGATTTGAGCTATTGCTGCATTTTTAAGAAGTTTAATAAGGTCATGGAAACTAAAAATCCTGTTCTCTATCAGATGGCTGACATCCTTCAGATAAGGATAGTCATACGCTGATTGGGGGATCGTAAGTTTCCTTTATGAAATTTACGTATAAAAAAGTAAAAATTGAATCTGCTTTTTCTTAATTTGTACAATGTGGTCTTGGCATGGATGTTGTTGTTTTTCCCCCCTAAACTGAAGTTTGGCTTCAGTTGCATATAGATGTTTTGTAACTCTAGCGTTATAAAGAAATCTTAGTCAGATTTGAGTGCTAATCTTTCTTTTCTATGTTTCAAATTTTGTGATTGCTATGAATTAATGGAGTTATCATTGACTTGAAAATAATGCCTTTGTTAAATATTAATACACTATATTCATTTGGAAGTTGATGCATCATTTAGTGAAAACTTATTTTTCTGTTTCCCACAGCTCCTTAAAAATCAAATCTTCAATGTGCTGTCTAATTCAAGTAAAATATATGATATGTAAGGTCTTTATTTTTTATATTCTTAAAAATCCACAGTATTTATCAAAAAGTAGATGTTTCTGCTGGTGCCGTAAAGCTCAGTTTTTACAATTTAAAACAAGTTCTCAAGGAGAGGTAACTTTACTCTGTATGTGTAATTTAAACAAACAAAAAATTCACTCAATTCTGAAAATTAGCATACAAAACTTTACTTTGGATGAACTTAAAGAAAACTTTTTAAAAGATTTATTTTAATAGCAAGTTCAGTTTGGAGCATGTTGGCAACTCTGCCTTGTAACTAAAAATGGATTATAATCTACTAAACAAAATCTGACAAACAGTCCATGAAAAATTATAATACTTGTAAAGGGCTTTTTTACGTGTGGAGGGTAAAATACTGAGCAGTTCACAATGATTAAGGCACCTGTGCTTTAACCTTTCATAAAGACCATTAATGTCACATAATACAAGTGTGTCCAGAATGTGCACCTTCAGTACCAGGACAACTTCAAAAGAGAACCATTCTGATTAAAAGTGTGGATGTTTAAACAAAAACAGAAAAGCACCTTTCCTGTATATATTCTTATGAAACATTGGAGCCATTCTAATTTCTTACTTTGATAATATTTTATTTTCCAGAATCTAGAGAAAATATAATCTCAATTGCATATCTCCCATCCCCACCTTTGTCTGCTCCACTATGAGTTAACACTACCAGTTAACATTTCAATTACATCACTCTCATAATGGATCTGTTTTTCTGAAGGAACTGATCAGAACTAGACCAAAAGTTTGTAGCAGTTTAAATAATCAGTAATTAAGAAAACCAGCACATTATCATTATGACTTTCTCATAGCAAATATACAGGGACAGATCCTCAGCTGGTGTAAATGGTCACTATGACCATTTATACCGGTCAAAGACCTGCTCCACACAGTATTATTTGTACAATTTCAATTGAAGTTTTGGATATATGCTCCAGGCAGTAAACACAGATTGTGTTTCAGATTCTTAATGAATTGAAGAAATACAATGAAATTGGAAGTTAAGTTGAGGCTTTGTATAAATTAGTGTTAGAATAAAAAGAGGTTCTTCTGGTAAAGTAGTCATAAACTTTGAGCAATTTAAAGTATTTACAATTTTGGAAAAATAACCCTTTTATTTCCAAAATATTTGACATTCTAGGGTTAAAATGTGTAATTTTAGTGAGGGAAATAAATGATTTTCACAGCAGCATAGGATTAAAGACTAGACTGAAGAAAACAAACTTGCTTCATCTGGGAAAAAATCTTAACAGTTTTAATATAAAAACAGCGCACTCTTTTGTTTTAATTGAGCGTCAAATTAAATCAAAAGCTCATTTAGTAATAATGATTTGAGTTGGTCAGAAGGAGAGTATTTCAAAGAAACTGCTAGCCACTCAATAGATCAAGTTTTAAATTTTTTGACGTACTTAAGCTGCAGTAATTTACAGTTTAACAGTGTTCTTTATTATAAAAGTATGTTTCTGTTCTTTCTAGGGGAATCTTGGAGATTGCATAAATCTTTGTAGAAAACTCAGCTTGACTTCAGCTGAACTGAAATTAACTGCTGTCTTCTGCTGTGGAGCACTATTCTAACGTTCCTGTGTGATAGTCTGCAGACTAAATCATGCCCGCTTTATCAGCTGGATCTGGAAGTGACACAGGTACGCAAGCCTAGGAGGACTGTATGTTCCCCTCTTGTCTAACTTGTGAAGTGTACAATTTTATCTATAGAATTTATCAAATAAGATAATTAATTACAGTCATCTAAATGAACACATTTTCAAGTTTAACCTCTTCTGTCTATAGTTAATGTAAATACACTAAAAATCCAAGTTAAAAAGTAAAATCCTTCAAACAGATTGGGAATTTATTTTCATTCACTGACTCCTTTTATGTTAATTTTTTTAGAAAAAGGAATTAAATCATTTTAGGTGGCCCATTATGTGAAATAGTATAGATCAGAGGCTTTCAACTGGGGGTACGCATACCCCTGGGGGTACTTCAGAGTACCGCAGGGGTTACGTGGGTGACTGCAAGCACGCCTCCCGGCTGGAAGCAGGGACTAAGCAGGTGGCTGCAGCCTGCCTCCTGGTTGTGTGCCAGACTGGGCAGGAGGTGAGCAGTTGCCTACCAAGGGGGCCTCCAGGCACTGGGCTGCGAGGGGAGGGAGGCATCGGGTCATGACACACAGCGGGGACAGGGGGCATAGGAGACTCCCAGCCGGGTGCTCTTCCCTTCTCCTCCCTCTCCCCCGCCCGCCTTGTCTGAGCCAGCGCCGGGCTGTGGGGCTGGAGCAGGAGAGCCAGGCACAATGTGGCAGGTAGGTGCGGTGGGTGGGGTAACGGTGATGGGTAAGTGCAGGGGGGACAGCGTGTAAGTTCAAGGGGGTTAGCAGGTAAGTGCGGGGGTGGCAGAGGCCAGCCAGAGCCACGTGCCGCGCAGAAGGGGTGTGTGTGTGGGAGAGAGGGGGGACACGATAGGTGAGTGCAAGGGGCTTGGTGAGTAAGTGCGGAGGCCAGGGGCAGCAGAGCCAGGGTAAGTCCAGCGGGTGGGCAGCAGGTAAGTTCAAGGGGGTTGGTGGGTAAGTGGAGGGGCAGGGAGTGGCGTAGCCCAGCCAGAGCCAGGTGCCATGGAGTGGCGGGTGAGTAAGTGTGGGGTTGGGGAGGCAGCGTGATAAACATTTACAGCTGGTTTCACAGACACTGATTAGCTCTACTCTTGGACTTCCTTACCTAAAGTAAGAGAGTAGTCCACTATTAGTAATAATCAGGGACTATGAAACCAGCCAATATAGTGCAGAATGTATGTGTATCCAAAGTTGTAATTAAGAGCTTTAAGAACTACTGTTGGGAATTCTGTCTTAATGTGAGCGTCCGTTCTGTTGTGATGTAAATTATGTTGTTTAGATACATGAAGAAAATGTGTTAATTTTAGGCCATTATGCCTTTTATTGCAAGCATGGTAACATCAGGTAGAATGAAAACCATGCAGGGGTACTTCAGGTGAAACCTCGAGACTGTAGAGGTATAGTTTCTAAAAAAAGTTTGAAAGCCCCTCGTCTAGATTGTCCTCTGTGTGAGTTGCAGATATGAGTGGAGTTATTTCTGAAAACAAACTATTTAGTTTTGGTTTGTCTCTTAAAAAATAAAATAGTTGTCAGTTTTTTCCTCCTCCTCCTATTCCACATATAGGTTCAGTTTCTACCAGTAAGTATATGCAGTGGCAATGCCGTTTTTAAATATTTTTCCTAGCATACAAAATTTTTACTTCTTTCAGCAATTCTTAAGTATCTTGAATGTAGACAGGAGGCTTAAATTCCACTTTGCTGATACGTTTGGGAAGGAAAAATCAAATGCCCAGATACAATATGGGGAATAACTAATTAAGCAGCAATGCTGCAGCAAAGGATCCAGAAGTTATAATGGATCCCAAATTGAATCTGAGTCAGCAGTGTGGTATTCTTGCGAAAAAGCCAAATGTTGTTCTGGGATGTATTAACTGCAGTGTTATATGTAAAACATAGGAGTTAATTGTTCCACTGTCCTTGGCGCTGGTGAGGCTTCAGCTGGAGTACTGTGTCCGGTTTTGGGCACCACTCTTTAAAAGGATGTGAACAAATTGGAGAGAGTCCAGAAGAAAGCTACAAAAATAAGAGATTTAGAGGAAATGATTAATGAGGAAAGGTTGCAAGAATTGGGGAATTAGGTTAATTGGGTTAGTTGTGAGAAGAGAACACTGAGGGGGACATAAATCTCTCAATATGCAAAAGGTAGTTGTGAAGAGGACTATGATCAAGTATTGTCCTTGTCCATTGCGAGTAGGACAAGTAGTAATTGGTTTTGTTTGGGGCAGGGAAGATTAGTTTACAGATTATAAAAAACTTTCTAACTCTAAGGATATTTAAGCATTGGAGCAGTTTACTTAGGGTGATGTGAATCCTCCTCATCAGAGGCTCTTAAGAACAGGTTAGATACATACCTGTCCAGTGTTTCATCTACGTATATTCAATCATGCTTCAGCGTGGAGGATAGACTAGATAGATCTCTTGAGGCCCCTCCAGCCCTACATTTCTTTGATCCTATGTAGTAATAATATTTATATAGTAGGTTCAAAAGTGTATGAATACTGACTAATTTTCATAGTAGCCCCGTGCAGTAAATAAGTATTTTTATCCCCTTTTTAGCGTAGGGAAAACTGAAGCAGCAAGATAAAGTGAGTCATTTTGCCCAAGGACACGCAATAAATCAGTGACAAAGCCAGAATTAGAACTCTGGAATTCCTACCTCGTACCCTTGTGCTCTTTGCTCCACATAACTGTTTAATACACAATAAGAAAAGGGAGGATTTGAAAAGGGGGGATTCCAAAATTTATGAGTTGTCTTTGGTTACAAATCTAACTAGATTATTTGGAGCAATGATAGTTAATCTGGATTGGTAGCAAAAAATCTTTCTCCAAAATAAATTAAAATTAACCCTTTTCTTCCTTCCTCTGGCTCCTCCTGCTCTTGCTGAATTTCAGGAATTCATTTCCCTCCTTCTCCTAATCTACCACATTCCACTAGCATGACAGTTGGGGCCAGCTAGTTTGCTCATGTTGATCTCTAGCTTTGAATTCAGGAGGACTAGTTATGGAGTGACTACTGTGGAGGGTCTTCTGCTTTGATGTTTTCTTGCTTTTGTCCACCCACCTTTGCTGACCTTCAGAGAACCACTTAAGGCTTATTTACTGGTATTTAGCCAAATATTTTCTAGAGTTCAGCATATTTCAGGTAATGAGCAGAGATGGGTAACAGAGTGATGGGTGACCATTGGTATGTGCTATAAACAGTATGGCTTTTTTATTATTTAAATAAAGTAAATGAATCTAGAGGTGGTGGTGAGGGGGACATAATGAATCTGTGACTAAATAAAATGGGTTGGAAAAAGTTGTGAAAAATTAATTCCTCAATATTAAAATGTGTGGCTTTTTATAAAGTATATATTTTGTAATATTTTATACATGTGAATTTCAAAACACCTATTTTATAATTATGATTAATGGCAAAAGCTTAGTCTTCCCTGCAAACCCAAGAAATATATTAATAAAAATGATTATACCATCTGTGTCTTATTGTTGAAATAATTTTCTGACTTTGGGCCAGATGCATTTTGCTTAGCACTTCAAGGTTTAAATTGCATCTCTTTATTTGAGCAAAGGCTCCGGTTCTGGAGGAAGGGATTATCCTCCCCCTGTTCCCTGCAGAGAGAGCAGCTAGTGTTTGCAGGATAGAAAGATGTTTCAGGTTTTTTGGGTGAGTGGATGAGTAACTAAGGTTTCTGTCCTGGTTTTAATATAACCCTTCCATGCCTCAAACTGATCCACACTGAAATCATTTTGCTTCTAATACTCCAGCTCTTTTATTTAAATCAGAACATTGAGTTCTGTTGTCTGTGCTAGTCCCTGATGGGTGAATATTTTCTCCCACCCCGTTACATAAACAAAACTGAATTGTATATTGTGAAAAGTAACGGAATCTGAGCTGCTCCAAACTGTGAGAATTTGATCCCCAAATTAGTGTGCTGTTTAATGGAGTCAAATAGCAACTGGGCTCAAATTTACCTTTATGTTAGGGAAGGTAGTTTCATACAAGAACATAGCCAACTAAAACACCTAAATTGTTTCACTAAAAATGAAAACAAACCTCTTCACTCCCCCATACCCTGCATTAGCCCTTACTTAGTTAATGCGTTATCTTTGCGATATCACGTCCTTCCTTCAGCTGCTTCCCTCCCTGCTCACTTATTAGCTTTATGTTATGTCTTGAACTTGTTTATAAGCTCTTCAGAAAATGGATTGTAACTCTCATCTGTTTTGTAAAACACCTGGCAGAGTTTTGGATGACAAAATATATGAGGCACAGTGCTTGCTGGAACTTCTTAATGAATTTGGTTTTATGAAAGACACAGGAAATGGTAATTTCAGTCACTACCACCCTGAGCAGAATTTGAATTGGTGATCTAGAGGTGAGAGGCTCCATTTCTTTACCAGTCCTGAGTCACCCAGTCTTCCCATGTTTTGAGTCTTACTTTCAGCTTTCTTGGTTACATTATGATAGTATTCTTAAATTACACAACATTTCAAAAACACATAAATGCTTCTAGTGAGATACTCAGAAATGGCAGTTGAAATTTAGTGTTGTTTTAAAAGATGAAGATCAGTGTATTCCTGGTGATCCATTGTACTATAAATTTTCTTACTGCTGGACTGAGCAAAATTTTCTTTTTAATGCAAATTGAAGTAAAACTTTCATTCAGTACCACATTAGAACCATCTGAGAATCTAAGGATGCTTTTTGTTTATTTTTTTTTCTTTTTGTTAAAGGAGGATTATATGATCATTAATTTTACACTTTGTTGTTAGTGCATAACTTTTGAAAGGGTTGTGGCCCCACTCTTCCCTCAAGATTTGGAATACCAAGGGCCTCAGTGCCATGCTGACTCTTAGCAGCCATCTTAAATTCTTTCCAGAGACCATGGCTATCCATAGACGAAAGTCTTGAAAGTGTTTCTTTTTCTTTTGAAAAAGTCTTTGAATGTTTTCTGTCTGCAAAACTAGAAAACATAGCTTGAAGACTTGGAAAGCCTTAATTGTGTGAAGCAAATATAAGACTGTGCCTATGAGCTCCCATCTATTTAGAAAGAGTTGGGGTTGATATCCTGACTTCATAGAAGTCCATAAGAGTTTTGCTGTTGACGTCAGTGAAGTCAAGTTTTCATCCTTAAGCTTTAAAGTGTAGTTTCTGTGTGAAAAATGACTGTGTAAAAATGACATTGTGGCATTCCAGGTTAATGTCTGTAACTCCATATCAAATTTGCTCAGTTTACAAGTTAAAAATGTTTTTCTAACTGCCTGCCAAATAATCTCATCCTGGGATCTGAAAGTCAAGCTTTGTATTTTCTGACTGAAGCATTATGACCACTAAATCCTGATTTAGAAAGCCAACTTCTGCCCTCAGATGATCTGTGCAACACACTTGCCAGAAGTGGAGTTGCACAGGTGTAATGGAAGTCAGAATTTAGTCCTGAAGTTGGATCTTTTACTAATCCAGTCCCAAATTAACAAATTGTCAGCGTGCAAGACAGAATAGAATTGGGCATGTTCTCCCACTGCATAGATGGACTATGCAGTGCCAGGTAGTACAAACTTTGTCAGAATTGCAAGCATATAAATGGAATATACAATGGATGCAGATCTGTTCAGTAAAAAGGTACCATATTTAGTCATTTAAAAAGAATACATATTTTCAAATAGACTTTAAAATAAAATCCCTTCTTTCTCTGTTTTGTAATACAAAATAAAGCTATGAAATTTTCAAAAATAGTGTCATTTTTCCCCCTAGACTACTGATAGTGTTATATCTTATGATTCTTGCAGAATTCTGCTCTGAGCCCTCTGGAACTGCAGTGCTGCTTATGTGGCTGCAGTGTTGTAGGCTGGTGGCATGGTCCAGCCATCGGCGTCATTACCCTTCGATAGGCCCAGGCCCCAAGGAAGGCCACAGTGCCCTTGTTATGGGGAATAAGCTTCTGGGTTATTAGTCTTTAGCCCCGGCCCCTAGGCAGGGTGGGCTTCCTGAGCAGTCTATAGCCCCCTGGCTCCTCACATAGGGCAGAGCTGGTAGTGGGTCTGCAGCTCCCCAGCCTTCCAACCAGCAGGGTGGGCCAGTTGTCTGCAGTTGACAGGGCGGGACAGGAAACGGAGTCTTTAGCCCTCAGTGAGCTAGCGAGGCTTGAAAACAGTCTGGTGCCCCTGGCCCTCAAACAGGGTAGGGCAGGCGAAGCAGTCTGTAGCCCCCGGCCTTCCAATAGGCAGGGCTGGTAGGCAGTCTGGTGCCCCTGGCCCTCAAACAGGTCAGGGCAGGTGAAGCAGTCTGTAGCCTCAGCCTTCCAACAGGCAGGCTGGCAAACAGTCTGATGCTCCCAGCCCCCAGACAGGGTGGGGCAGGTGAAGCAGTCCTTACAGTCCAGCGGGGCTGACAAGCTCAGTGTTCTCCGGTCAGGAGTGCAGAGGACAGCAAGCACTCCCTGGGTGGTTAGGGAAGGGGGATGCAGGCCCACCCGTCTCCGCTGCATCCCAGCCCGGGGCCCTGTCAGTGGTTTGCCACTGAGTCAACAAGGCTCAGGCTGCAACGTGCTGACCGGGGTTCTGCCCCTGACTCAGCCACTTGCTGTGGCTTTCCCTGGGCCGCTTCCACCCAATCCCAGGGTACCTGCATCCACATCAGGCCCTCTGGGTCACGGGGGGGAGGTGGTGAGCGGGCGTCCAGCAAATCCCTCACTATCAACCAGTGGTAGGTCTGGGAGCGCCTGAGGGTTGTCTGCCAAAGGTAGCGCCTCCAGGTCACAGGGCCCCAGGGGTTCCTCCAGTCCACCAGGGTCTGTCCACATTGGTGGGTTCTCCACCCCAGGCAGCTCCTCCACTTTAGGGCTAGCCTCTGGCAGTTTCTCCCACCCAGCAGGCTTGGGTAGCTGTGCACAGTTACTAGGGTCCGGTGGGTCCACCCATCACTCGGGCCCAGCGGCCCGCTCCAGTCACTTGGGCCTGGCAAGTCAGACAGGCCCCACAGGCGCTGGTCGGCGGGGCAGCTGCGCCACACAGTCTCAGGGCGTGGTCAGGCCCAGGCTGCTGCCTCTGGGGTGACATGTCTGCCTCCAGCAGCAGCTTCTCCCAGACTGAGCTGCTGGGCCTGTCTTTTGTACTTCCTCCCATGGCCCTGGCTCTGCCCCTCTGCTTCTGGGTGGCAGGCCTGCAGGGCCAGGTTCTGTCCAGCATGGGCAGAGCAACCCTTCCTCGGGCCCAACCTCCGAGGAAGGCCACAGCGCTGTTACAGTTGTGAACTGCACAAACATACCAACGTAACATTCTGGAGAAATAACAATTTCTGCTTCATTATGGACTTGTGGATAGCTTCATCTTCCAAACAGAGAGAACTGCAAACACTGACAAAATTTAAAGATATCTGTGTCCACTGGCACTGAAAGAGTTTTATCACCTAAGTACTTTGGGGGCTTAGAATTTGCTCCCTTTATTTAATACTACTTTGTTCATTTTAATTTATTTGATCCTAATTTTAACTTAACCCTTTCATTCCCAAAGAGTCTCTGAAATATTTGGGTTGGAGGGGAAATCCAATGGTGGCAAAGCTGAGAGGGAGTCATGAAGGAGGGAGATACCTGGGACTCTTCAGAGGTGAACAGAGTGGAGAGCTCAAAAAAGATCACAGTAGGTCCTGTTCTGCCAATGCACTAGCTATTAGAGAGAACCAGGAGACTGCAGGTAAGACTGTTCCCCATGCTGTAAGGTATGTTGAAGAGGTGATGGCCAGAAGTCTAAGTACACTGGTGTGAAAAGGGGAGAAAGGAAAGTGAAGAAATGTGATGAATGAAAGGCCTGTAGTGGGAGGAGCTGCTTGTTCCCTAGTGGATTGTCAGGTTAAAGGGTTGCAGTGCAATGAAATCTTGCAACCCTTGCTAAGAGCTGCTGAGATCTGCCGCTAAATTTCATATTACAACAAAGTGGTAAAGCTTGTATTTACTGTAACATGGAGCTGTTAGTTGTGCTTTGTTTATCATGAAATACTGAAAGGACTACTGTCAACATTTTCTGGTGTGAAAGTTGCATAGGTGCTCCACAGCAAATGTAATATGCAACCACCTCTAGATACACCATAGTTCAGGTTACAACACCACTTCCCTAAATTTCCAGACCACTGGAAGTCAAATCAGCTTGAAAATTGATGCCAGTTGAGACAAAACTCCCATTGGCTTCAGTGGGGCCAAGCTGTCATCCTTGATTCTGGAATGTTCTCTGTTTCCAGCTGCCAGAGGCATTAAATGGTCTGTAGGATTGCATTAATATGAAAGACATTGGAAGCTAAGATATAGCTGGCTAGCAATAATTGTTATCAGATTTAATCTTTAAAAATTAACCTTAGTATGATGTTGTAAAAGCTGTACCTGAACCTGTTATTGTATTAGCAACATCTTCATGGTGGTTAGAGTAATTTCATGCCACTCTGAACAAGTTTTCAAAACTTTTCTAAGTGAGTTAATCCTTTTTAAAACATCTGTGATAGATTCAGTCAGCAGTGTGGAATTAAAGATGTGTGCAGTTATATTTACCAATGGTAAGTATCTTACAACTATTAAATTACTTAGACACAGATTTACCTTTATCTTGTGACATTTGACAACTGGAACAGTTTTTACTTAATCTTTTTAAAGAAGCAGTAAGGAAACTTTAAATGAAGTTGGGCAGTAAGCTTAAACCAATAGCAGGGAGGGTTGTTTTTTTGACCAAAAGACTTAATAAATAGCTGTTTTTGTTAGACAGAAAGCTATAATCACATGAACAGTTTTGACAGTTTCTAATCATGCCAGATGTCCTTTGATGGGAACAGACTATTATGTTGTAAGTGTAAAATGTAAGTGCCAGAATTTAGATTAGATCCAGAGTATTGTGTACATCAACTCTCAGTGGAAAGGTACTGTGGCTTCTCAGCCGAGCTTTGGGTCAAGGACTGGCTGTTTTATTGTTAGTCCTAAAACTGTTAATCTAAGTACCTACTGAAAGCCTGCCATGCTAATTTCAGTTGCTCAACATGGAATAGCTACAAACGTTCAAATATTCTTTTGCTCTCTTGTGGTAGGAAATCTGTGTAAAGAGAATTTGATGTACTATATAGATTTCAGTGCTAGAAATACGTGAAGTGTTTGCCACTCATTCAAATCAGTGTTGTATTTTGCCTGAACATACCCTTGAGACGTTGTCTAATTGATTATTTTGAAATGTGGGTATATTTTCCTATTGATTTGAGCACATAACTTTTGCTTGTGCTGAGTAGTATACTCATTCCATGGGTATACTCATTCCGTGGGACATTTTTTCCTTCAGCATACTAAGTGATATATCCAACTTACTTACATCAACGTCTTCCTGATTGATGCATAAAATCCTATTGATCATAGAGCCTTTTGAGACACTGTGGAATACAGTATGAAAACTGAAGTTCATGGTAATCAAATGAAGTTTTCCAGTAGCTTTGGGCTCAGTTCAGTAATAAAAAGCTTTGGCCTCTGCTGTTGGAAGGCTTCCTTCAATCTCTTAAAGGGAAATGTTTTCCCTTTTTTGCAACTATAAAATGCCATATTAGGTATTCCATACCACTTCTCTGCAGTGCCCAGCCCCTCACTCGCCCTTGCAAATGCTGTGAATTTAGAGTTAGTACATTGAGTTTGCTCAGTGAGTCTCTCTCCCAGATAGCCTAATGCTGGATTGAATGTTTTTGACCCTATGGTGATATTTGTCTCTACCTCTTTGGTGTTGATGAGGACCTAGATGCAAATATTTGGCGAATGACCACCACAGCTGATGTCTATACAAGTGGCCAATCAATAAGTCAAGAGCATTCAGGATACCACAATATGCAAACTTCTTTGGGGGTTTGAGTGGGTAAAGCCACTGACATTTAAAAAAAGATAAACATGGGATCTTTGCATGAGCTCTTTCACTTCGTTAGTTTGTGCTTATTAGGTCATATTAAGTCAGTATCAGTGACATACCGTGGGTCTCCGGTGTCCAGGGGCTAAGCCTGCATTTGCACCCTCTCTGCCCCCCACGTCTCACCCAACCATCTCGCCCCCTGCACAGGGCAAGAGAGGTTCCCTGCTTCCACCAGACGGCATCACCCCCCCTGATGCTCCGGAGAGGAGGGGTTGTATAGCTGCAGGAGGGGGATGCCACGCCACTTACCTACTCCTGCATAGGGGACTTTCTGTGGCATATTGTTACTCTCTCCCCCCACACTTACCTACCATATGGCACCTGCCTTTCCTGTCCTGTCCCCTCCCTCGGTACACCAGTAGTCAGTATTATCATTGTTTTATTGCTGTTGCAGCTGCATGATGTGAATGATGTGATAGGAGTATATTAAAGTGGTAGGGCAAGCAGACTTGATTAATCTTCTGAATATGATGCCTGCTGATATTTTGTCTGGCAACTATATTTTGACCGTCTTAGTTTATTTTAAAACCGCATTGGCGATCATTTGAGTGTAGGCATAGGAGACTCTACAGTGTTCTGTCTTCCACTCTAAGAATACAAATGGGGATCAACTTTTTAACTCAACTGAGAATGTAATGGTAAATCTGAAATACACATGTTAAGACAAATCCTAAAAGACCGGTAGCTGTTTCAAACAACTGCAAATTCTTTAGCTCCTGTAGCCAAATACTAAAATTAAAGACTTTCTTTTTACAAGAAAGAGAACACAAAAAAAAAGGGGGGGGGGAGATAAATTATCTGAAGTACTCCATTTCAACATTTTCTGTCATAATAGTGTTTTAAGATATGTTCTCAAATTAATGTCATTCAAAGTCATGAAGCTACAAACTTAATATTTAAAAAAATACTGCATATTGGATTTTACTAACCTGGGTAGGTTTGTAGTCTTGCCCTTTGAAATCATTTGACAAAATTGCTGAAATCATTAGAAAACCCCAATATGAAGTTTAAATAAAATCGGTATTAATACTCAAATTTTGGTTACAATATGCCACTCACAAGGACACCAAAATTTGACTATTTCTTAATCAGGCTACCTTTTAATTTTTTTTAAATTTATTTTAATTTTTTTAAACAAATATCACCCTCAGCAGTCATAAGTTTCATTAGAAACTATGGTGTTCAGTTCCTCTGACTATCATGCTGGTAGTGAATTTGCAGAAAAGAAAATGTGCAGTGGTTTAAAAAAGTCACTTTTAAATGTAGGACTGAGATAATCACTGTGGCCCTGATCCTGCACATGTTTGAACTTTATGTTCTGTGAGTAGTCCAACATATGTCAATGGGACTGCCTACAGGGCATAAAATTAAACATGCACAGTCAAGGCCTGACAGATTAGTGCATTATGTCTGTTTTAATGCGCACACATACTGAATCACTAATCTTAAATTTCATCTTCACAAATATTTTTTTCAGATAGTCAATGTAAGTGACTTTGACTACTGTACAGAAGCAGAAGATGTCAACATCGCAAGCAACAGAAGCACAAATTTATTTCATTTTGAGTAACTGAAATGTTGTCTGATCCTTTATAAAACCATAAAGTACATTTTAAATATGAAAAAGTAAGCTTGTTATAAATGGCAGCAAACAGTGCTGATTATTTTACCTTTGACAAAGTGGAAAATTTAAAGGTTGGTGTGTCCCAGTTTATTAATACAATAAAATTTTACAGTGTTGTTCTGGGCTTAGATAGATGTTCTTTAGTGTTTATTATCCCTTAGTTACAGTAAAAAGCTTTGGTTTTTAAGCCTGCCATCATTGTACAGAATACTAATTCAGAAAACTAATTAACAAGTGAAAGCAAATGCTCATCCATTTGTCTGAGCTTTTTGAAGTTTTTTCTTATACTACCCTTAACAATGTTAGTGTTTTCTTGTAATATGTAAGAGTGATGGAACGCAGAGACCATATTTTTTATCATTTAGCACTGGTTTATAGCTTCCACAGACTTGTCCTAATAATGAAGCTATGAAGGATATGACAAGAATGGTGATATTAAATTTCTCTAGACTAACAGTAAATTTTTCCATTCTGATGTCAAGAATGTTGAGCATCTGGAATCTGCAATATGAGTGGTTCACTATGGGAACACTTTCATCAATTACTTAGCCATTTATTCTCCTCCTAGGAACTAGCGGTCTTCTACAGAATATAATACTATATAGGAAACAATTCTGTAGAACTGGAAAAGAGTCTATGTGTCCTGTTGCTTCTGATTTAAAAGCTTTCCATTATTTTTGAGATTTAAATTGTATTAGATCTGCAATTTAATTTGTATTTAATTTAAATGTTTTAAATAATAAAACTTGCCATTCTGACACATTGTTCTCGAGACTCAGTGAGGCAAAATTATATTAATTAGTTTTAGAAAAAACAAAAGATACACACTGTAGACAGGAACAAATCTAAATCTATAAAAAACATACAGAATTTAGTCTGCTAGCTATTTAACCAAGGACTACACTGAACTTTCAAATACAGCATAGACTTTCCCTTGAAACAATTTCCTTTGTTCCAGTTGACAGATAGCTGTGGTCCCTGCTCTGCAGACATTTCCCTTTCTTTCACAAGTAGTGCAAAGATTGCAGGGATAAGTCTTTTAAAAGTGCATCAGATTGAGTTAAATGTTGGTTTAGGTAATGTACATTTTGTACTGCCATAGTTAAAATTTTTTGATACAGTGTAATTGTAGCTATGTCAGTCTCAGAACAATAGAGAGACAAGATGGGTGAGATGATACCTTTTATTGGACCAACTTCTGTTGGTGAGAGAGACCAGCTTTCGAGCCTACACAGAGCTCTTCTTCACGTAGGCTTTCAAGCCTATGCAGAGCTCTTCTTCAAGTCCTGAAGCTTGTCACTCTCACCAGCAGAAATTGGTCCAATAAAAGATATTACCTCACCCACAGTGTCTCTCTAATTGGCAAAATTATGCAGTCATTAGGTTTTAACCTCCTGTACATTCTTTTTGTCAGTTGAATTGAACTCCATGTCAAGATCTTTGCAGAATCCAAAGTACTGATGTAATTCATCATTACCTTTAAAGGCCTTAGTTCTTGAATTAATAAAAGCCTAATGAAAATATAATGTAAATATTTTTCTATAAGATTGGTATAGAACTATCTACAAGGTTTTTTCTCCTCATTCAGTCTTTCCAGGGCATTGTTCAGTTTATGTATAATATTAGGTAGTGGTGTTTAACTAGATGTGACAAAAATCAATAATATGCATACTAGTATGTAGAATTAGGAGCACTTCATTATTGAAATTGACATCTGTTGTTGTCATTGGATTATCTCTATTTCATTTAGGTAAGTGAGCTAAGGGCAGGAATGGGTGTCGTCTTTGAGTGCTTGCTCATGTCTATTCCAAGTAGATGTGTGTGCTTCGCGTGCACAGTCATAAGAAGGTTTTTCCCCAGTGGTACCTGTCAGATTGGTGCAGGTGCCCCCTGAAGTCATGCCTCCATGGCAACGCATATAGGGCCCCACCAAGCCTCTGCCTCTTCAGTTTCTTCTTACCATGCGTGACTGTTGTTGGAGCTTTTATCTTCTCTTGCTTTGGCAAGCATTTCCCCAGTGGTCTTCTACAGTGATTCTTGTAAATAGTTAGATTAGAATTAGTTGTTATTAGTTACTAAAGTTTTTTTGGGAGGGTTCCCCCCCCACTATATCTTTCCCCCCCACCCAGGAGTTGGACCATGCCTCCATCTCAGGGATTCAAATTGTGTGGGGTCTGCCATAAACCCATGCCAAAGGGTGATCCCCATGATTCCTTCCTGAAGTGCCTGGGGGAATCCACCAGACTGATTGCTGTAGGATTTGCAGGGGGTTCTGTCCTAGGATCAAGAAGGAAAGCAATGTCAGACTTAAACACCTCATGGAGGCAGCTTTCCATCCCCATTTGGCTTCAGGCCAGCCAGGTATGGTGGCAGGGACTTCAAGTGCGCCATCCCCAGTGGACAACCGGGCTCACCAGGATCTGTTCCGAAGAGTGGCCCAGAACCTGTGACTCCAAGCAGAAGAAGTGATGGAGTCAGTGGACCCTATGGTGGACATCTTAGCACTAGAGGGCCCCTCAAGGGTGGCACTGCCCCTCCATTAAAGCCATTCAGAATACCACCAGAACACCAGTCTCTATCTCCCCACCCACAGCTAAGGGGATAAAAAGAAAGTACTTTTTACCCTCCAAAGAGCATGAGTTCCCTTTTACCCACCCACAGCCAGGGTTACTGGTGGTAGCGGCAAAAAAGGAGAAAGAGAGGCAGGGGCTGCAAGGCACAACACCCAAGACCAAGGACTAGAAGAAGCTGGAACTCTTCAGTAGGAAGGTGTACTCCACTGGGGTGGCTCCAGCTTCACATCAAAAACCAACAAATGTTACTGAGTTGATATAATTTTAATTCATGGTAGATCATGACAAGGTTCAAATAACTGCTCCTGGCCAACTCCAGATCAGAATTTAGAGTGGTTATGGAAGAGGGCATGGCAGTGGCAAGGACCTTGTGGCAGGCCACCCTGGATGCGGTGAACTCGGCCACGTGAACCATGTCATTCATGATCGCCATGAGAAGGGAGCTCTTGGATGCAGCTGTTGGGTCGCTCCCCAGAGGTCTAACAAACAATTCAGGACTTGCCATTTGAAGATTCATGGTTGTTTTCATAGCAAACGGACTCCAAACACCACAGCCTGAATGATTCAAGGGCAGCACTGAAATCCTTAGCGCTTCATATGCCATCCCCCTAAAGGAAGCATTTTAAGCATCAGCCTCCTTGGTGGTGTTTTCCTGTGCAGCCTAGACAGGACTACTCTAGGAAGCTGGGCAGAAATAACAGGCATAGGCCACCTCAATCTCTTTCTAGCCAAGGCCAGGGCTTGGTGAGGCAGTCCTCCGGCTCCAACCAAGCATTTTGAGGGTGCGCCCAGGGCCGGTACTCTAGACCAGATCTCAGATCCTTCTCCCTGCTTCCTGAATCATCTATCCCATTTCTATCATGCATGGGCTCAGATAACTTCGGACAAATGGATGCTGCGCATGGTAGAATTGGGATATTCGCTCCAATTCTGTACTTCCCCTTCCTCTCCTCCTTCTACCCCATCCCTCTTCAGGAACCCCTCTCATAAGCAACTTATGCAGGAGTGCAAAGTCTCCTAAGAGCAGGAGCAGTAGAGGAGGTTCCTCAGGAACTAAGGGGAAAAGGGTTTTACCCCTGATATTTCCTAATCCAAAAGACTAAAGTGGGTCTCAGACCCATTCTCAGCCTGCGAAACCTCAACATATTCATGGAGAAACTGAAGTTCCGCATGGTTTCTTTGGCCACTATTATCCCTTTCCTGGATCCGGGGGACTGGTATGCTGCCCTAAACTTGAAGGATGCTTATTTACATATATCAATAGTCCCATCCCACAGGTTCCTCAGGTTCATATTAAACCACACTTATTATCAGTTTACAGTCCTTCCCTTTGGCCTGTCAGCAGTCCCTTGAGTGTTCACCAAGTGTATGGCGGTTGTCACTGCCTTCCTAAGGAGACGACAGGTACAAGTGTTCCCATATCTAGATGACTGACTTGTCAAGGGCTGCTCCAGGGAATGGGTAGAGGCACATGTCAACCTTATCCAGTTGACCTTCAACGGATTGGTTTTACAGCTAAACGTACCCAAGTCGACCTTGTCCCCTACCCAAAGAATAGATTTTTATAGGAACAGCCCTAGACTTGGTTCAAGTCAAGGCATTTCTGCCGGAGTCTCACTTCCGCACCATTTGCTCCATCACAGAGGACTTCAGGTGCTTTCCCACCATGACGGCTGCTTGAAACTCCTAGACCACCTGGGCTCCTGCATGTATGTGATACAGACCTCTCCAGGGTTGGCTGGCATCAGAGCCAAATAGAGACAAACTAGACAAGGTAGTTTCACTTCCCCTTCATGTTGTTGACTCCCTTCTGTGGTGGCTCAAACCTCAGTCAGTATGCATGGAAGATCCCTTGTCCAGACCCCAGCTGTTGTTGTATATAGCCACAGATGCCTCCGTGTTGGGGTGGGAAGTGCATCTAGAAACATTCAGGACACAAGGCCTCTGGTCTCGAGCAGAGCTATCGCACCACATCAATGCCAGGGAACTGAAGCAGTTTGCCTAGCATGCCAAACCTTTTAGTTCCATCTACAATGCAGATGCGTATCAGTCATGACAGAAAATAACAGTGATGTTTTATATAAACAAAACAGGATGGAGCACACTCCTTTCCCCTGTATGAAGAAGCCCTCAAGCTGTTTCTGCATCAGTCACTACTTACATCTAGAGGCATTTAACCTCCCTGGATCCTGGAATGAACGGCGGATCATCTCAGCCATGAGTGATCTGTTCACCCATATGTCATGAACAGCATCTTTCAGCAGTGGGGAGTTACTTAGGTAGATCTGTGTGCAACAAGAATCAACAGAAAATGTCAACAGTTTTGTTCATTCCTGAACCACAGCCTGGGCTCAATCGTGAACGTGCTCCTCCTTCTTTGGAAGGGCTACTTGCTTTATGTACAAGTATTTGCCTTTCCTGCTTTTTTACAAAGTCCTGCTCAAGGTCAGGAGGGACAGAACATGTCATACTGATAGTCCCAGCCTGGCCCCAACAGCATTGCTATATGACGCTACTGGAACTGTTGGTAGTCACTATGATCAACCTGCCTTCAGTGCTGGACCTAATCACACAGGACTATGGCCACCTCCAACATCCTAACTTTGAGTCTGTCTACTTCACGGTATGGCAGCTTCGTGGTTAAATCCCACAAAGTCAGTCAGGACCTGACAGAGAGGTCCTTCTTGGCAGGAAATCATCCACCAGGGCTACATACTTGGCCAACTGGAAGAAGTTTTCCATTTGGGCAATGCAGAAGGGCACCCGTCTGATGCAAGCAGCATTACTCTTTATTTTGGACTATCTGCTGCACTTGAAGCTGCTAGGTCTGGCAGTGTCATCCACAAAGGTGCACCTAGTGGCAATCTCTGCATTCCATCCTGGGGTGGATGGTTGATCAGTCTTCACTAATTCTGTGGTGACCCATTTTCTCAAGGGTCTGGACAGGCTATACCCCCAAGTTCACCCTCCAATACCTGGTGCTCTCCAGGTTAATGGGGCCTCCCCTTGAGCCCATAGCAATATGCTCATTCCTTTACCTCTCATGGAAGGTGGCATTCTTGATCACAATAACCTCAGCTAGGAGAGTGACTGAGTTCAAGGCGCTGACATCTGAACTTCCATACACAGTGTTCCATAAGGAAAAGGTCCAGTTACAACTGCATCCAGCCTTTCTCCCTAAGGCATCCAGCCTTCCTCCCTAAGGTGGTATCCCAGTATTCTTTGCTAAGCTGCATGCCAAAAGCAGGGAACATTCCCTGGATGCCCATTGGCTTTCTACATTGAAAAGACAAGACCACCATGTAAATCAAACCAACTCTTTATTGCAGTAGTGGGCAGGATGAAGGGTCTTCTGGTGTCATCCCAGAGGATTTCATCGTGGATCATGTCCTGCATTAGGACTTGCTATGACTGGCAAAGATGCCAGCCTTAGCACTCACAGCGTACTCCACAAAGGTGCAGACCTCCTTGGCAGCATTCCAGGTGCATGTTCCTACTCAGGAGGTCTATAGCACTGCAACATGGTCATCGATCCACATAGTCACTTCACATTATGCTATCACGCAACAGGCCAGTGTTACCAGATTTGCCCATCACTTTGAGGTATGGTTATTTATTAGGGTTACCTTCCTGGAAGAGGGGGTGTAATTCTGTTAATGTGCTGCTTGTGTTACTTGTGTGTTCATATGGCTATAAGTCCCCTCCCAATGGAGCTATCCTGCAGGATCTAAGGTTTTCAGGGCTGGGTTCCTCCAGCCCCAGATTTAAATAAATGCCCCACAGGTACACACAACCATTCCAGATTAACTGAGTGTGTCTGAGCAGACTGGGCAATCAGCACTCTCAGCTGACCCCTTATATGTCCCTGAACTCGGCAGGCTGGGTGACACAGCACTGTCAGCTGCCACCCTTATGTGCCCGTTGCACCACACCAGAATGGAGCACACTTATGAGCAGGCTGGGTCCAAACAGCACTTTTCAGCTGTTCTCTTATATGCCCCCTGGACTCAATCAGGTTGGGTCAAACAGCACTTTCAGCTGTCACCCTTATGTGCCCCTGGACTCCATAGGCTAGGCAGAGCAGCACTTCTCAGCTGCCCCCTTTATATGCCTCTTTGCAACACAATTGTTCTAGCAGTAACCCCCTTGATAAGCAAGCCCCATAGGATTTTGGGCACTCCAGGGATCTTTGGCTTAGGTAAAAGAAGCGTTGCTACAAGATAGCGAAGCCGAGAACACAAAGGAGTAAATGCATTTGGAGAGCGAGAGAAACTGGCAACCGGCTTGATTATAATAGTTAGTTTATTGCCAGGTATATAAAAACTTATGATACTAATAGTGAAGCCATACGAGGAGAGAAAAACAATCTAACACTTACAATACAACAAAATTACAGTAGGGGTATTGGAGAAGGCTAGCCCAGGTTTGATTATAAAAGTAGAAAGTTTTACCTGAATTAAAGAAAGAGAGAGAGAGAGAGAATTGGGGGGAGGGGATCTCACCATTCCTTGCAGCTCAGAAGTTCCCAGGAGACAGGCTGTTCAGTTTAGGGTCAGGAGTGCTTAAGAGAGAGGCAAAGCCCACAACATGATCACTCAGGAAAAGGGGAAGCAGGCAGCATTTGGGTCCAGGCATCAGAAGAAGAGAGTTTGAATTTTGGATAGGGGTTTTTTGTAGAACCAGGTTTGTTTGTGGGTAGACAATGTCTCACTGAAGTACCCCAGAGTGGTTTTCTCTATGCTGGACAATAGGAGCTGATCACTCCCAGCTATGGTCAATGTTCCTTGGGGGAGCTCACAATGCAACCAGGCAGATTCAGAGTTTTGCATATCAATAACTAGAATGGTCTGATAACTGCGGAGCTGGATGGGTGTAGGTGAGAGTTCATTTACATCAAGAGCAGAGATCTCCCATCATGCAGTGCTTCCTTGCCTAGCCAATCCCAGAGTTCAGTGCGGTTCCTGCTTTGGAGCTTGATTCTCCATTCTTCATGCTAATTCTTGTTCCATCTTTGATGTAAATAAGGCTCCAGTTCTCTATTCAGTGTGCTAATTGAGATGCCTCTTTTTACATCTTCTATGTAGATGAGGCACGGGGAGTTGTCTCAATTTATCACCCTTGTTTGGAGGGTTTTAGGTGAGTCTCACAGCCTTTTTACTGCTTTTGTTTCTGGTTCAAGCAGAGGCTGGGGGGAATTCAGGTGAGCCAGAGAGAGAGTAGGGGTTTTGCACCCTGGTTCCCCATGAACACAGAGCTGCCAGGTAACACCCAGGACAATCCAGCATTCGGCAGAGCAGTGCTTCAGTCAGCAATTCTGTGAGCTCCGATCCCTCCTCCTACATTCAACTTAGGAGTCACCTACTTAGAATCGACACGAGCAAGCATTTGAAGAAGAAAAAGCAGTTACCTACCTTTTTGTAACTGTTGTTCTTCGAGATGTGTTGCTCATGTCTATTCCAAGACATCCCCCCCCAACGTTCCCTTCTGTTGGAGCCAGCTGGCAAGAAGGAACCAAAGAGGCAGTGAGTGGGTAAGTGGTGCCCTATATACGGCACCATGGAGGCATGACTTCAGAGGGCACCTGCACTAACCCAGTGGGTACCACTGTGGGAAAAACCTTCTGATGACTGAACACGCAGCACGCACACACCTTCTTGGACTGGACATGAGCAACACACCTTGAGGAACAATAGTAAGTAACTGTTTTTTGTGATTTGAGATCAGTGGCTAGAGTTGTGCAGGAAATCTTTCCCTTTGCAGGTTTGCAAAGTTGTTGTTTTTCTCTCTGTGTGCACAATGGCTGGTATATTTAATGTCAGTCACCTTGAGCCTTTGAGGAGGTGGTTTGTTTTCTAGAAATCCAAATGAATATATGTGTTATATGTAATCTGTTTACTATATTATGTCTTGAAATGTGAAAGTGTTTTGATTCAGGGAAATCACTGTAGGTACTTTTTTCTTGTTCCAAAATAGGAGCTGGCTCAGCTTATAAATTCCTGTTTATTGTTCTTCCCTTTCCTAGCTAACTATATTTTCTTTTACTTGATGGGCATCTGACCAGAACAACTGAAGGGTAGAAAAAGAAACAGTTTTCTGCAGAGCTATTTACAGCGTTGCCAACCCAAGATCAAAAATCATGAGTCAAGCCCTTCAAAATCTTTTTTCTTAAAAAAAGAAAAAATGTGTATGTGGGGGGGTTAAAATATTTTTAACTGTCTGGGTTTTGAACCTTAAGGTTATGCTCAGGTTATGTTTTCAAGCTTCCTCCACAACTATGAGGTTAGAAACTTTCATTCAAAAAACAAGCTGAGATTCTCATGTTCACATATGACTAGGAGTTGGGGCTTTAAGAGAAATATCAAATTTATTGAGATGTCCATAAAATTGTGAGACTGACAGAACTGGGTTTAGGATAAAAATGCTTAGTCAATATGGTCAATGAGTATAAAAATACTTAGTCAATTTCATCAATGTGGTATAGTTCCTCCTTATGTATGCAGGAAGTGTCCTGTGGAATGTTATGGCTCCAAAAGCTTTGTGGTGGAAAGTTGTCCTCAAGGAAGAAGAGGAGGTGAAAGGCAAGGATGTACACTTGACCTTATCTGTAAGTTATTTTGCTTCTAGAATCTTGATCTCATGTGGAGTACAGTACCTATTTTAATGGCTAGAATCACTGTTGAAGGGATAATTTTAAGAAATGTAAACTTGTAGATGGCTCAGAGGATTGACAGTGTATAGGGCCTATAGAGTTAATGGCAGTCTTTTCATTAACTTCAACAGACTTTGGATCAAGCCTGTAAAGTGTTATGCATTTGGGACGCCTGTTCACATTGGGCCCATAGGTTTGTAGTGACCAGAAGCCATTACCATCTATTGGCAGTTTGGTGACCAAATGAAATGATTTGGGGGTCTCTATCCATACCGCAGAAGTGCCACCACATTTGGCAACTATAGGCACTGTTTTTGGCAGTGTTAGCTGAAGATTTGAATAGGCATGGTGAACTTAACCACTCTTATCCCAGAGGAAGTCTCTCTAGAACTTGGTAGAGAGGTGTTCTCTTGGCAATGTGTGGAACTTTGTGCAGCTGCTGACTGTTGCTGCACTATCTATGCATTATTGAACTCTCTTGATAAGTAAAGTAAACTAAGCACATTTGCTAATATCAAGTGCAAGACACTCACCTTTCACCTTATCTTCACTGTACTACAACAACAACAAAATTGTACATAATAATAATAAAAACAATTACTCCATATATATCCATAATTTCTCCACGGGGAGAGAAAAGGAAAAAGAACCACAAATGGCACATGCTAACTGTATTGTTTAATGCACTTCCGGAAATTGTTCATATACTCTGGTGTTGGGCATAGTATGAGAACCTATTCAGAATAGAATCAATCTATAAGATTATTAATTTGGCATCTTTTGCTAGCCCACAAGTGAGTTTGAAGAACAAAAACGGCTGAATCAGGTGACCTTGACTTTGAAAGTTAAGCTTTGGAGATACAGTATGAAATAACCTTTGTTTATTTATTGGAGTGGAAGTAGAGTTGAGAACCAAATACTAAAACTGGAATCTTGTTCAAGCAGCACCACAGCTGATCACCTAATTTCTAATATTGAAATCTTTCTATATAAAAGGCTGGAGCTGCTCTAATGTAAACTATCAAGTGGTATGATTGTGTTTTGTTTAGTCTGTGTTTCCTGCCTGTTTTGCACCTAGATCTGGTATTTTGTCTGTAAATAAAATACAAATTTTACACCATTTGTGCTGTAGCAAGTAGCATACTTGCTTATCTCTTTCTGAATGACCCATCTTTTGAGATTATTAGACATCCTTTAGTATTCCACCAAAAGTTGAGAGAAGGAAAGGGTTTCAAAACAAGTCATTTGATCATCTCCACCTTTAACCTTCACAATCCAGTATCAGTGGGACAAAAACGTACGTGTCATAAACTGTTTTGGAGCTGTCAGAAGTGACAGCATCTTTGAATGTTAGAAACTAATTGTTCTGTATATGTTGTAACGTTTTTGCAATAATGGTCTACTAAGGAAAGGAATTTAACTTCAAGATACTGAATATGTGTAACCCATATCTGCTTGGTGTGGTGCTCTGTCCCCTTTTAGTGGCACCTAGCCCAGCTAGAGATTGATGAGTCTGCAACAGCCTTAGCTAAGCCATGTGGCTTTTAGTTCGTGCAGCAGAGGCTCAAACACTAAGCTTCAAAGGTCCCAGGTTGATCCTGGCTGCTGATGACTGAGGTCTGTTGGTGTTACATATATATGGCAACCAAATATAATGATACAATAAGACATAATAGTTTATTAGTTAAGAAATTCTAGCTGCAGCTGTAATGGTTGATCATGAAAAGATAAATTTCTGTGTATAATATAACATCATGTGTTGAAAAGGCCAGATATGTAAATCTGGCCCTACTGTAAGAATAAGAAACTCTTTTAAAAACAGCCTCTTTCTATTTTCCCAAGTCTGAACAATGCATTTACATTAACGTTAGTGTTTTTTAGTAGAGTCACTTACCAGCTATATAATTTGTCAACTGTTGTATACTTACGTGTCATATCTTAATGTTAAACCTCCAATGCAATAAAAATAGTATATTTACATACCTAAAAAATCTGTTTAAAGAATGATGTAACATGTTATTAGTTCTAGAGAAATTCTGAGTTAAGCTAGAACTACTTCATCAGAATCTTCACTTAGATAGTTACAGCACAAAATATATACTGATCTCTTAAATGTGACTTGAAAGGGACTTTTAAAAATTGTTTATGTCCATTCTGCTCCTTTGCAGCTTCCTGTGTGCCTCCTCTTTGCTCCCCTTCCCCCATGTGGTAGCTTTTCCTGTCATGCTGTCTGGAGTGGCTCATGACCATGAGTGCCACCCTCAGGGCAGACTATCAAAAAGCAAGACAGAAACTCCAAACTGGTTGTATGTTTTATACTTAGATTTCACCAATCCAGTAACAAGTATGAACTCTTAAAGAACTATAACAGTCTAAACATGTAGTAACAGACAGTCCCCAGGGGCATTCCAGTTTAATTTGCCAGGGTGGTCGATTGATGAGACAGATGGTCAGTCAATTGATACCAAAAATCACAACAATATTCAGGTTACTCCCAGTCCCAAAGGACCAATCACTTACCCTAAATCAAATGTACCCTGATCTGAAATCAAAGACAAAACCTGTAGCCAATCCAGTAATAAACTAACTAAATATTCATTAAGTAGGAAAAGAAATGAGTTATTTGTAGGGTTACAACAGGAAACAGAGAAACACAAATAAGTTAGTTTTAGATTTAAAAAGGTAATTGAAGCGTCTATAATAAGCAGCTTTATATATCATTTAGAGCTGCCCCATGCCAAACAGCATAGGGATCTGTTGCTTATGTTTAGGAATCTTTGCCCCTCAGAGTTCAGACAGCATAAAGAGACCCAGTTTTCTGTTGTCAGGGATTTTTATCCCCTTCACACCAGAATCCAAGATGATGGGTTGAGTTCATGCTCAGGCCTCCCCTTCCTGGAGAGAGTAAGGAATGCAATCAACAAGTTATCTTTGAACCTGTGATGCTACAAAATGCCTCATTTGCCTTCAATGGGCAATCTTGTTTGCAGGATGAGCATTTTGCCCTAATTAATACTTCTTTTTTTTGTTTGGTGAGTTACACAATTACACAGGTTTACAATGCAAACACTTGGTATGCAGACACTCAATATAACTTTATACCCACTAGTTTTTTACATTAAAAATTTCAAAAATGCTGCTCTGGTCTTCCTGAAGGATCTGTTGGGTGACTCAGCATACTTTTAATTGAAGGGGGCTCAGGGAGTGAGAATGTTTAGTTAAGCCATCTTTTCTCCAAAGTGTTGCTTAGTCATTGGAATTATATATGTATTAAACAGTCTAAGAATTTCTCTACTTTTCAGCCTCTTGGTTCCTGTGATGTCATCAGTTCACTAGTTCTTTAGCCACTATGCTGCCTTCCAAGATAGACAGGACCTGAATTTGTAATATAACATCCAGAGAGGAAATTCCTTTATAAAAACAAAACCAAAATATCTTTTTCCTCTTTTAAGTCAAATAATTAGGCATAATAGAGTAAGAATGACAGAATATCAAATTAGTGGTATAGCATTAACTTTGAATTTCTTCTTTGTGGTGGGTAAGAGAAATTAACCGATAACATCAAACTCAGTTTACAGCATAGTACTGATAATATATCATATTCCAAAGAAGGTATACAAGGCCTGCCCTGTGGAATCTGTACTGTTGTGTTACACTTTAATATTAAACTTAGATTTTTGTGAATAATTGCATTTCATTTTCTTTTGAAGATTTAATTGTCTGAGAGTCAAGGAACAGTGACCTGATACAAGTACAAAATGAATGTATTTTGTATCATGTTTATGGAAAAATAAGAACAGGTCTATTAATCAAGAGAAAATGATTACTCCAACCAGCATCTTTACTTAGAGGAAATGTTTTTAAATTAATATTTCCTCTGAATGGTAGATATCATGTGTTCTTAATGGTGGTTGTGCCACAGTGCAAGGCTGTCTTCTATTTTCCACTCTTATTTTCAAGCAACCATCTCTTAGTTTATTCTGAAGGATACATGTGCTACTGTAATAACACAATTGGCTGGAGAATTAAGTGTACAAAAACAAAACTCTCTGTATAAATCCGGATATGCAGGCAATCTTAGTCTTCAATAAGAATTCAGTCAGTGCCTAATTAAATTGTTTTCACTTTTTCCAATTTTAATTTTTTCCTTTTATCAAGCACTTGTTTCCCCAATCCGAATAATGAATATAACTTTTTGCAACTGATAACTGATAACCACAGTGACATCCTGTGAAATTTGTGTGAATATGCTTAAATAACAATCAGGCCTATGCTTAAACCACACAATGCTGCACATATCCATTTACACTAGCTGCCTAGTTTCTATTAATCCGGAGACTAAAAGCCAAACATCCTATTTTGAACTTCTGATCTTTGGGTGTTAGTACAAACACTGATACTAGACTGTACTTGGCTAAGGCTCTGTGTTTTTTATATCTGTGCAAAATTGTAGTGGTTTGAGTTATATCCTCTTTTTATAGTATTTCTGAAATATAAACAAGAACAGATTTAAATAAAAGCAAGATTTTGAGAGAAATGAATGTCAACCACCAAAAACATTTGGACCACAGAAAAGAATGTAACTGGAAGGAACATTTTTTCCAGAATACTGTACTCAAAGCCAACAAAAAGAGAGAGAATGTTAAATAATCAGATCCCAAAGGTGCTATATTTAATTTTAGAAGGGACAGATGATGCCTTAAAAGGTTGTGAAATAATGCAAATTAATAAAATATTTAAATCTGATGTTTTTGGGAGATAATAGGCAAAATAATGATAGGCAATCTATAATTTACCACATTGTACTTTACTAGTTAAATATCTTGTAAAGCTGTCTTTGTGAGGAACAGCAGTACTTACTCAGACTAAAAATAATACCAGGATCATGTATAGTGCATCCCAGGAGGTTATTGGTGTTTTTGTAGACAGCAGACAGGAGAAAAAGGCATTTTGTCCTTTTTACCCCAAGTAATCCCACTGGAAAATTAAACATGTGCTATGAATTGATATCAGCTCATGCCAGGTTACCTCCCTAAAGAGCGCTGCTGCAAGCACTGTTGCTACATTTCTTGGACAGCAGTTTGATGGTCTGTGTGCATGATGGATAGTTTATTATGTATGCTACTGTGGAACACTGTGCTACTGTCTGCTCCTGGGAGACTGCTAGAGAGGTGTGCCACTGGGAGCAGCAGTTACTTTAACACTTCTAGAGCATCTTGGATAAATCTAGCATACCTAAAATCTTAAAATGTAGCTTACACATGTATGTGTTGGTGTACTAAAGACCTGGCTATTGCATAACTAACAATGCAATTTCTTTTGTCTTCATGTAGATGTCTGCTGGAAGCAGGATAAAAAAAAGTATTAAGCAATATATTAACAAGAAATATTTAGAGAAACCATGAACCCTTTTTAATGGACCACCCTATCCAGTTTCTGTTCTTTTAAGGAAGTTTTTCCTATTCATGACTCATTTCACTCTTTGGCTAACATCAAGGGAAATGGAATAACGATTAAGCCCAGGAATGTATGGGTTTTTTTTCAGGTTTTGTCCTTCTTCAAAATCTTTATGAATTTTCTGCATAGTCTTTTGTAAATATATATGAATATCGAAGCTTGACACTGTGACAAGGTAAAAAGTACACTTAATATCTGCTTCCTAGTAATTTAAAAAAATGTTCCCTTTGATTCTTTAAGTTAAGGTTTTGCTGGATACTCCAAACTCCCTATCCAGTTAAAGTGACATGCTCCAGACAGCCAATTACACAGAACTGTTAAGTGAAATTAATGAGATCACCCTTAAATTACACTTTGTGTTTTATTTTCATTTTATAGGTCTGTATGAGCTGCTGGCTGCATTGCCGGCCCAGCTGCAGCCACATGTGGACAGCCAGGAAGACCTGACCTTCCTCTGGGATATGTTTGGTGAAAAAAGCCTTCATTCACTGGTAAAGGTAAACCACATTTAAGTCAGATTCTCTTTGAGAAGAGCATATGGAAAAATGTTTTGAGTGCCATCTAGTAAACCAGTGATCAAACTGTTGCTCAGCGAAAACAAAACAGCCTTGTTTCAACTAACTCTGCTTCTGTCAGGGGTGGATGTTGTTAAATAAGATTCTACCAAAAATACATAGATGATTTCATTTAATAGTGAAGTTCTGGCAGTATACACTAATGCATCAAACATATGTTGTTTGCCCTTGTTTAGAAAGAGAGAATACTAAATAGTAGCAGGAAATCTGAGATGTCTTTATGGTCAGCATTCAAGACCTGGAGTTTAGCTTAAATAAATAAATGTTCACAGCAAAAATTAGAAGGAATATGTTTTCTGAGGTCGAGTATGGCAACAGTTCAGTAGCCACATTAATTTAAAATAATTTCCTTTAACAAAGTCAACTGAAATTCTAGTAAGCTGTTTCATTTATTGGCTTGCCTCCATTGAAAATTGTGTTTTGCATATAAATATATTGAACTAAAGCATGATTATAATGTTAGTTTGGAAGAATACTTAAGTAAAGCGTCCTGCTATGATATGATCAACAACCAGAAATCAAAGCATGCCATGGGAGTATGCAAAGCAATCTCAGTGATGCTCAGAAGGCTCACAGCAGTAAAATGGGACCAATGAGCTGGTTAGAAACATACCATGCTTACACCATGATATATCTTGAACTCTAAGGTAGGGATAACTTGAAAGAAAATGCTGAAGTCTCAGCTGAGGCAGTAGGTTGTGTAGTAATCCATACCACAAGCATATTCAAACTTGCTCATAATTCAGCAAAATGTGTAGCAGTTGTTAGTCTGGAATACCAGTCAATGTATTGTCCCTCTGATAGTATTTTAAGCAAAATTGAGGAAATCTTTATGGGTAGCATTGTTTGTAAATCCTTCACAGTAGCAATGAGCTAATACTTATTTTATACCAGTCCTCAAAGGTGTGACCTTAGATGTTCTGTATTTGGCTTACTGATGTGGAAACAGTTACCACAAACACAAATTTGCCTATCCTGAGTTCATGGAAGAGGGGCAGCTGTTAGTTTAGCCACAGTAACTTGAAGGGGTGGAGGTAGGTAATGAAACTTGATAAAAGTAGGATAACCTCCAAAAGTGGTACACGTTTAAATCTGACAAATTTGTTACTATGAAAAATAGCTACAGTTTGGTAATTGAACATAAGAAGAGAAGGTAATTTCCATCATCCCATTATCCAAAGGATTAAAATGGTTAAAAAATCATCATTCAAAAATCATAAGTCATGCCCCAACAACTGAGAATCTGGCTGAAAAATCATTGTGTTAAAAACAAATTTGAAGGTTTGGGTTTTTTTTTTTTGAGGCCATACCACAAAATGTGCTTGAGTCACACTATCAAGCTTCTCTTTTACAATCATGGCTTTCTCTTAAGAAGAATTAAAAAAAAAAAAAAAAAAAGCCACTCACAGGTCACTAGGTGCAAAATCAAATATCACAACAGCTGGTAATTCTAAATAAGAAAAGGAGACTGCAGTGTTTTCAAATTAATCTGTTGATTTTACAGTATAATTTCTGAGAGTTACAGTACAAGCCAAAGAAAAAAGGTTCTTTTTCACATTGGTTTTACAGGGAAAAGTTTCTTTTCAAATTTTAATTTTATAAGTACTGAGGATAATTTGTTTTGGGGAGACAGGCAGATGATCTGTAATAATGCTAGTAATTAGAAAATCAATTCTTTAAAATAATTACTTTTTACTCAGAAATGGACAGGACTGTCATTATTTGACCACAAATATTTTCAGATCAGTAAAGGACTCTTTACATAGTTTAATATCCTCTGTTAACAGATAAACAACAGCAACAAATAGAAGGAACGGTATTCAGTTGGCATTCTCACTTGCCCTATGGGCGTCACTCCCAGTGCCCCACAGACTTTTCTAGGAACTGTGGATTTCATTACACCTCAAGCACCATACTGGTTGACTTTAACTGGTCAGGCTGCCAGTAGGATCACTAAAAAGTTCTGAATTATACAACTGGTGGTTGTTCTTAGTCTAGTTCTGCAATATTGTGCTAATAACTAAACTAATCAAGAGATGAAACTGGTACTGATGAGTCCTCTCTTAGGATACGTCGGCACAGCAATTAAACACCCACAGTTGCCCTGGGTCAGCTGACTGGGGCCCACAGGGTGCAAGATGTGAGTCTGTAAAATTGCTGCATAGATGTTTGCGCTCGGGCGGGAGCCTGAGCTCTGGGACCATGTGAGGGAAGGTTTCAGAGCTCGGGCTCCACCCCTACCACAAACGTCTACACAGCAATTTTTAGCCTTTTGAACCTAAGTCTGCTGACCAGGGACAACTGTAGCTGTGCCATGAGTCTTTTATTTCAGTGTAGACGTACCCTTAGACTCTGATCCTTCCAGAAATTAGGCATATGTGTAACTTCATACATGTAAGTAGTCACATTCAAGTATAGGGATGTTACTGTATACTCAGCCTCTCCAAGGTAAACTCAAGGTAGATTTAATTCCTGAAACTTAGTTTATCAATTCTTCTAGCCCCACCCTTCCTTTTGTGTATTAATTCAATTCAGAAAGTTATGTTGATAAATTTTTTTTACAGCCCAAAGAAAAGCCATTATGATCCTCTAATCTGATCCCTTGCATGACACAGGCCACAGAATCTCATTCATTATCTTATGTATCAAGCCCCGTAACTTCTGTTTAAGCTGTAACGTATCTTTTCAAAAGATATCCAGTCGTATTTCCAGTTTCAGGGAAGGTAACACTTAGTGCAGGTCGACATTAAAAGCGCTACATTGGCGCAGCTGCACTTTCTCTCATCGGCATAATTACCCCACCTCAGTGAGAGGCGGAAGCTATGTCAGAGGGAGATCATCTCCTGTCAACATTGTACCGGTGTGGACGGTGCTTAAATCACTGTAATTTGCTTCACTTGGGGGCTGTCTTTTTCACACTCTTGAGCAACGTAAGATTGACTTAAGTGGTAATGTAGACCTGCCCTTAGATGTTATAGACAAGAACAGTTAATAGAGTTAGGCATAGGAGTTAGGCCCAGTCTACACTTACCTTGGCGATTCGGCAGCAGTCGACAGGAGATATGCAAGTGACGTAAATCACTTGCACATCTCCTGTCGATTTTGCAGTGTCTCCTCCGTGCGGTGTCCATACTGTGCTGCGTCGAAGGGAACAGTGCTCCCTTTGACGCAGCGCTACTCCACTTACCAAGGTGGTTTTCCTGCGTCGCTTCCTGGATCGACTGAGCGCGTCTATACAGACCGCTCAGTCGATCCAGAGCAATCGATGTGATGGCGGCAAATTTGCAACCATCAGTGTAGACCCAACCTTAGTGTCCTATCCAGCCCTGCTGTTTCTCCTGCTTCAGGGTTTCAGAAGTGGTAGAACTTAGTTCTAGGGTCTGGAATACAATTTGAAAACAATAGTCTTTTAATGTCTACGGCACTTTGTGAGGACAAATGCGTGCAAGCAGGTAGGCAGTGGGAGGATGCCGATATACTAAAGCAGAGGGATGCGTTGGACCTTACAGCCAAATAGTGTTTCGGTACTGATGCGACTTTTCTTTTAAATCCACACAAAAAGAAGGAAGTTGGAGGAGAAAGCATATTGAATTAGTAGTAATCAGATTGTAGTAATTCTGTATTTGTGGTGGACAGAGATCCTCATTTAGCGGTAAAAGCTAATTTTTAAGGGGAAAGGTTTGCTCTTGCCAGTATTGATTATTAGTGGTAAACAATACAAACTGCAATTTGTAGAAGTTATTCTTCAGGACTGCAGACTGGTCAGAAGGCTTGTTTTCTAAATGTCAGACAGCTTAAAAAGCTGCAAAAAATAGAAAAAAAATTATTTTAAAAATGATCTGCTACTTTGTCTACAGGTGTTTCATGTATTCATATATAATTACATCATTTTCTGTGAGAATGTATACTATTGTGTATGATTTGCTACACTGGCGTTCTTTAAAATATCACTTTTTTGAATCTCTTTTCATTCAGTACTATTGGATAGAAATATCCTTTCTGTGAACTTGGACCAGTGTATGCAGCTCTAAAAAATAAGAGATGGAAAAGTTGTATTAGATCATCCAATCCATCCCCATGCAAATGCTGGATTGTTCCCTACAGTACATTCCTGTTGTAGTAAGTAAAACCAGCAAAAACTGATGCAATCATTCATTCCTCCCTCTTTCTCGCAGACCAGGAATCAGTCAATTGGATTTTAGTTTGCAAAGTACAGAGCAGAGAAAGCCCACAACTACTGTTGATAGTTTTGGATGTCAAAACTGACTCTCTGAAAAGTGAATGTTTGAAGTTTCTTTGTTTGTTTCACTCAACTGATTCTTTCCTCATTTCATTACATGACTCACTTCAGTTCTAACAGAGGCCTTTATCTTCTGATTTCTGCATGGTGGAGGAAGCATAGGTCCCAGTGTTTGTGTATAGACTTGTAGCAAAGCATAGCAAAGAGATGACCTCCAGGATTATTAGCGTACTTAAATGATCACAGACCAAAATAATACATACAGGTACACAGCCTGATTAGAGAACTGTTTAGAGGAGGAGAAAAGGGATCAGTCCGTTCTGTATTAGCTACTCCAGTAGTTTTCTTTAAAGAATTAAAGGGCAACACTTCCAGAATATTTTCATTTGGCCTTTAATGCAAATTCTTCTGTTCTTTTCAGTTTGCGACCTTGACTGTGAGTGAGCCATTTTACCCCTACATAGTCTTAAGCATCTCTAGTTATGATTGGAAGCAAAGTAGCTTTGAAAAAAAATAACTACTGGGCTTCTAGCAATCTATGCATTACCCTTAAATACCCTTAATATTTGTATCTCCTTCTTTGAAAAAAAAATGGTTAAATTTAGAGGCTTACATTTTTCTGATATACATAAGTAAATACTGTAGCAGAATGAACTATGAAAACATGGTAGTGGTAAATTTATCTTTGAATATTAGAGTAACCAAAGTACACAATGCCATTTCTTGGGTGTATGCGCTCAGTTAAGTGGTTAGTATGAAACCTGAAACATTAGAATTGCAGTGGTATTGGAGTACCAGAAACTGGGTTATTGAAAGAATTGTCGGTGTGAGATTTCCAGAGATTTTCAAGCTGCACATTGCAAATTCCATGAAATAGAAGCTGAGAAGGCTTGAGGCTGTTGCTACTTTTTTAATTTTATAGAGAAAAATAAAGGAAATATTTAGGAAAAATAAGATAAGAGTAATCTAGAAAAGGCAGTTGTGGCAAGGCTCTTAAAAATAATTAGTGAACACTCTGTGGATCGTGGTAGGCATTTCTGCAGTAACAATGTCAATGTGCAGCAGCAGCAGGTCATTTTAATTGGCCAAAGTATTATATTGTAATGTATAAAATCGCTACTGTATGTATTGAAATTGCAGTTCAATTTATCTCTTATTGCTAGACCCCACATTAAACCTACAATTTGGACTGGCATGAACCAAGTTTACAGGAGGAGAGGTATTTTCTTTTAGACTTATAATATACACCCCCTCGCAGAAACTGTTAAGAAATAAATACTAGTCTTTAGAATAAACGTGCCTGAGACTGCTGCAACTCAAACAGTAGTTACAGGTTTAAGGCAGGAATTATTGGGTCAGAGTCTGTGGCCTTTGTTATGCTGGAAGTCAGACTAGATGATCATAATGGTCCCTTCTGCCTTAAAAATCTGAATTTATTAATGAATTACCTTAGAAAGCCTTACAGATATAATTAAATCTATGTTCTGTTTATTCTGCTTTTGTGTTCTCCACTTACACTATGTTTCTGGACTCAATTTGTACATCATTAGCCTCACACTTTATGGTGAAAAAATGTCTGGATTTGTAGGTTCACAAATATTTTATTATTCTGTTTAGTGATTTACATAGTACAGATGCATCATTTTGGCATCTGAGCCTCGTAAGCAATTTTCATACGAATTTGCCATTTGCTCAAAAGCTGAGCCCTTAAATAAATAAAAGGAAAAGGGGGGCATAGTGAAGAAACAAGATGATATTTTTTCATGTGAGGTGTATTCATAGTTTCTTGAGATACCACTTGGCTATAAAGAATCTTAAGCAAATTATGCCTCCCAAGTGAGGGAAGTAGGCCATGTTTCTGTACCGTCACAGCAAACCCTTTGGGGGAGGTTGTTAATTGTCTGAAATGCTATTTGCTTTGGCCTTGGGGGAGATGTGGAGGGAAGAAAGCCAGACCATGTGAGTGTAAGCATCTACCACCTGGCCCTATGTAGAGGGAGGTGTGAGTGAGTCAGATGGCAGCAGCTGGTAACAATCTATGGCCAATGAAAGGTAATTGTTCAGCATGCTCTGTAGGGGAAGCAGGCAAGCTTGCTTCTTACGTTATAGTTTACATTTTTCAAGCACAGAAGGCATGCAAAACTTACTGAAGACATAAATTCTGAAATTCCAGAGTAAAGCTGTTACTTCTGTAATGCAGACTATCCAAACAATGTACATATGTGGTCAGTTTTACAGGATAGGGAAGAAAGATTTTTACTGCAGTTAAACTTTTTAATATTGATTCATGAAAGTTCATAGACAAAAATTAGATGGGTAATTGAATCCCTTATATCCAAATCTCTCTAAGTCTAGGAAATGTTTACCTTTCTCAAGGTGTCTCTTTTATCCTTATTGTTCAGAGAACTATTTTGGCAAGTCAGACTGTTGTCAAAAGAAATGCCACACAGCCTGGCTTATAAATCTCATTGGTGTTCTCAGCCCTTCAGAGAACTGAAATTTTATAGAGTGATGGTGGTGCTCTAACCTAGACCATATAAAGGAATGTATTCTAGTAGATCAGGACAGAGGAGGAAATTAAGACTTTTGTCATTTGTTGGTTTAACTCCTGATTTCTTCAGGATTGTGGTCACTATCTTTTCTTTTGGAAGGATGAGGTTAAGTTAATTCCAGAAATTCTCCTTTTGTATAGTTTTTAAAAACAGAGAGTGGTGCAGTGAAATTTGACTATTTCCTTGGTGTAAAATATTGATATAAAATGTTCTGGTTCCAACACTGAAATGTAAAGTTGACTTTTATACCACTCTTCCTGCTTACGTTAAGGTAAAAACTACTTAAATGGACATCTAGAAAGGAGGACTCTTAATGGCTGACAAAAGTGCAGACTGTATGGAGTATTAGGAATAAACTTTCAGATCAGAATATACTTGCTAATTTTGCCTTCCTCAAAAGTATTATACCCATTAAAGATATATATGTTTTTCTGTATTTTGCACATAAATTTCTTCAAATTTAAAGTACTGCAAACTTTTATAGCCAGTGTAAGTGATTTTTGGAGACTGGCAAAACTCGCTTACAGATTTCATATGCTGGCTGCAAACTAAGGAGGACCTGGAGGCTATTGGCTGACTTTATACGTAAATTTCCATGGAAACAGTGATCAGATCAGTCAAAATAATGTAACTGAAGTTTTATAGAAGATATTACAGAATCTTTACCCTGTCCAATCTGGCATCATTGCCACGGAAACATGAGGGAAAGGCAACAGGTAGCCAGCAGATGTGAGATCTTGCTTGTAGATTTCACATTCTGGCTGTTAGCTGGATGATGTACATGTATTGATCTCCTGCAGCCACTTGGGTACTGGCTTTAGAAGTCTAGTATTTTAATTAGAGGGTTTTTTTGTTTTGTTGCGTTTTTTGGGTTTTTTACTTGGTTCTTAACATTAAAAAAACCAAAATGGGTTACTACTTTAAACACGAATTAAAAATCATAAAATCAGTTTTTCAGGTATTACAATTGTAATAGGTAATCACACTTCTTTGATGATTGAGAACAGAGTTGTTGCATCTAGTGTATGTATGTGCACAACTTTGTTTCTTTAAAAATATATAGTATACAGAATATTGTCCTGAAGTTCTCAAAAGGTCTGAATAGTTCAGTAAGGTCAGATGATTCCTGTGATGTATCATTCTCAATGTCACACTGCATTTTCACACTAGGTTGTATAAAGATTTATACTAGCTTTGCGGGATTAGGCTTCTGTCACTTGTGCCTTTGAAGATCTTCCCTTGATTTTTACAATTTGCTAGTCTGTGTCACCTTCAATTTATTAAGAATAGTTGAAACAACTGCTAAACACAGTCTGATTGGGAAAATAACTTATATTTGTGACAAACTGAAGAAAGATATACTAAAGTTAGTTGCACATGGATGCATCAGTGTAGCTATGATGTAAGAGGTTATGCATGATGTCACTACTAAAATAATTTTTACATTATAACTAATACACACTTACATTAGGGCCATGCATGAAGCAGTGGACTGTATGTTTGTAATTGTTTGTGCTGTGTCTGTTAATTGTTATATTAATGTTACATTCTTGTTTGTTGTATTGTAAAAGCTTGTATTTGTATTTTTCTTGAGAAATTAGAATTTTTGAAATTGCTTTATTTTTTGGAGGTAGAAATTTTTTAATATAGGACAAGGTATCCATCTTAAATAGAAGACTCAGTATGTTAGGTTTTTTCAGAAGTTTTCAGAGGAAAATGGTAATTGACATTTAAAATCTCATTGTGAACAGGGACCTTTTGATGCCAACTGGCAGAGGAACAGAGGTTGCTTAGGATTTTACAGGGATTCCTTGGGTCGAATATATGCATGATAAATCACCAAAGGGCAATGTGTGAGGTCTCTACCAAGAACCAGTAGCCAACTTGTCATCATAATCATTGTGAAATGTTTGTATGGAGAATATTTAAGGAATTACCTATCTATAATAAACATTACCTTCTTAAGGTGTTGGAGTTAAGGTAGGTCACCAGAAGTTGACATACCTCAGAAAGATTCCTTTCAGCAACACACTTATCTCCCTGTCTGGCCATTTGTGTGTTGTGTAATGTATGCATCACAATGTGTGCCTATTTGATTACTAAAGCAGGGGTTAAATAAGAGATTATGAAATCTACAAGAAAAAAAATCTACAGGATGAAACAAAGATCTGGGATGCCCTGCTTATGAATAAAGACAAAAATTTGTTCTGGTATATTTTGCGGTGCAAGGAAATACAGACTCCTTCACCTAGGAGACAAACGGACAGCATGCTTGTCTCATGGAAGGAGGGTCAGAGCCAGCCTGTCTGTAAAGCTTTTCAAGGAATATTGGGTAAGCAATATTTTATTCGATATGGAATGTGTCTTGTTAAGTCTAGGCTCTGGAATGAGTATTCTGATTTTATTTTATATGTAACCATTTGTTTCTAATGCTTGTACTTGCTGCTACTACTGGACTCTTCATGCTTTGATAAATATACTTGCGCTTGATTTCTACCTATGCTGGGAGGAGTTCTCCCACCGGCCAATAATTCACCTCCCCAACAGGTGGTAGCTAGGTCAACGAAAGAATTTTTTCATTGACCTAGCATTGTCTGGGTTAGATAGACTTAACTACATCACTCAGGGGGTGTGGATTTTTCACACCCCTGAGTGATGTAGCTAGGTCAACCTAACTTTCTTGGTGTAGACCAGACCTAAGTGCTGTGTGTTAAGCAGAGCAGTGATCTTGGATGAAACTGGTAGGCCATTTTTTTAGAAGCACTGAATCTTTGAATACTGTAAGTATCCAGTGGATCAGGGGCTGGATGCTCCAGGGAGACACTCAGAGGGCTTGAGAGTTGGGGTTGGCCAATCGCTAGCCTATAGGGCAGAGGTTTTCAACTTGCACCTGTGGGCCACTTATGGCCCAATCAGCACACAGCTGTGGTCCATGGGACATCCTCAGGGCCTTTCAGGTAGTATATATTTGTGTGGTTGCAGCTCACATAACACATAGAGAACTGCATATGTGTCCCACCATGGTAAATAGGTTCAGAACCACTGCTGTAGGGTAATAGCGAAGCCTCAAGGCCTAGAGGGGAGAGCTTATGTTGCTTGTGGCCTTGGGAGTTGGGGAGCTGACTGCAGCAGGCACAGACAATACTTCCTCATGCTGAAGGCCAGGTAGTAGCGAAGTACATCATGACCGCTGGAGAAGCATCACACTCATATACCCCAAGATCATACAGTTCCTATAGCATATATCTTGTTACCATCCTAAGCTGTAAAGAATTTTATTTTTAATTGCTAATTTTTTTAGCCAGATTTTCATTAGGGAATCTGTTTTTCCCCCATCCATCACTTCACCAAAATATTTCCAAGTTTAGTTTTAAAAACATCATAAAATTGGCTAGTTGACAGCAATTGGAATTAAATAGCTAAACGCTCTTACAGGTATTTAGTCAATATACAAACAAAGTTGTGAAAACCAAAATGAGGAGGTTAAGTATGTTCAGCCAGATAAATGCCTCAAATCAGAGGTGCGAAAAGTTGGTTTATTGTCTATTTTCTTGAAAACTTGTGAATTAATTCTCAGTGCAGTGGAATGTGAGAAGACTCTTTTGGTTTAGGTTAAAATCCAGAGAAAGACTTTTTATTTGTATCAGTTGTAATCTATTTACAATTTATGCTGGGAGACCTCCAAAGAATAGCAGTAATCCAGCCAAAATGTAACAAATAGAGAAGTAAATCTGCTGTCTGCTGGGACAAATAGTTCTGCAGTTTCATTGTTTCAAGGACGGCAAAATGCCAGGCTAGTGACAAAGTGTATGCAGTAATTAAAAGGTCAGAAGCCCAAGTCAATGATCACATCCAGTTTTTCCTTCCCTACTGAAGGCATTATGGCGGGGTTTACCTAAACTGAACTAGAACACTTTTCTTTTGGTATCAAGGGCCAATCAAAGGCAGCTCATGTTTCTCAGTGTTAATACTCTGATACATCCTAAACATCCAAGCTTAACCTAATTAAAATCTCTTTGAACTGGGATTTTTTCCTTATGACTAGGAGGCATTCTTGGTGTAGTCAAGGAAAATTAATTTTTATAGGAGAACATCTGTGGGTAATTAAAAAAATTGTTTAATTACTGTATCAATCTACTTTGCTTGTAGAATTAGAAAGTGTTGGCTAACAAAGCACAATGAGAGAATCTTGTTGGAGCTGACAGTGGAGGTGGATGATATTTTTAGGGACATCTTGGGAAACAAAAAAATGGAAACCAGTGAAGCAGTATCTAATCAGATAATGAGTTGCCATGCATATATTTTTCATTGGTTAGTTTCACTATTCGTTAGCCTAATAGTCTTTTTCTCTCAAGTCCTTCTTGCATACATTTTTGACTTAGTCCCAGTGAAGTGAATGTTAAGTGCTCACCAACATGACTAAGGGTTCACAATTTGACCCTTAATCCGTGTGTGTGTGAGACTGATTCTTATATTCCCTTTTTCTGACTGTACCTTTTCCTCAGTCTTCTTCTGTCCTCTGATTCCTCATGCACATATTTACCTCTTGCACAAGTCCTACTTTTCCCCTTTTCAGAGCAGTGAAGGAGAAAAAAGTGTATGGTATGCCATGTATACACTAACTCTTTAAATTTATAGCTAGCACTGTTAATAATAGCACAGTTTCTTAACCATAAATTTATTTTTAAAATAATCATCTCTATGCATCTTTGTAGAAACAACTGTTCTCTTTGCAGGTGGGGTGATGTCAGTGGAAGTTCACTTCAAACACAACTCACATTCAGTCACAAACTGTGGTATGTGAGCACTTAGCATATTTGAACTGTACATATGGTGCCCATTCACTGTGGAACATCTAACAAGGTGCAGAAGGAATGAGATTTGAAAAAAGTTCATAAAGCTTATTTGTCTAAGTACGTTGAGGAGGAGTAATTTTACATTCATTATTATGACTTGACTACCTTGAGAATGCAATAGAAAGACTTAGTTTATGGGATTCATTTGGAGGTAGCGGCCATCATAGTGGTGGCATCTTTAGTTTCTATGCTGTTTTAAAAAAAAAAGTTTAATATTTTCCCCCTTAATTGAAGTGCTCCACAATATACATGATATAAGCATCTATCTAACCCTACATTTCCTTTAGCTAGAGTGATGGCTTTTAAAAAAATGTCATCCTGAGCCTTCTGTCGTTTAAAATGAAATCTTTCCTGAATTAAATGTGCTTACAAAGACTGATGCTTCAGAATGGGCCATTCAAAGATTCACAAACATGCACTACTCTGGTTAAAAGAGATTCTGACTCCCTTTTACTGGTATGATATGGATTAGTTTACTTGTGAGTCAGAGACACTCCCGGGTATGAAAATACTGAGAAATTCCCTATAGTTAATGTTCTGTAGAATTTTGTTAGTGAGTTCTGAGGAGGCTAAAAAGGGAGAGAGAATAATAAAGAACACACGTGTCCATATTGCACTTTAAGCAGAGGCACACTTCCTGAGCTGTGCCAGCAGCAAATGCATTGCATCTGAGTGTACAGTTCTTGTTTTAATGGAATAAGAGTGAAAATCATCCTTGTACAGAAGCTTATGCACCACTTATATCTGCCATAAGCATGAGTCCCTCTGGGCAGGGATGAATTTCATTCAGTACAATCTTTCATTCTGCAGATTTAAATTTTTCTTAACTATCCTCAAACCCTTTTTTTTCCAATCCAAAGGGACTAGTCCCCAGGGACAAAGTCCTATGCTATTTTTTTATTTTTCACACTTCAGTTCTGTGTGCTTATTATTCTCATGATGATTTTTTAAAAGCTGTGATTATTAACAAAAAAGACATGATAAGGCTGGTCAAGAATTTTTTTTAGGAAACTTTTAAAGTTGGTTTGTTGATACTGAAGGTTTTTTGTGGGAAAGGATCAGATTTGATAGCTATGTTAAAGATTATTAGATGCTTCAATACTGCAGTAATGGGGACCATATAAGTACCTTAGATAGACAAAACTATGTAAGTAACACCAATTTGCACGTGGGAAAACAGATATGTAGGCTGATGTTAAATATACTGCTGTACATTTAACATAGATATCCTTTCCATAAAATAATTTGAGTTGTAATATCCTATAGATTAGGTTTCATAGATGGTGGGCAATTATATTTTTATTGAGCTCTAGTACATGATTTTAATCAGGAGCAAACCATAAATCATGGTATGTACTTGAATTCCAAAATTTTTCAAACATTCTACAAAAAAGTGTCCAATGGTTGTAATCATGTTCATCTGACATATGAAATACTAAGATAGTCATATTGAAGCTATCAATATGTCATTACAACTAACTACTGCTCTACCATAGCACATACCAAGCAAGAAAATATTTATAGCTGCATGCACATTCTCTTATATTTTAAACATTCACTTTTCACCAGCTTCTTCTTTCTTTTTTTAAATTTTGGCTATTTGTCTCTCCCAGTTGGAAATAATGAGCTCCTCCCTTCTTTCTTTATCACAGTGTGTCATTTAACAGGATCTTTGGCTCCATGGTTTCTTCTAGTAGTGGCTTTCAAACTAACACCAAACCAAGTAAAAGTCCCTGGAATGCATGACAAGTAACCAGAATGCAGACTTGATGTTGTATTTTGCCAACATCTCTCCAGGGCTGCACTCCTTAATCATAGCTATCGCATCATCAAATGATGAGTATCTCACTGAACACAGTTGGGGGTCAATATAGTCATTTACCAATGAGCTTTGGTCGTAGCACAGGTAGTGGATAAGCCTGTTTTCGCCTCCACACCCAGGGCACATGTGTTGGCATTGGTTTGCATGGGAAGATGCCTGCCACTCTTCCTGCTGACACTTTTGTGGTAATCTTTGGCTTTACTATATGCTCCAAGTCTTTAATGGACTTCAGGATCTTCGAGTGCTTGATCATGTCCATTCTGAATTAGGTGTGTGTGTGCCACATGCACTGGTGCAGGAAACCTTTCCCCTAGCAGTATCTCTAGGCCCAGCTTTAGCAACCTCTGCAGTGACGTGTATGCACCTATATATAGGGTGCCACTGACTGCTTCCCTCTCAGTATCTTCTTACTGCCTGTGATGGTGCTGGAATACTTTCTTGCCCTTGCGAGCATTAGTAATTCTAGTGGTCTTACTATTTGTTCTAGTGCAGATAGTTTTGTTAGTACTTAGAAGTTAATTAGTGAGTTGCCCAGGGTTGGGGCATGCCTTGGTTCCCAGAGTTCAAACCCAGCACTTCTTGTGAGAAGCCTGTGCTGCTTAGTGACCTGCACCAGAGCTGTTTAAAGTGCTTGGGGGATGCTCACATATGGGAAAAGTGTAAGATCTGTAAGAACTTTCGCCCATGGACCAGGACATTAGACTTAAGGCCCTTCTGATGGAATCATCACTCAGACTCGGGGCTGAGGTTGAACTCAACACTGGGCACTGTGGCCTCGGTGAGGAGCGCACCCCTAGCATCAGCATCCTCCTGGCACCGCTTAACATCCACGGTGCCAAAGAAGCAGCCAGAGAAGACTCATGCTGAAAGAGAACCATTTCCGGCACCGAAGTTGGTTAAGAAAAGTTCAGGAACCTCAGGAAAACCTGAGTCGGGCCCCCTGCTGACCCCAAGAGGATCTTCACCAATGCTGCAACCAACTCCAGAAGATGGCAAAGGCCCCCGCCACTTGGTGGTGCCCACCGTACCTGAGGCAATGAAAACCTCTTGGCTATAGCAGTGCCACCTACACCAGATGAAGGGAGGCTGATGAACCGAGGAACAGACACCCCTTCAGGTGGTCTGTCAAGGAGAAAGCCGGCGCTGATATCCCCAGAGTGCTTCCCATTAATGGGACGCCATTCAATCCCCCAGTGTTGCCAAATCCTTGGTACTGATCACCAGGGTGATGCTGAGAGATGTTGGGATTGCGCCTCCAGTCACCGGACAATAGACACAAATCCCCGGAGTATTGGCACCAATCTCAGGAGCATCGGCAGCGATCCCCAGAATGCAGTCACTCCCCAAGCCCCCGGCACTGTTCGATGGACTCTCACGGCAGGTCTCCAGGTCCTTGGCACCGCTCCCCAAGTCCTTAGAAAAACTTAAGGACAAGACGCAGTCAAGGGACACCCAACCCTCAGGCTCCCGTCACTGATCACTGACGCTTGGTCCTCTGGGAGCACTTCCTTGGACTCAGAAGTGGGGGTCATCGTGTCCCCAAAGGGGTAGGCTCCCAGCCACCCCACTGGCTTCCCATGCTGCTGCAAATGGGAGTTTGGCCTCAGGGTCAGTGGCCCAGCCCCTGGCAATTTTGGAACCCGTGAGAGTTCCCACAAACCTCAGTGCTGCAGCCCCATTCATCCGTGGGAGCCTTGGTGCTGCAATTTTCAAGGGACCCAGTCCTGGCATGGAATTTAGATGTGTACTCAGACCAGGAGAGGGTGTTCTCAGTCACCCCTTCAGGGACCATCCCGACCAGAGAAGAAGAAACAGACCCCCACGATTACCAGCCTCCTCTTCCTCCTCACTGGATGAGGCTGTGGCGGGCCCCTCCTATACTGCCTTGCTTGATGACTACAAGGTACATCAAGAACTGCTGAAATGCGTGGCAGTCAGTTTAAGCCTCATGACAGAAGAGCTCAAGGAGCCAGTGGATGAAGTCTTTGGCATCCTAGCTTCCACAACCCCATCCAGGGTGGCCCTCCCGGTACATGAGGAAGCAGTGAAACTGGCCAAGGCACTGTGGCAAACCCCTGCCTCTCTACCTCCCACGTCTAAACAGGCGGAAAAGAAATATTATGTGCTGCTAAGAGGTTTGAATACCTCTATATCCACCCCACCCTGAATCTCTAGTGATTGTAACCGCTAATGAGCACGATAGACAAGGCCAGATGAGTTCAACTCCAAAGAACAAGGAGGCCAAGAAATCAAATTTATTCACTCACAAAGTTTATTCAACAGCAAGCCTACAATTGAGGGTATCCAACCAACAAGCACTGTTGGCATGGTACCATTTTAACATCTGGTAGTCGCAGGAGAAATTTACTAACTCCCTTCCATGGACCTCCAAACAAGAGTTTGAGGCGATCCTGGAAGAAGGAAAGATGGTGGCTAGAGCCTCTTTACAAGCGGCATCAGACGCAGCTGATTCCGCAGCATGGTCAGCAGCTTCTTGCGGTGTCAGTGAGGAGAGCATCTCGGCTCCAATCATCCAGTCTTTCAGCGGAGGTCCAGCAGTCCATCCAGGACCTTCCCTTTGGCTGCTCAGCTCTGTTTGCTGACCAGATGGACTCCAGGCTACATTGGTTGAAGGACTCAAGGGCTACATTATGTTCTTTGGGTCTTTACACCCCATCAAGAAGGCACTTTAGGCCTTCTCAAGAGTGGTACAGGGGGAAGTTCTGAGGGGAGCCCTATAAAAAATCAAGGTTATAAGCACCACCAAGGCCATTCACCAGCCTCTTCCCCGTGGCTGGGACCAAACCATTATCACTCTGGGGAAAAATGAAGGTTTTGAAGGTGCACCCAGGTGTAGTCTGCCAGACACTACCCGAGATCCAGTTACCCGTTTGTTCTACACCCGCTTTGCCTCTTTTCTTCCAGCCTGGGCAGCTGCTGAATACTAAGTATGGTGGCTACCGGCTACATCTTTCAATTCATTTCTCTCCCGCCTTCCCATCCTCTCTCCCCGTCCCTCTTCAGGGACTCCTCTCACAAGCAACTTCTCATACAAGAGATGCAAGCCCTCGTACAAGTACGGGTGGTGGAAGAAATCTCTCAAGGACTGAGAAGAGGTTTCTACTTCCGGGACTTTGTGATCCCAAAGGCAAAAGGGGGACTAAGACCTATCTTGGAACTGGGTGCCCTCAAAAAATTCCTCAAAAATTTGAAGTTTTGCATGGTCTCCCTGGCAGCCATCATCCCTTCTGTGGATCCGGGCAACTGGTACGCTGCCCTCAGTTTCGTCTACAGTCACATCTTTATCTTCCTGGGTCACAGGAGGTTCCAGTGATTTGTGGTGGGCATGCGACACTACCAATTTGCAGTCCTTCTATTCGATGACGTTGTAAGTATTCACCAAGTGCAGGGTGCTGGTGGTGACCCTCCTCAGATGCAGAGGTGTACAAGTCTTTCCTTATTTGGATGACTGGCTCATCCAGGGTTGGTTGAGAACACAAGTCCAACGCGGCGTCAAGGTTGTAAGGGACATATGCTGATCACTGGGCCTGCTAATAAATGAATAGAAGTGCACGCTTACACCAGTTCAAAGGATAGAGTTTATTGGAGCAGTCCTAGACTCTACACAAGCCAGCTCTCTCTTGCCTGCGGCCAGGTTCCTGGTAATGTTGGAACTCATAGCCCATCAAGCGGCCTACCCCATCACCATGGCAAGGATATGCCTTAGCCTCCTGGGACACCTGGTGGCCTGTACTTATATGGTTCGCTATGCCAACCTGTGCCTCAGACCATTGCAGATGTTCCTGGCAATGTTCTTGCCATCCAGGCACTCTATGGCCAGGATACTCACCATTCTCCTTTGCATCCTTTCCTCTCTGTCATGCCAAAACCGCAGCACATACTGGCCGGAGTACCATTCGCTGCCCCTCGTCCAACGCTGACTCTGGTCTCAGACTCATCGGAATTAGGATGGGGAGTCCACCTCAGTGCACTACGAATGCAGGGCCTCTGGACAAGGATGAACTAGCTCTGCATATCAGTGTCAGGGAACTCCGAGTGACCTGACTGACCTGCAAGGTATTCTTGCCACATCTTTCCAACAAGGTCGTGTGGGTTCTCACAGACATGGTTGCAGTGTATTACATCAACAGGCAAGGAGGAGCCAGGTCCTCAGCCCTTTTTCAGGAACCCTTACATTTGTGAGATATCTGCATGGACCGCAACATTCAGCTGGAGGCCACTCATATTCCTTGGGTCAAGAATGCATTGGCAAATCGCTAAGCAGATCCTTTTGCTCTCACTACGAAGTGGTCGGTCTCCTCCGGGTGGAGTGACCAATCTTCCAGAGGTGGGGGAATTCCCCGAGTGAACCTCTTTGTGCGCAGGGAGAATAGGAAGTGTGACCAATTCTGCTCCCTCCTGGGGCCCGGGGACGCCTCCCTGACTGATGCCTTTCTCCTGTTATGGTCAGGTGGGTTCATGTATGCTTTTCCCCCAAGATCTCTAATTCACGGAGTCCTCATGAAAATCGAGAGGGACAAAGCACAGGTTATCCTAGTAGCCCCGGCATGGCCTTGGCAGCATTGGTTCAGGATGCTGTTGAAGCTGTCAGTGGCCCACTCTTGCTCACTCCCACTGTGGAGAGATCTCCTCACTTAAGACCAAGGTTGGTTGCTCCATTTGGACCTGGCCTCCCTTCACCTGACAGCATGAATGCTTCATAGTTGAGCAGGGGAGAGTGTGACTGCTCAGCCCAAGTTCCGAGGGTCCTATTGGAAAGCAGGAAATCTTCCATCAAGGGCATCCTATTTAGCTAAGTGGAAGCACTTCATCTGCTGGGTGGCTCGCCAAAACATATCGCTGACAAAATCACCTAGACAGGTAATCTTGGATTACCTGCTACATCTGAAACAAGAAGGGTGAGCCTTCTCGACTGTCAAGGTACATCTTACGGCTTTTCATCCTCCGATTCAGAGCAAGGTATTTTTCCCCATGAAATGGCAGCCAGATCCACAAGGGTCTAGAGAGGCTTTTTCCTCCATTGTCAGGCCCATTTCCCCAATGGGACCTGAACCTCATCCTTTTCTGGCTCACCACATTGCCATTTGAACTGCTGGCTTCCTGCTCCCTCACATACCGGTCCTGGAAGGTAACATTCCTGGTAGCTATCACCTTTACATTGAGGACCTCTGAGATTAAAGCCCTGGCTTCAGTGCCTCCATACACAGTCTTTTTCAAGGACAAGATCCAGCTTTGTCCTCACTCTGCATTCCTGCCAAAGCTTGTTTCACACTTTCATATTAACCCTACATTTTTCTGCCAGTATTCTGTCCAAAGCCTCACAGCTCCAAGGCAGAGAGGCGTCTCCACTCTCTCGATGTAAGGAGGGCTCTAATCTTCTCCACAGACAAGACTAGGCCTTTTTGCTGCTCCACGCAGCTCTTCATTGCAATCGCTGACCGAATGAAGAGGTGTCCAGTGTTGTCTCAATGAATCTCATTCTGAATTACAGCCTGCATTCAAGCCTGCTATGAGCAAGTGGGGATCACGCCGCCAGCACCCCTTTCAGCTCACTCCACAAGGGCTCAGGAGTCTTCAGCAGCCTTCCTGCTGCATGTACCCATACAGGGTAGCTGTAGAGTTGCTACATGGTCTTTGGTACATACCTTCATGTCCCACTATGCCATCACACAACAAGCTCAGGATGATGCTGGGTTTGGCAGAGCAGTGCTACAATCATCACGTCCATGAACTCCTGCCTGCCTTTGGAGGCACTGTTGGTAAGTCACCTAATTAAGAATGGACATGAGCAAGTTATTTACCGCATAACTGTTGTTCTTCAATATGTGTTGCTCATGCCCATTCCACAACTCACCTTCCTTCCCCTCTGTCAGACTTCTGGAAGAAGGAACTGAGGGGGAAAGGTGGCACCCTATAAATGGGTGTATATGTGCACTGCTGCAGAGGGCACTAGAACCAGCCCTACAGATACCACTAGGGGAAAAATTTCCAGCACCGGGGTATATGGCACACACACTCCTGATTCAGAATGGACATGAACAACACATCTCGAAGAACAACAGTTATGAGGTAAATAACCATCCTTTTTCTGCTCAGGAATGGCACCTGGCTCCCTCACATAGGATTTGAAAATGAGCCGAAAATCCATTCCATAAATAAACTGCATCTCTTTTTCGGGGTTAATCCAATAACAAATTCCACAACACTTCTATCTTATCCAGAGAAGGAGACCTCCTGTGGTTACTGCTGCTCCCTGTAGTATCTCATGAAGCATTGAGATATGTGGACCCCCTTTTCTTACTGTCCTCATGAAACCACCCTTTACCCCCATAAAAGGAGAGTGTACTATGCTGATCCCTGTGGTGATTGTACCTATATTGGGAGTGGAAACATTTTCCATTGTTAAGTACAAAGCACATATTGGCTTTTAGATCTGCATTTTGAAAACAAGGTTTTGGCACTGGCATCCCGCTGTCTGTGAATGCCAGGTGAGCAGGGCAATAAGGAGTCAGACATTCAAGCCAAATTTCCTGGTTTATTTTACCCTGGAGTAAATCAGGCTTCTCTGATGCCCTCTCGCTAAGTTCTCTGTCACGCTTTAACTATGCATATAGCATATGTAGCATAAGTATAAGCCACCATATGTAGCATAAGACCTTGCTATTAAGTCCTCATTCTTGAAGAAGGAAATACTCCTTTCAGGCTCCTCTCACAAATTATATTCACATAACTGTAAAAGGCCATGGATCATTTTCAATAGTTTGAGACACCTTAGGTTTGTGAGGTTTGTCCTTTTTTTTCCCATTTTGGTCCATTTTGCACCCTTCCTCTGTCTGCTCTTCCCTGAACAACAAGGCAAATAAATCCACAAATTCCTTCTTCCAAGTCTTTTTCTTAGCTTATTTAGCCAGATGATTCCTCAGTGGGCGATCGGCTTCCACATAAGCTCTAGGGGTGTTAGCCACCTTATCGCCTGCTGTTAGGAGTTTTGTTAGGAATGCTGCCCTTGTATGAGGGGTTCAGGAGCCCATCCAGGAGGATTGTTTCAGCACTGGGGCTTCAGTCATATTCATTTGTTGGGTTCTGTCATATTTTGGAACTGAGATACTTTGCAAATTCAGTTTCATCCCTCCAAGAGGCAGATTTGTGCCTTTCCCAGCTCCTTCAAAACCAGATTGCTTAACAAGTGGTAGATCTTAAGATGTTTGGCCTCCATGAAGACAGGCTCATTTCTCAGGAATGTGCTTTTTATCATTATCCCCTCTGCCGCCCTCCCCCCCTCCTAAAAAAAAAAAAAAGTAGGGTTATTGAGCTGATCTTGAGCTTGAAGTAGCTTGATTATCCTGTCATGTACAGCACTTCAGAGTGGAGTGAGTCTGATCTCTCACAGGGTGCAGAGCATTCTATTTAGTCACCATCAAAGCTGGCTTTCGCCTTTTGCCCTGTCAGTATGCTTAAGTGAAAATAATGAGGCAGGGATAGAGGCTGCAGGCCACTTAGATTCCCTAAGAAGAAGTCAAATGTGTAGTGAAATGGGAGACAGGAGGTGAAGATGTTGGAGTAAGGACTTCTCCACAGCAGTTACAGCTACAGAAAGGAGGGATGGTAGTCCATTTGTGCTTTTTACTTCTGTCTGTATAGGACCAGTTTTGTCTGCAGTAAAAGCTGTGCTGTCAGCATCTCAAGTAATTAAAAAAAAAAGATATGTCCAAGAAAACTGTTCTTGCTGGTCAGCCTACTTACCATCTCCTTTCTTAGGCAGAGTTCCCATTAAAGTAAATGCGAGTTCTGTTGGTGTGAGAGGTATTGAATGGAGCCCCAGTTCTGTTGGCAGAAAACTTTACCACCTCACTATTCATCCAACCTTCCAGGCTGTTATAAATGTATTAAACTCTAAGACTCCTGTGCTGATCTCTTTAGCACTTTATTTTTAACTTCTTATTCTAGATGCTGGATGTATTTTTCTACCTGTTTTGCCTATTGCTCAACCAGTCTTTTATCCATGACAGTCACACTCCTCTAGTGCTTACCAGGTTTCTTAAAAAGCCTTTTGGTAATACTTTATCAAGTGCTCTTTTAGAGTGTACATGAATTTGTTCTATTAGTTCTCCTTTTACCACTCAATTCTTTAAGAACATTTCTAGGAACATGGCCATAGTTCATCCTTGGGAATGCCTTGCTGGTTTGTTACCTTTGTGGTTTATCCACTGTCTTTAACAACTTTCTAACCTGCTCTGTTTTTGTATAGAGGTAAGGTTCCCCAGTCTAATTTCTGGGATCGTGATTTTCCAAAGACAGATGCGTTTAGTACCACGTAAAGATATTTTTTGTTAAACTAAATTAAATTTGCTCTTTGAGATTGTGAAACTTGTGTGAAAGTGCATTGTTTTTTGCATCAATTATAATGTCATTGAAACAGAATAAATTTTTTCCGCAGGACGAATATGGCGATGGGAGAATTAACATGTGTTTTGTTTTATTACCCTTGTAGTATGAGAAATAGGGCAAGAAGTGGAAAAATAAAGTGGTATTTCAGTTTGGGAATTAGAATTTAGCTGAGGCAAGTTGGTGAATAAAATGCTCCTTATTTCTATTGGCCATAATATACAAAACCAAACCACCTCACTTAGTCCCATTTCTAGTTTTTGTGTAGCTGACCAACAGTTGTATTGGGTTGCTCCTTCATATGTAAAAAAAACATCTTTGCATGGTTTGGATGAGAGTGGTCTGACTTTTGGTTCCCATTACTTTTATGTGTAACATATGTGCTTTGTTACTTAAAACTTGCTTTATTGTTTGAAACATCTGTGATATACCATTATGGTGAAGACAAGCTTATCTGCTTCTGTTCCTTCCTGATATTATTTAAATCTACATCTACATATAATCTTCAGTTCTTGTGTGTTTATGCAGTGAAATCGTTTATGAAATCGTTCATAGGTCACATTCTGTAGTGCTTTGGCTACACACTGAAAACAGTGAGAAGAGATCCTGTTTGGAGACCATGCCAGGAGGTCTGTGTAACTCTTTGCTGCCGTTTACCCCTGTACTATATGTGCGTATTTCCATAGATCCTTGTTGATTGTAGAATACCATCGCCAACCTAATTCCTACATTCTTTGTATGTAACATTGGAAGCCTCAGCAAAATAAGGTATCCACATATCTGTGACCTTGCCTCCTGCCCTTCACCATCAACTGCATTTATATATTATTTTCCTCTTCATTTTGTCTCTCTGCTCTCCATCATAAGAAATGTGACATACACCTATAATTTTGTACATGCATAAATACATTTTACCTGACTTTCTTCTCCAAGTATGAGACATTTTTAGTATGGCTTTTGATTGACATTTTTTGTAAAAATGGATTTTCATGATTTTATATGGTTTAGTGCAGAAACCCATTGCTCCCCACTTTTAAGGAAAAACAAAATGTCATGATGTGAAATAGTCTGAAAAGGAACAGACATTTTGTGCACAAAATTCCAAGAAAGAGTCCTTACTTTTCATAGGATCATAGAATATTATGGTTGGAAGGAACCTCAGGAGGTCATGTAGTCCAACCCCCTGCTCAAAGCAGGACCAATCCCAAAAGCAAAGCTTTTGATACAGTCTCCCACAGTATACTTTTCAGCACGTTAAAGAAGTATACGTTGGATGAATGGACTATAAGGTGGATAGAAAGCTGGTTAGATCATTGGGCTCAGCAGGTAGTGATCCATGGCTCAATGTCTAGTTGGCAGCTGGTAACAAGCAGAGTGCCCCAGGGGTCGGTGCTGGCGTTGGTTTTGTTCAACATCTTCAGTAATGATCTGAAGGATGGGATGGATTGCACCCTCAGCAAATTTCCAGATGACACTAACCTGCGGGGAGTGGTAGGTACACTGGAGGGTAGGAATAGGATAGAGTGTGACCTAAACAAATTTGGAGGAGTAGGCCAAAAAAAATGTGATGAGATTCAACAAGGGCAAGTGCAGAGTCCTGCACTTAGGATGGACAAATCCCATGCACTGCTACGGACTGGGGACCGACAGGCTAAGTAGCAGTTCTGTAGAAAAGGACCTAGAGGTTACAATGGACAAAAAGCTGGTTGTGAGTCAACAGTGAGCCCTTATTGCCCAGAAGGCTAATGGCATATTGGGCTGCATTAGTAGGAGCATTACCAGCAGATCGAGGGAAGTGATTACTCCCCTCTGTTTGGCATTGGTGAGGCCTCATTTGGAGTATTGTGTCCGGTTTTGGGTCCCCCACTAGAGGAAGGATGTGGACAAATTGGAGGGAGTTCAGTGGAGGGCAAGGAAAATAGTTAGCGGGCTGGAGCATATGACTTATGAGGAGAGGCTGAACTAGGCTTATTTAGTCTACAGAAGAGAAGAGTGAGGGGGGATTTGATAGTGGCCTTCAATTAACTGAAGGGGAGTTCCAGGGATGATGGAGCTAGGCTGTTCTCAGTGGTAGTAGATGACAGAACAAGGAACAATGGTCTCTAGTTGCAGTAGGGGGAAGCATAGGTTGGATATTAGGAAAATCTTTTTCACTAGGAGGGTGGTGAAGCACTGGAATGGGTTACCTAGGAAGGTGGTGGAAACTCCATCCTCACTTTTGCACAGGTCTAGCTGCAAGATTAGACAACATATAGTTTATAGAGAATGTTTTTAATGATGGATAAATTACTGCACATATTTTATTAGTTTAGTGACCTAATATTTCTTGAAGGACATGTAGGTCAATATCATCTAGTCATTATATACTAGTACGATTATTTTTTAATTATTATCATCATTATCATAAGTGTGTATGGATTTTTACAGGAGGTCTAAGATAGATCTACACTACTGCATAAGCCACATCTCTCAGGGATGTGAAAAAGATACCTTCCTGAGTGACACAAGTTAGAGCAACCTAATTCCCGCCAACATAGCTTCTGCCTCTCACAGAGATGGAGTAATTATGCTGACAGAAGAGTGCTCTTCACCAGATGTGCTACAGCAGCGCAGCTGCATCAGTGCAGCTGTGCCTATGTAGCATTTCTAGTGTAGACCTGCCCTCAGTAAAGGACTTAAAAAGGAGGCGTTTGTTAAAGGGCCAGGGAGGTGGGCAGAAGAGTTTGGGCTCCTATGACTAGCACAACAGGCAGCCAACCCCCCCTTTTTATAGCTCACCTTAACCCTTTTTCAAGAGGGGGGTAGTAAGGTCTGCATTGCACATTTTTATCTGCCAGTGGTCCCGGACATCTAACAATAAAGTTGCAGTCTGATTAAAACCATATCGAGTGTCACCTGTCCTTTCAGTACAGCTGGACAAGGGAAGAATGTGTGAGAAAACCAAATGACAGATATCATAAGAAGGAGTGGAAGACTATCCTTATATGTTTATTTACCAATCTAAAATACTTTTGTATTTTATAGCCTGTTCCTTAAAGACTAGAGGTGAAATCCTGTCCCGCCTGAAGCCAGTTGTAATTTTGCTATTTACTTCAGTGGGTCCAGGATTGTATTGTAGAAATTGTCCTGATTATCTATATCCCACTTGTTTGCCCCAATTTCTTTGTAGAATTCAATTCTCTGTGTACCCCCAACTCATTCTGTAAGAAACAAAGAACAAACTAAAATCTTAGTTCAAAATATATGACCTTTTATACATCCTCAAGTGTCTTCTGACTTAGGTGCCATTCAGCAAGGCAGTTAAGTACATGCTTGACTTTAAACTTCTGATAAATACTATTGAAATAAAAGTTAAGCATATGCTTATGAGTGTTGCTGAACTGGGACCTTTAAAGCTGAAATGTAATTAGGAGAAGGGGACAGGAAATAGTAAATATATTTTTAAAAATTAACCTGCCTATTTCATTCAGCCTTCTCTCTTAGTTTTGCAATTAAGCAAAACTTCTGCTCATTACTTGCTAGATTAACTTTTTTGCTGGCTACTGGTGAGTGGGAGACCACCTCTTCTACCTATTTTTCTTAACTCATTGCCCATTTGGTTACAAAGTATTAAGTCACCATGGATTTTTATAGTTATTTAATGTGAAATTTGCTAGAAAATCATAGTATGCTTATAAAAACTCCCTGTTTAATATAGGTCACATCTTTCCAATGCAATTAACTTTTGCAGCTATAATTTCATTAGCATTTTGAGTTATTGCAGTAATGTTTGTGTCATCTCAGTTTGATCTGAATAAAAATTATTAGTCCTTTTAAAGACATGTAAAAATTTCAGATTAGTCATCATAAACAAGCTATACAGAATAGGTACTCTGATATTATGCTGGTAGAGGCCTTCTCAGTATGTAGGTAGATGATAGATCAGATTATTTTTGCCACTGCTTATTCATTGCTTCAGGAAATATGTTTTACTTGGCAAAAATATATTCTTTTTGATGTCTTTTTTCCCCATTTTTGTTGTGCTAGGAAACAAGTTAAATTTCAAAACGTTAGGTTTATTTCCAAATGCTCGAAATTAAAAACAAAAGTTTGACTGTGTGTATGTCTCATTAAATTATGGGAAAAGTAGTATTTTTCCTCAAATGAAGTACAGTTTGCAATATTTCACATATATGTATATGTGCATACATACAGCTTTCAACTCCAGCAGGTGTTCTCCTATTAGTGTAAGAATTCTCTTATTTATAGTAAAATTGTGGTATCTTTTGAATATTCTGCTCTTATGTCAACATTTGAATCACTTCAGTTCAAATTATTTAGAAAATATGTTGTATTGTTACTATGAATTTTAAGAATTATTTGATAAATGAACTCTAATTGGTGAGAGAATTAAAGAAGCGATCTGAACAGTCAGTAGCTTATTTCTCATCACACATACATACATTGCACTGATCCCACTAGATGGTGCTAATTGATTAAAACATTTTCCTTTACCATGCCAAAAGCAATAAGTTCTTCTTTGTAACTGAAGTTTGCGAGTCTTGGAATTTTGGATGGATTAATTCTGCACCAGTGAACTGTAAAAATATGATCTCTGCAAAATAAGGAACTTGTGAAGCTGAACTGAAACTAGTGCTAACAGAATTGGATACAAGACTGCAAGAATTTTCTTTACTGTACCAAGCAAGCTCTCCACTCTTTAACCGTAGCAAGATTTACTTGAATAGAGAAACTGAAATTGCATAAGGCTTGTGCCAAGGTTGGATAGTATGTATATGTGGAGGCCTGGTTTTGTGTCTCTTTTCCTTGCTGAATATTTTGATCGGCATTTCTAGAAAATCTTAAATGTAGGGAACAAAAATTAGTGAAACTCCATTTGACTGAAGGAAGAAGAGTTTAGTATTCAGGCATATTAAAAACATCTTTAACCATTGATATGGATCACAGAAATGCTCTTCTTTGGATGAAGTTATTTTAAATATTTTCATTAACAGAAAGGTGAAAACAGTAAATTATTGAAAAATGTACTGGAAATTAGGTCCCTAGCACTGATGAAAGGAATAAAGACATAGTGATTGAAAGCATTGGTGATGAATGGCTGAAAATACTTATCAGAAAATATGAAAGTTATAAAGCAAAATATATGTAGTTTACCAAGTACTCTGACTAGGTGAGATGACACACACTTTAAAAGGCTTCCTTTAGTCTTCTAAGACAAAGGAATGGAATTGACAGTAAACAATAACTTAATTAAGAAATTTATTATACCTAGAAATCCATTAGTTTTACTTTTAGTCCGTAAATGATACTTTAAAATCTATGTAGAAAGAAGTTGCCTTTTTAGCAGTTAATTAATGGTACCTGTTCTTACTGTTAACACATTCCAGGTGCAGTCCACACCAGTGAAGGGTTGTGTCACCAACTGCCCTGCAACCTTGGGTGCCTCACAATGCCTTGCTGATGTAGCTTCCCACTTGGGCCTCACAAACAGCCAAACAACCTGAGTGTCTGTGTGTAGCTGTAGTCATGGGCTAGTCATACCCCAGCAAGCATATCAGTTATGAATCAGCCACACCCTGGGTTCCTTCCACAAGCCTTGGTTATTACTTGCAGTGTGACCTCAACGCATTCCCTGTCCCATACTTTCCTGAAAAACGTGCGTTCTGCACTGCCCAACTCGCTCCTGGACAGCTCAGATATTAGAGGTCCATTGCCCCCGTAAGGGATCAATGTACAATAGTTTGCTATTTTAAATGGAGTTACTAAACAGTTCAGTTTAAATACAACACTAAATTAGTTTTGATTAAAAAATAAAACAGGTTTATTTAACTACAAAGACAGAAATTTGAGTACAAGTAGAAGGCATTAAATCAGAAATGGTTACAAAAGAATAAATTTAGCAAACTAGACTTGGTTCAAAGTAAAATCCTAACCTTGTGGACCTAGCAACAGGGCTGACCAAATTCTCTGGTCAGAACACCTCCTAAAGTCCAGAGGGTCTAGTTTGGCTGTTTGTCTAGTTCCTTTGTCTTCTCAGGTGAAAAAAAGAGAGAGAGAGAATATCTAGGGTGTGAATACAAGGGTGCATTCGGTCACAACTATGTAGTGCTTTTTTTCCATAGGTTTCTTCGGATTCCCTTTGGAGCCCTGAGAGATACTTTTAATTATCCCCCATGGTACACCTTTTCCAGCTACAATAATTTTGGCAGAGGACTATATAGTATTCCTTCTGAAATATATTATCACTCCTTTAATTGAACAGGTCATTTCCATTGACCATTGTCTGTGGCTTTCCCTCCCCACTTCCATACTCAATGTATGTTACTTCTGCCTTTGGAAATATGAAAATAACATGGAACAGCATCAGTACAAAATGAAAAGCAAATGAATATATGTCTTCATGTCAGAGTTCTTTGTTTTGCTAATCAAAGTGTCAGAATAAAGTAAGTTGGAAGCAGTGTGCCATTAGCTTTCTGTTTGTCATTCTAATAGTAATGATGGCAAATCATTAAATATATAACATATCAGTCTTAATAACCCTCTTACCAGAAATCATAAAAACCGCAAATGTTTCAGGGATACTTTTATATATTGAAGGACTTCAGATAATGGATCTCAAATTAAATGCATCACATTTCTGTCCGAGGGCAACAGATTCAGTACTCTTGATGTGGTCTTTCTGTTCTTGAGCACAGCTTCAGTTGGATAGAAATTACACCAATATTTCTTTCCTTTTCTGTTTTTTATTTTAACTAAACACGGTGAACTTCTGTTTCTTTTAAAAATAGATCAAAGTTGTTCATTACGATATCCCAGTCGATCGTCTTTTGAGAGTTGTGTGTGTCTGAAGATGTGTTTTGTTTTATACTGAAGAAGGTTGACTTTTTGTGAGAATACCTTCTAAAAGTCTTGTAAGTCAGGATTTTGAATTCTAAACCAAATGAGATCTTTCTCTTAGGGTGTATAAGAATACTTATTTTCAACTAGTACTATTTTAAAGAACATTCTTGTAGAATATATACATTATATTTATTTTGTGTGTGTGTGTGTGTGTGTGTGGATATAGATATATAGAGATAAATATATAGTAACACTTAGAGTTACTTGCTTCAGAGTTTCAAAACAGGCTAAAGTTTTTTTCTAGTTCAATATACTTGAAATCTAGTTCTTCTAATTAGTTTTGGTACATTTTACTTTGAATTAGTGATACACCCTATTTAAAGGTAACTTGTCCTTGTGTAATGGGTTTCTAAAATTTAAAATCAAACCATAGCCACAGAGGAAGTGTTAAAATGATATTTTGGTGAAAAATTGTAGAGACTTACTAAAAATGGAAAACATTTAATGGTATTGAAGTACAAAGGAAACTTTTTTATTCTGATTGTCATAAGGTCAGCACTATCTCAAAGTTAAATTGCAGTTTTTCTCAAGGTATTTTGTATGAAAATATTATTATAAAGTTATCAGACATTTGGCTGCTTTTGTAGGGTTATTTACATCAATATTTGATTATTTTCTGCACAGTCTTACTTAATATAATTTCTCAGGACAATAGCATATAGATGGAAGTTGCTGATTTTAAAAAAAAACACCTTTAATTAGGCTTAAGTAGAACAATTTGACGGATGATAATGCATGAAATGCCATTTGCATGAGGATATGACAGCAGCACAGATACCACAAAACAGTTAAAATATCTCATTCTCCTCTGTTTGTTTGTTATGAGGGTCTGTAGTTGTAAATAGATTTCTGGTCTTGTGTATTTTTTGGGTGAAGTCTTTGTATAATAAGAATAAGGGAATGATAATACATCAATGAACTTGTTAATGTAAGTGAGATAATGTGAATATGATTTAACAACAATCCAGTTAACCATTTCCTGTAGGCTGCATACTGTATCACTGTACCAATTTGGGGTGGTTTTTGGGATACCTGAAAACAAGTCACTAAAGCATGTGGGCAAATCTGCATTGTTGAGACATCTGATTGTTACTTCTGCTTTTCTCCCCCTGCATCTGTAGGATTTCAGTTAAGATGTGTGGCATAACATATAAAAAGGAGATCATAAAATTATCAGTTTTAGTAAGTTTGTTCTTAGAATTTGACATAGAAAAAAAGGACAGACATCTGTCATGCAGTAATCCTGGCCGAACCCTGCCTTCCAACATCACCTGTGATGTCTGCCAAGTCTGCAGCTCAAGGATCGGCCTCAGCCCCCAAAGGACACATATAAAATAAAACCCGTGAAAGAGATATCCTTGACTCGAGGATTGCTGACAATATGAGGAGTTTACAATACAGTAGAAGCTTCTATTAAATAATTATGGTATCTCTCAGCATAGTTTCCAAAAATCTGAAAGCATTTTTTTATATCAAGTACATTGCTGTTTTTTCCTTCAGTTAAAGAATTGGTTAAAACTTAGCAAGAGTCATCTTATTTTTGGGGCCAGTCACCATCAGCAGTTCAAATCTTAGGTTAAATGTTTGTTTCATATGTCAAAATCAAGAGGTAAACAGAAAGCTGGGGATAAGACGATAACTACATAATGTAGAAAATGTGAACAATAACGTTCACAGTGCAAATCATTGCAGTTAATACTTAAAGCTTCCATCAATATAAAAGGGATACCTTTTCAAAGCCTATGTGCTTATCTACATGGTGAGTCAGTGCATGGCAAATTGGTGTGCCATAGAGTGCCACTCATTAACTCGACATGTAGATAAGCACTAAGAAAACCCAAAATAATTTGATCCATCCCATGAGGTACAATTGTACAGAATTTTTATGTTGCAGTCACATCTCAAAATACATTGTATACAAGCAGTGACACTGTAAGCTTTTTGAGATGCTTTGTTTAGCCATTTAGAGTGTATCTGTAGGAAAGATGGACAGATGTGATAATTATTAGTCTGCACAGATATATTTAGTCAGCTGACATTTCTCTAAATTTAATTGTCACGCAGCACAAGCACGCAGAAGTAGCTTGGTGAATTTTGAAAAAAAAATTCTATTAATTTGAATTTATGAACAAATTTGTTGCATCTCTGTTCAGGCTGCCTGTGTTCACCATCTGAAGATATTATAGGAAATATGTTTACTGGCACAAGTATTCATGGAAATGTCAAACTTTAAATGACCATTCTTGGAAAGGCTTCTTGGGGCAAAGGAGATGGGGGCAGGGGATTGGCAGTAGAGTAAGGTTGACTCACATGATAGGGTTAGCAAAAGAGAGTCAGAATGTGGAGATCAAGGAGTGAGAAGGAGGGAATAGGAGAAGAAGGTGAAAGGTCATTGCAAATGATGTCAGTTCTCTTTTTGAAAAAACTGAAATCCTAGGTATAAAGAAAAGAATGGAAAGCCAGGAGGATGAGCTATTTAAAAAGAGAGCTGAAGGGGGAGAAGAGCCAGGGTTTAGAGGTTCCGAATTCTTAATGAGGAACAGAAATCAAGTTGTTTAGCAAGGAGAATAGCAGAGCTAAAAGGATGTGACTACTTGTAGCAGTGCACCACGGGGGCGTCTCTGCTTACAAATCACTCAGAGATCCTCCACTTCAGCAATCACTGGTGCAGTTTATTTACAGCGTGCGTTTTCGTCATCTTCGTACAATATGCGGCTTGGGCTAGCAGCCTCAGGAACCTCTCAGCTTATGCAACCAGGCAGGAAGAGCCTCTGCTCACCTTTCACACTCTGGCATCCCCCCCTCATTTCTTTCACCTGGGTCTGTATATAGGCCCTAGCTAATCAGGCTGACTGCTGCTTCCCATTCACCCAATCAGGTACAGATTTCTCTAGCTAGCTCCAATTTACCTTGCTTAATTGGTGCTGGTGTGATGGGGGGCTGGTTAAGGAGTTGCTGCCCAGCACTCTGTCACACCACTACTATGTAGTGTAGGAAGCCTGATGGTTCCCTAATCTTTCTCCAAAGGCATCTATCAGCACAGGAACAGGAGATGAGGAGCTGAATATGACTAGTCAAACCTGAGATTTGACTTGATGATCAGAACAATGGGAGAGAAGAGCAAAGAACTCAGGTATGGAGGAGGAATGGGATACAGTTGTAAACAGAGTCTCAAAGTCAACTGAGGTAAACAAATGAGGGAAGATGGGAAAGGGAGAGCATCCAGAATCAGACACATTTAATGCTAGGTAAGTGTAGGGTGGATGATTTTGGTTTTGTGGAACATTGGTCCACTTTCTAAGGAGAGAGGAGGCTGTACAGTTTGGATGGCCTCCACCTCAGTAGAAGAAGACCATTCTTCTTGAGGACAAGCTGGCTAGAGTAGTCAAGAGGAAGAGGGGTTAAACTAATAGCAAAATGGGAGGGTAAAAAAAGTAATGATATTAGCACTCAGCACAAAATCCAGACGTTGAGAACAAAATTAATGAAGGAACCAAAGAACATGAGAACAGATTCTTGACTTGGCTGTACACCAATGCTAGGAGCTTGGGTAACAAACAAGAGGAACTGGAATTGCTCATTTCTGAACATAAATTCAATCTAGTTGACTATTGGTATTACTAAAACCTAGTGGGATGATTCACATGATTAGAATGTTAAAATCAATAGTTATCACCTATTTAGGAAGGCCAAAAGGGGAAGGGGAGGGACACTGTCAGAAATGGCATTACATGTTTCATCGTCACTGATAACTCGGAGGAAAATTATCTTTAATGCTAATGGATCAGTGTCCTAAGAGATAATGCACAAGTGCACAAGATGGGATGCTATTTTCCTGTCTATTACAGACTACCTGAGCACATTAGGGAGCTACCTGCTTATGCACCTGTTTACATTGTATGGGGGGGGGGAAAGCTGTGAAATCATGGGGGACTTCAGTTTTAGTGATGCATGCTGGAAATCTCATGTTGCCAGTATTAAAATATCTTTGTAATTTCTAAACATTATAAAACGACAATTTCCTAATTAAAAATGGTTGCAGCAACACAGAGGAATTCTTTCTCAGAGTTTGTCCGAACAGATGAAGGGGAACTGATCATGGAACTAAAAATTAATAGTAGTTTAGGTACAAAATGAGTGTGACTTGATCACATTTATAATGTGTGAGCAGAATGAACTCCAGACGAGTAATATATATATACTTGGTGCTTCACTAGGGCCAGTTTCATTAAAATGAAAACAATTATGAGCCAAATGAACTGGGAGGAAACATGTAATCAGAAAAAATATGAATGATAATTAGGAATAATTTAAGAACACCTTGCTGGATGTCCAAAAGCCAGAATTCAGGAAAAAGGCCATACTAGTTTTAAAAAAAATCTGGTCTAGAGGCCAACTGAAGACAACTGTAAAAAAATAAAAAATATTTAATAAATGGAAGAAAGGGGAAGTTCATGGGAATTAATGTAAATCAGAAGTTAGGATTTGTAGACGATGAGGGAAACAAAGGGACACAAGGAGAAATCTATGGCAGGCAGCATTGATGACAAGGAGTTATTTAAATATATTAGGAACAAAAAGAATCCTGATAATGAATTATCCATAACAATGAAAAAAGTTAGAAATGATCAGTAATATTTTAGTTCTGTATTTGGGGAAGAAAACAGATGATAATATGGTGATGATAGCACTCTTTCCATTCCATTAGCACAACTAAAAGCTATTGAAGTTAGACATGTTTAAATCAGCAAGTGAAGATAACTTGCATCCAAGAGTTTTAAAAGAGCTGGCTGAGAAGCTCACTGCATCACTAATGTTGATTTGAGTAAGTCGTAGAGCCCTGAGGAAGTTCCAGAAAACTGGAAGAAAGTTAATGTTGTGCCCATTTTTAAAAAGGGTAAATGGGATAACCTGGGTACTCATAGGTCTGTCAGCCAGACATTGATCCTGGGCAAGATAATGAAGCAGCTGATACAGGACTCAGTTAATGCAAAATTAAGGGAGGGTAATGTAATCAGTGCAAATCAACATGGCATATGGAAGATAGATACTGTCAAACTAACTTGATGATTTTTATTATTAGATTATCGATTTGGTTAATAAAAATAATAGTGTTGACATAATAAGGTGTTCAACTTGGTACTGTATAACATTTTGACTGAAAAACTAGAAAAATTGACATGGCACACCTTAAGTGGATTAAAAACTGGCTAACTGATAGGTCTCAAAATATAATTGCTTGATGATTCCATATTTATAGTTTCCTTCCAGTGGTTCCAGTGGAATCCTGTTCCTGTTCTTAGCTCTATGCTATTTAAATTTTTTATCAATGACCATAAAGAAAACATAAAATGATCATTGATAAAGTTGGCAGATGACACAGAAGTTGGAGGAATGGCAGATAATGAGGGCAGGTCTCTGATTTAGAGCAATCAGTGACTGAAAAAGATTTGGGTGTCTTAGTAGTTTATCAGCAGACCATGAGCTCCCAGTATAATGCTATGGCTAAAAGAGCTAATGCGATCCTGGGGTGCATAAATAGGAGAATCTCCAATAGGAGTAGAGAGGTTATTTTACCTCTATGTTTGGCACTGATGTGACTGCTACTGGAATACTACGTCCAGTTCTGGTGTCCACAGTTCAAGAAGGATGTTGATTAAAGGGAGAGAGTTTAAAGAAGATCCACAAGAATGATTAAAGGATTAGATAATATGCCTTATAGTGATACACTCAAAGAGCTCAATCTATTTGTCTTAACAAAGAGAAGCGTAAGGGGTGACTTGATTATAGTCTGTAAGTATCTTCATAGGGAACAAATATTTAATAATGGGCTGTTCAATTTAGTAGAGAAAAGTACAATATGATTCAGTGGTTGGAAGTTGAAGCTAGACAAATTCAGATTAGAAATAAGGTATATGCTTTTTTTAATAGTGAGAATTGGAACAATTTTCCAAGGGTCATAGTAGAGTCTCTATCACTGACTATTTTAAAATCAAGATCGGATGTTTTTCTAAAAGATGTATTGTAGGAATTATTTTGGGGAAGTTCTATGGCCTCTATTATACAGGAGGTGAGACTAGATGCTTACAATGGTCTTTTCTGGCCTTGGAATCTGTGAATATGAATGGTTTGGAGATCACTGAGGTAAAGGTGGGGTGGGAAAGCAAGCAATGCTGAAAGAAAACATTTGTCAGTTTCAGGGTAACTGCACCTGTATCCCTGCCCCTGCCATAAACTCCAGGAGTGCCCAATCAGGTCCCAGGCCTTGAGCTGTCCCCTTTTGTAGGCAGTGAGCTGTGTCCCACTCCCCTTTGACCAGATGTTTTAAGGCTGCACAGCTCCATGACATACACTATGATATTCCCAGCAAGCCATTGTTCATAATGGCCAGCATTTGTGCTTTGCTTTCTCTTGGAGAACAATTGCCAGTATGTGCCAGGAGTTACAAGTTACTGCACAGCTCTTTCTCAGCTTTGTACATTTATTTATAGGATGAAAGAATCACAGAGGAAACATAAAACACATTAATTACATGCTTATTAAACATTCCAAAAAGTGGCCATTTTCCACATGAGGAATCCTATAGCCCTTCCAATCCTCCAGCAAGGATTGAGGTCCCCTTAGGACCACAAAGGTTCTATCCATCTGCTGAATCAAAAGGAAAACCCTGAATCTACTTAAACTCAGTCTTTATATATCACAAGTTCTTCGGGTGTGGAAAACCCCATTTGAACCAGTATATGCAAACTACTTCATGGTTGGTACTGCTCTGGAGTCATTTACTATCTTAGTGACTTGCCTTGATCAGCCCCCACTGGTTTTCATTTCTGGAGAAGCTGTTGTAACCCTTCCCCATGCCAGGAACACAATCTTGCATAAACCATTCATAAATTGAATACAGTACTTCCCAAAGATCCTGCATGGAGTTGCAATATCTGTCATAGTTTGTACAAAGGAAATTTCTCTTGATAAATTACAGAGAAAGCAGGTCTAAGGAGAAAGGTGTTGGGTGGGATGTGGGGATTTGTTTGTTAGCCAAGCTTTTGTATTCTTCTTTTGAAATGTTAATCTATTTATGATGTTTTTGTTAACGTTCTCAGACAAGGGCAGACTGGCGCAGGGTGCTTGGGATCTCTGACAAAATACCTTTTGGAGGAGGCGAGTGAGGGGTGTCTGATTATATATTCTGATGGTGCCAAAATGTACTAGTTGCTGGATCAACATTTGGGTGGAGACATGTCCTTTGTGACCTGTGCTGAGCATAGCATTCTAGCCTGTGACTCAGCCAATCCATTCCTCGCTTGGAGGTGTTTGGGCATGAGCTTTTACAATTTAAGAGCACAAATTTGGTGCAGTTTTAGGCTACCTTCACTATCTCACTGTCTATTTGGAGGGAATAAATGCACTTCTGGCCTCTTTTTAAGACTGGCTGCCTTGCTTTACTTAAAATGTACAATCTTTCTTCAGAAGAGGAATGAAGCTGTTCTTAAAGTAGTCAAAATATTTCTCTGCATACTGTTGTCACTCACTGTCTCATGTTAGCAAATTAAATCCTAGAAGTAGAAGCACATATGCTTCAGCAACAAGTTTCACCATCCCTTGACTTATTTCCTGGATTACTGAAGCTTGGGCCAGTTAGGTGATCTACATTACTTGGACTTCAGGGGAAGATGATAGCTATCTTCTCTCTACTTGCTGGCTTGCAAAATTACATTATGACTCATGTCTGAGAGAGCTATGGTCTCTGTATTCCCAGACAAAGTGAATATGCTTTAATGGCGGCATCCTAACAGAGAAAAGATAAACAGAATATATTGAGTGGCAATATGAAAAGTCCAGGATTACAGGGGAAGCAAATTTCCAATTAAAAAATTTAAACTGGCCTTAGAGTTAATGCCAGGTGAAGGAAAAGAACCACTCCAGTCAGATGCTTAAGAAGGCAACACCATAAAATCAAAAAACTAAACTATGTTCGTAGATACCTAAGTGACTGTACTCTAAGATCAGATCCTTTACCTTACAATAATTCTTCTGAAGTTTATCACTTTTTGTCACATCTTAAAAGACTACTGTAGAGAGCAGCCAGTTCAATAGATAGGGCACTGTGGACCAGGCTCTGTTCCAAGCCTTGCCACTTACTCAGTTTATTTCTTTTCCTAACTTTTTTTTTTTTTAATAGATGGAGAAACTGGCACTTAATCTCCCTCATAAAGTGCTTTGAGATGTTCAGATGAAAAGAGCTATCAAATGTCAGGCATTACTATTTTTTATAATGGTAATTCTTGCAAGTTTGACAAAATTAGATTTATTATCCATCACTTCAGTTTACTGACTCTTCGGCTGTGCTACACAATCACCATATTCTTAGAATGGTATGTGTAGCTCATGCTGGAGGACAAACACAAAAACTGAATCCACACACATCCTCCCACCCGCTTGTAACTAATCAAATGATTTTTCTCACACCATTTGTTGTTTGAATGTTAAACCTGATTTCTGTCTTGCTGGGAAGAAATTTAATTAAATTGTTTTATCAGCCCAGGGTTTTTTTGTTTTTGTTTTTTTGTTTTGTGTGTGTGTGTATGTGCGTGTTTTGTTTGGTTTTTTACAACTAGGCCCTTGATTTATAGAGAAATTATAGTTTTAACTCGTGTATCTAATTTATAACTGTATCCTGCTCCATTTCAAAAGTTATGAAAAGTCATGATTACAACAAGTGAAAAACCTAAAATTTCCTGTTGCAGGGAATGGGAAGAGGGAAGTGGGTTCTCATTGTCTGAAGATAGAGGAAGGAGGGGTGAGAAGCAATAAAAGCTGATAGAGGGTAAACTGGAGTCCTGCTTTAGGTAAACACTACTTTATTGCATTTTATTTTCCCAAATTTAAGGTAAATGTTAGTCTTTATTATAGTCTTCACTGCACTTCAGTGGGGAGGCAGAGAATTGGAATAATTTCTTTTAGGTGACATGAATCAAGCACTCTCAAAGCAATTCAAGATTGAAACTAGTTAGCAGTTTCATCTCAGGTTTGGTTCTGATAAGGCAATCCATTCAAGACTGCTGATGCCTTAATGATGGCTATTCAGACAACCTGTTCTACCACATCAGAATAATTCCTCTTAATGATGCTTTAAAAAAATCCTACTATTGCTGGTCATGGATACCAATTTGAGGACCACTGTTTTCGAAGAAGAAGAAGTTTGTCAGTGTTCTGCTCCTTAAAAGCTGATATAAAAATAGACTTCTGTGTCAAGGACTTCATGTCCTTAACTCACATGAGAAAGTAAATTAACTCAAATTTGGAAATGTTCTGAAAAGAAAAAAGCCCTAAGAAATCTGGGGTTAAAAGTACAAAAAAACAATTTTGAAAATACTTTATACAGTAGTGGTGTAGGGTGTTTGGCTCTGAAGGGACAGGAAAATTTATTTTGGAGCAAGTGTGACTTGTTTGGCTTTGGTCTGAACTTCCTCTACCCACCCAGGGACCCTCTTCCTATAAGCAAAGTCATCAAAACTTTTTCTTACTCCTGACAAAAAAAGTGCACTTGAATGAAAGACTGTGAAATCTCATATAATAGCAGCTTTATTTTGTTGTGTAGGGAACAATGAATTCAAAGTGAAAAGTATTTCTTATAGAAAGATAAATATTTTAAGAAACTCTGCAAGGAGTAAGCGGAGTTGTAGACAGTACTTATTCTGTTCTGCTTAACCTTGCAAAAATAGAATAGCTAATATATTACTCTCAGGCTTGTTACAATGCTCTTTCATACTCATTTAGACATCAGTGTTCTTACACTGTTCCTAGTACTAAATAAAAATAAAGGATAAAATTACGAGTAGAAAATCCAACATAGATAATCCGGATATAATGTTTTAAAACAGAAATCAACATCTAGCTGATATAAAAGAAGGAAAAAATCAAGGGCAATGTCATACAAGCTGAACAATAAATAAAGGATAAAAATATTTCAGCATGTATTGAGTGATGCCAAAGTAACTTGTTTGTAAGAGGGGAATGAATTAGGCAGGTTAAATGAAATGTTCTAAATGCATTTGTCAAACTATTGTCTAACAATGTGCCAACTAGGAATGGGAAATACAAATATACTGTATGGAACAATAAGCCATACTGCAACTTCTGTCAAAGAGTAGATTTCCTTTTCACAGATCCTTAAAACCATTTTTCTGGGAATTCATAGGATATCAGTTTTTTAAAAATGCAGTGATGTGGTATCAGAGCTCAAACCCAAATTACACTTTTTCCCTTCTGGAGCAAAACCAGTATGTAGTCATGTAAGTGAATACTATATTGTAATGCATATGCACAAAGAGGCTGAATTAAGGTTTCATAGGCAGCCTTAATTCTGGCATTTCCTGACTTGAATGGTTGACTTTGTGGCCTTAATAAGGTTATTTTAATGTAGGCTTTTTGTATGTAATTGTATGTATAGTGGAGAAAACAAATTGGAAATATTATTTTCAGATGAGAAGAGATTACACTGCATAGCATATTAGTAATAAATAGGAGGCTGCGTGCTGCTACCTACATCAATTACAGAACCAGAAATATCAATTCAGTTATCAGATATTAAACATGTCATATTCTCCTTCGAGTGATTGCTCAGATGCATTCCACTTAGGTGTGTGCGCGCCCTCGTGCACAGCTCTCCGGAGAACTTTTCCTAGCAGCCCCTGCAGGGGCCGGTCTCAGCGCCCCCTGGAGTACCGCCACTATGCAGCGGTATATATAGCGCGACCGGCCTCTCCCCTCCTCAGTTCCTTCTTTCCGCCCGTGACGGCCAGTTGAGAACTACCCCTGCTCTTCAACAGTTTGTGTTTCTCCTTAAAGTGAGTAGATAGTTTAACAGTTCACCCTGAACTAAGTTAGTTTTTAGTTAGTGAGGGTTTTTAGTTAGTTTAGGGAGCCTTTGGGCTCACGGCGTCCCGGCTATGCCAGGCTCGCCGGGCTTCAAGCCATGCGCTAGCTGCGGCAAGGCCTTCCCTGCTAGCGACCCCCATGACCGTTGTTTGCGGTGTTTGGGGGAACTGCTCCGTAGGGATTGGTGCAGTATCTGTAAGTCCTTTAAGCCTCGGACTCAGAGAGAGCGGTAAGTGAGGCTTAGGGCTTTTTTGATGGAGTCCGCTTTAAGCCCGGCATCCGAGCCATCGCGGACTACTCCGGCACCGAGTGTGTCTTCGGTGCGGAGTGCGCCTCCGGCACCGGGGGTCTCGGTGCCGAAGAGGAAGAAGCGCCGCCCGCGCTTGCAGCCCTCCCCCGCACCGCAGGAGCGGCCGGGGTCGAGTTCGGAGGTGCTCCTCCTTATGGACGTGCCGCCGGCATCTGCTCCGGCACCGGCCCCTGCTCCGGCACCGGCCCCGGCACCGGCACCTACTAGGGAGGCTCCCCCGACTCCTGGAAGTGAGGGACCCCCTATACGGGACCCTTCGACGCCGGAGGCTATTGAGGCGGCTCAGGCTTTGTTGGAGTTGCCTATGTCTCCGGCACTCTCTCACCGGAGAGAGATAGGGCCCGTTTCCCGGGGCAAGCCCGCAATGGGGGGCCCCAAAGGGTGGGCGGCCCCGGCATCGGTGGACAGGCCGCCCACCACCCGACGCAGGAGAGTCGAGCTTGGAAGCTCCTCTCCATCTTTGTCTTCGGACGACGCGTCGCGGCACCGTTCCCGGCACCGCTCCAGGTCCCGGCGTCGTTCCCGGCACCGTTCCAGGTCCCGGCACCGCTCTGGACATCGCTCTTCGTCGCGGCACCTCTCCTCGTCGTCGAGTTCAGACTCGGCACCGAGACGGCGTTCTCGGCACCGCTCCCCAGCATCGAAGCGACGAAAGACCCCCCGTTACCGGTCGTCTTCTTCGGCGTCGCCTCGTCGGCACCGAAGTCGGAGTCGCTCTTCGAGATCGTCGCGTGGCGAGTCTCAAAGCGCTCCCTCCCGGCGTCATCACTGCCTGCGTTCTCCTGACTCGGGGTCCCGGACCCGACGTCAGGAACAGATATGGTCGTCGGCACCGCAGCCGGCACTGGCACCGCAGCCGGCACCGCAGCCGGCACCGGCCACAGCACTGTTACCGGCACCGTCTGTTGCGGCACCGGCTTTGCCCTCGGCACCGGTGCCGCCTCTGAGCTGGCCACAGGGACCCTGGCAGTGGCCGTTGTGGGCCCAGTGGGCGGCTCAGATGGGGCAGGGAACTATGTCGGCCCCTGCCTCTGTCACCCAGACTCAGCAAGCACCTTTGGTGCAGGAGGGTGACCACTCCTCTGGGGAAGAGGAGGAGGAGGAGGAGGACCCTGGGGAGGGCCCCTCCACTGGGCCCCGCCACCCATCTTACTCCTCGTCTCCGGATGAGGCAGCGGTACGAGACCAAGGAGCCCCGCTCATTGATTTTAAAGCTCACCAGGAGCTCCTAAAGCGGGTGGCTCTGAACCTTGGCCTTGAGATCAAGGTGCTAGAGGAAGAGGTGGATCCCCTCTTCGGGCGTGTGGGGACCCAGGGACCGGCTAGGGTGGCCCTTCCCGTTCATGAGAGGGTCCTGCGCCTGGCTAAATCAGTCTGGCAGACCCCCGCCTCGGTTGCTCCGACCTCTAAGGGCACCGAAAAGAAGTACTACGTGCCAGCCGAGGGGCACGAGTACTTGTATGCGCACCCTGCCGCAGGTACTTTGGTGGTGGATGCCGCCAATCAAAAGGACAGGCAGGGTGCTCAGACTGCCTCCCCTAAAAATAAGGAAGGCAGGAGACTGGACCTTTATGGTAGAAAGGTCTATTCAACTGGGGCGCTTCAGCTGAGGGTAGCCAACCATCAGGCTCTCCTCGGCAGGTACAATTTGAACCTGTGGGACTCCTTAAGGAGGTTTACGGAGTCTCTCCCTCCAGACCAGGCCGCAGACTTTGGTATGGTTCTGGAGGAGGGGTTGTCTGTGGCAGGTGCGGCCCTGCAGTCTGCGTCGGACGCTGCGGACACAGCCAGCAGGGCTATGGCCTCCGCCGTTGCGATGAGGCGGGCGGCGTGGCTGCAGTCCACAGACCTGTCGTTGGAGGTGCAGCAATCCATCCAGGATCTACCCTTCGATGGAGCCGCCCTCTTTTCGGAGAGGACGGACGAGAAGCTGCACGCTCTCAAGGACTCAAGGGCAACGTTGCGCTCCTTGGGCCTGTACACGCCCCAGGCGGTTAGACTGCAGAGTCGCCAACAGCCACAGCAACCGCCGCAACGTCAGCGGCAGCAGTCTAGTCCGCAGTCTAGGCCCTTCCCCACTGCAAGGGGTAGGGACAGGACCAAGGGCTCGGGACGGCGCGATCGCTCGGCAGCGTCCTCCTCTTCCTTTAAGGGACCCTCTCAAGGGCCTAAAGGGAAGAGACAGTTTTGACGGTGTCTCCGAGGGTGGCACCGTCTCATGTTCCCTGGGTTCCCCGCCTTTCCGGGACAGGCTCAAGCCGTATCTCGGCCTGTGGCGGGAGGTAACATCGGACCAGTGGGTCCTCAGCATCGTGCGCTGGGGATATGCCCTTCAGCTCCTGGCCTCCCCTCCCCACTCCCCACCCCCCCGTCCCTCTTCAGGGACCCATCTCACGAGCAATTACTCCTTCGGGAGGTTCAATCCCTCCTAGTCAAAGGAGCCATAGAAGTGGTTCCACCACTCGAGGTGGGGAGGGGTTTCTATTCGAGATACTTCCTCGTTCCCAAGGCCAACGGAGGCCTCAGGCCTATTTTGGACCTGCGCAGGCTCAACAGGTTCATAAAAAAGCTGAAGTTCCGCATGGTATCCCTAGCGTCCATCATTCCCGTTCTAAACCCAGGGGACTGGTTCGCCGCCCTCGACCTGAAGGATGCGTACTTTCACGTCTCCATCCTTCCCGCCCACAGGCGGTACCTAAGGTTTGTGGTAGCTGGTGGCCACTACCAGTTTACGGCCTTGCCCTTTGGCCTGTCTTCCTCCCCCAGAGTGTTCACCAAGTGTATGGCGGTGGTGGCGGCCTTCCTGCGGCGCAGGGGGGTCCAGATATTTCCCTACCTGGACGACTGGTTAATCAGGGGCAAGACCAAGTCGCAAGTGTGCGAGGCGGTCTCTCTCGTCCAGTCCACCTGCCATGCTCTGGGGCTGCTCATAAACGAGCAGAAGTCGACGCTGCGTCCGGTGCAACGCATAGACTTCATAGGGGCCCACCTGGACTCGGTGCAGGCGAAAGCCTCCCTCCCTCGGTCGAGGTTCGAGGCCATGACAGCGATAATATTGCAACTTCAGAGGTGCCCCACGACTACAGCCAGGCATGCTTTGAGCAAGGTGGTAACGGTGCCCCCTTTGGTGTTGGGGTCACTGACTTGGTGGCTGGACCCCGGGACTGTGTTGGAAGGGATCCCCTTCAGGGCTTCCACCCCCTCGGTCACCCTGATCACGGACGCATCGGACTGGGGGTGGGGAGCCCATATCACCGGTGGTCTGACCACGCAAGGTCGCTGGTCCCGGAGGGAGTGGGCCCTCCATATCAATGTGAAAGAACTGAGGGCAGTCAGACTGGCATGCGAAGTGTTTCGCCACTCTTTATTGGGGAGAATGGTGCAGGTGTTAACAGACAATACCACTGCAATGTATTACATCAACAAGCAAGGGGGGGCGCGCTCCTCGGCACTGTGTCAGGAGGCGCTCCGACTTTGGGACTTGGCGGTGAGGTGCAATTTCTGTTTAACCGCCTCTCACCTGCCTGGGGTCAGGAACGACAAGGCGGACCGCCTCAGCAGGTCATTCCTACCCCAATACGAATGGTCTCTCCACCCAGAGGTGGTGGACAGGATTTTCCGCGTGTGGGGTGTTCCCCGTCTGGACCTCTTCGTGTCAGCTTGGAACGCGAAGTGCCCGAGGTTCTGCTTGCTCAGGGGTCGCGAGCCGGGCTCCCTTTCGGACGCATTTCTCCTCGAATGGACGGGGGCCCTCCTGTATGCGTTTCCCCCCTTCCCGCTCTTGCCCAGGGTCCTCTTGAAAATCAAGAGGGACAGAGCGGATGTGATTCTGATCGCCCCGGCGTGGCCGAGGCAGTACTGGTTTTGCCTGCTCCTGGACTTGTCTGTCGCTCCCCTGATCGAGCTCCCGAGGAGACTGGACCTGCTCCCCCAGGACCACGGTCGGCTACTGCATCCCAACCTGGACTCCCTGCACCTGATGGCCTGGAGGCTCTCTGGCTGACAGAGGAGGAGAGAACCTGCTCGGAGCAGGTCCAACGCGTGCTGTTGGGAAGCAGGAGGCCCTCCACGCAGCTCGCCTACAGGGCCAAGTGTAGGAGGTTCACCTGCTGGGCGGAGTCGCGGGGCGTAACCCCCGGTACATCCCCCGTGCAGGCTGTCCTGGATTACCTGCTGCAGCTTAGGCTACAGGGGTTAGCGTTGGCCTCCCTCAGGGTACACCTGGCGGCCATATCGGCGTTCCACCAGCCGATGGGGGGACGATCCCTGTTCTCCCACCCCATGTCGGTGAGGTTCCTCAGGGGAGTTGAGAGGCTTTACCCGCTGGTCCGTGACCCGGTGCCTCCCTGGGATTTGAACCTGGTCTTAGATAGGCTAACGGGTCCCCCCTTTGAGCCCTTAGCCACCCGTCCAATGATGATCCTTTCCTGGAAGGTGGCTTTTCTCATGGCCATTACCTCGGCCAGGAGGGTCTCTGAGCTAAGGGCCTTAACCTCGGAGCCCCCCTATACCGTGTTCTACAGGGACAAGGTTCAGCTTAGGCCTCACCCAGCGTTCCTTCCTAAGGTAGTCTCCAGGTTCCATTGTAACCAAGATATTTTCCTCCCCGTGTTTTTTCCTAAACCGCACGGGTCCGAGGACGAGAGGAGACTGCACACCCTCGATGTGAGGAGGGCGCTGGCGTTCTACCTAGACAGGACGAGGCCGCTCCGAAAGACCACGCAGCTCTTCGTCGCGGTGGCAGAGAGGATGAGAGGCTCCCCGGTCACCTCCCAGTGCATCGCCAAGTGGATCACCGCCTGCATCCGGCTCTGCTACGAGCGTACAGGCGTCCAGCTCCCAGGAGTGGTGACGGCTTACTCGACGAGGGCCCAGGCCGCGTCGGCAGCCTTCCTGGAAAGGGTCCCCCTGGATGACATCTGCAGGGCTGCCACCTGGTCTTCGGTGCACACCTTTGCTGCGCACTACGCTGTCGTCCAGCAGTCAAGGGATGATGCGCGAGTCGGCAGAGCCGTGCTGAGGGCAGCTCGCCATTGACTCCTACCCACCTCCAAGGTATGGCTCGCTAATCACCTAAGTGGAATGCATCTGAGCAATCACTCGAAGGAGAAAACGTAGTTACTTACCAGTAACTGTTGTTCTTCGAGATGTGTTGCTCAGATCCATTCCACACCCACCCTCCGTCCCCGCTGTCGGAGTCGGCAGAAAGAAGGGACTGAGGAGGGGAGGGGCCGGTCGCGCTATATATACCGCTGCGTAGTGGCGGTACTCCAGGGGGCGCTGAGACCGGCCCCTGCAGGGGCTGCTAGGAAAAGTTCTCCGGAGAGCTGTGCACGAGGGCGCGCACACACCTAAGTGGAATGGATCTGAGCAACACATCTCGAAGAACAACAGTTACTGGTAAGTAACTACGTTTTAAAAAAGACAATGCTGAACTTTAGGTTGGTAGATCCTTCCTGCACTGTCTCCAGTCTCTGCACAGAGTTGGAGAGTCTACCTTAATGATCAAAGCGCATTCTAATGTAGTTTCTTATTAAAGAATTATAAAGGGAGTAGTTTTATCTGACACATTTGCTATTTATCTTAGTACACCTGGTTTTTAAAGAATGCAACTATAAAATACATATGTATTAACTTGCCATTTCAGGTTCCCAGTTCAGTTCAGCATTGTCTTCCTGGGTTTTTAAAACTTTCATGGATTTTCTACAATGTAGCTCTCGCCTCTCATTTAGTACTTACCAGCGATTGTCTCTTTTAATTATTACCTCCCTGGTGCAAAAGATTTCTTCTTGTGCTGCTTCTGCAATCGAGCTTCATCCACTCTCCATTTCATATTTCTGCTGAAAATATTTTCTCTTCTTTGTTCTGTACCTCTTAATTTCTCTTCCCTGTCAGGTAGTGATCCTATGACTGAATACTTCAATTTTCACTATCTCATCTGTTGTTCAACTATCTTCTGAAATTTTTATATATGCAGTCTCTTGTAATTTTCAATAGTGTCGATTTTTGGGGTATCATATATCTGAAATATTTTCTACGTGGGTATAATTGATCTATAAAGATAGTACAAAGGCAAATATTAAAGCGAGAAGATATGTTGCATTGGTTGTCTTCATGGCAGGAGATCTACATCTGGAGTGAACTGAAGCAAGGGTCGCCTTGGAGTGTCAGCCAATTTTATATACATTTGGGCTGCAATCTATAAGTTGGCTTTATATCAATCTTTTTAAAATTTTGGAGGGTGTTAGGTGGTGGACATTAATTCAGGTTTCCTTCTCAGAGAACAAATTGCCCATATCTCAAGCATCAGTTAGGCTGCTGCTCAATAAAACCTTTGCTTGATATGGACGTTCTTTTCATTTATTGCCTGCTCTCCAAACTTTCTCTTTTGAGGAAATATTAAGACAGTTGGTAGGCAGTTTGGGCTTTGTAGTTCTCAGATTTCCATGACTCTTGTTAAATGTGGGTTTAGGCCTGGGAATGCTGTTCTAGTTTTGGTCAACTATCTCCTACAATGATTGACGTAGATTAAGTGTACATGCTGACTCTATACAGTTGCTACAAATTTGCCTCGGAGTCAGGAGCCAGCCCAAAAATTAAGGAGCCAGACAATGTGGGTCCTCAGCAGGCGAGGCGCCCTGGCCGAAGTGCAGCGGCCGCTGTCCCCTCCCAGCCCAGTCCCTCACCACAGCATGGTTCAGAGGCGGGGCACTCTTGGCCCAAGCGCAGTAGCCCTTCTCCCCGCCTAGCCAAGCCCAGCCCCTCCCCCTACCTCTCCCCACAACATGGGCTCAGAGGCGGGGCACCCTAGCTGGAGCGCGGCAGCTGCAGTGCTCCCCCCTCTCGGCCACATGGGCGCAGTGGCTCCCTGGCTGGAGTGTGCTCCCCATGGAGAAATACTAGGCGCCTGGGGTTTGTTGAGCCCTGACCTACAGTCATTTTTGTGTTTAGTCACATGTAGGTTGCATTATTCCAAAGTTCACTAATTGGAGCTATTTCTGGAAAAACACTGGGAAATTTTAATTAGTGTGGATTGTGGCTGCCCATTTAATAAGATTTTGGATACAGAGTAAATTATAAAAACAATACAAAACACGAAAATCCTGTAGCACCTTAAAGACTAACAAATTTCTGCAGGGATAAACTTAAGCTAATGTTTAAATTAGTCCTTAAGGTACTGCAGGACTCGTGTTGTTTTTGCTGTATACAGACTAACACGGCTACCCCTCTGGAACTTTTTACCATGGAAGAGTAAATTATATTTATATTCTAGAGAACACACTTCCTTTCCTTTAATTTCAAGATGCAGTACAAGGTGCTTATGAGAAAAACAAATAATTTTATGGTGTGGGTACTCAGTACTTTAGATGGCTGCTTTTGTGTTCTTATTTCATCTTGACAGCTGAGATCATTTTTTACACTTCAGCAAACTGTCCTGAGATTGTAGCCGCTGACTGCTGGTTGCATGGTTGCAACATGTTCTCAATAAAAGGCTGGCAGCTCTGGAATTCACTTCCTTTTCTCTACCCCACCCATAGTTCAACATCTAACAGAGCCCTAGCTTGTCTAGTCATTATTATTAATCATTTTTATCATGGTAGTTCCTAAGGACAAATCAAGAATGGGACCCCATTGTACTAGGCACTGTACAAACACAGAGTAGCTGACAGTCCCTGCCTAAAAGAGCTCACAGTTTAACTAGACAAGATAGACACAGGCTGGAGGAAAGGATGGAACATGCAAGCAGAGTGAACAATGTGATCGCAGCAAACATCGTGTTAGTTACCTGATTTTTCGGTGGGGGGCAGAGTGTGGATGTCAGTAAGAGGGGGTAAGCTAGAGGGGACATTGAATTAAAAGGGGCCAAAGAGAACAGGGCAGGGAAGAAGAGGGTAAAGGGGGCATGAGTGGAGTGAAGTTGAGGTGAAGGGACCATGGCCAAGGGGATTGGACCAACCAACCAATCAAACAGAAGAGAAAGTCCAGTCAAAAAAGTAGAAAGTTCTCTCAATGTCCCTCCTTTGGCTGTTCCAGCTTTTACAGTTGCTCATACTAGCTGGAGTCTCTGACTAGTTCCTTCCTATATATTTTCCCCAAGGCTGAATGGGGGGCTGGGGGTGGGAGGTGGAGGGAGACACTACCTGGGTTCTACTGCCCCTAGAGCATCTTCCCTGCACAGTTCTGGGTGTGGGGGTGGGAGAGCTGCTGGGCAGATGAGTGGCCCTGGCTGGGCCCCATTTTGCGCCCTCCCTTCAATGCAACAGTCTCTGTTTTGGGTGCTTCTGCAGCTGTTCCTATTGGTTGGAGTCCATGCTTGTGCTGAGGAGGGAGGCAGCGTTCTAGTGGGTTACATGTTTTTACATGTTAATGGTAATTTAGATTACTTATGTCATCATCTTTTTATTTTTTGTATTTTATTTGTGTCTAGATAATGGTGATAAGTAAAAAAACGGTGGAGTTGTTAATGAAATATTCTCTAAGATAGGAAGCTTAATGTTAGAGGTTTTTTCAAAATATTTTGGCTATTTTAAGATTTAGCAATGGAAATTCTACTTAAAATGTCTCACTCATTGGTGGAGAGAAGGTATTTAAATATGTACGTTCTCCCTTTGAAAAAAGCAAAGAACGTTGTATTCTATAACTATGAAACTTAAAATTTTGGCAATGCTATTCAGTAATATCTTAAAATAAACTCAAAGTATTTTAATTTGCTGAAATATAGCTTTTTCCTGAACGGTTAGGCTTCGTATTAACACTATTTTGCCCTTCTTTTTAAATTATTTTAATGACTGCAGCAAATCCACTGAACTATCTTTCAAAAAGTGGGTGGCAGGCTGTTCTTTCACTTCATAAATCATAATTTACAGGGGGGTTTATATCCATTTTGGGGATAAACACTTTATGCTTTGTGTTTTCAGCAGCAATGTAAAATGTAATAGATACTTAAAGCAATATGTCAGAAATACAGGCATAGAAAACTCGGAAAAATCACAAATGTTTAGTTTTTCTGTGGGTTGGTCTACATTCTGAACATTTTTTCCATCTGATTTCATGTTCTTTGCACTTCAACAGAGGTGGTTGATGAATTGCATCTATATTATTGCCTCCTATAGATTTATATAAGGATGTTTCTTTAGTTATAGACACTCAGCAGATCAGTTAATTCAACAGGGTTGTGTTGTCATATTTCGCTGCTAAGCAAACTTATCTTTTTTGTGCAATTGTCTTCCAGATTCATGAGAAACTGCATTACTATGAAAAACAGAGCCCTGTGCCCATACTTCATGGCGCAGCAGCCTTGGCAGATGATGTAAGTGTCCCCTGCTGAGATCACTGGTACCAAGTCTCCCAAAAAACTGTCTGCAAGCAGAACTCCTCGTAGTGCAAACATATGAATGTAATCCTCTGAGCTGAAATCATAAGAAGCTGCAAATGTTTCCAAAGGTGCTGTCATCACTGGCCTTATTGCTGATATTACTTTGATTTTTATTCACTTTCCTGTTGTAAAAACATTGCAAGATAGCCTCTTGTTCTGCTTTGGTAACTACGTAATAGAAATTTCAGGTTGGAACTCTAATGGGAGGGAAAAGCTGTCAACTATTAGTGTTTTGAGAAGGTCACAGATGAGGAATGCTTTGGAAAAATAAAGGCAAATGAGATAACTGTACTGTTGACAGGACAAGAAAAATGACAGATACTATAGAAGTGAGGCATATGAAATATATAAAAAGGAGGGGTTGTTCAAAAAAATACCTGTTTAATAAAAAAGAACAGTAGTGATTTATGGATATTAGAGCTTTCCAAATTACCTTCATAACTAAAAAATAAATTTTAGAAGTGGTCGGCATTGATGGAGTAGTTAATTTCCTGTTACTATAATTTTTATTTTAAAGGTAAAAAAATCCAACCTGCCATTTCTTGTTATTTGGTTAATTCTAGGATTCAGATGAATTTTGCACACACCTGTATAAACTATGACTGAACCTTAGGTAGGATGGAGGGAGAAATGTTTATTAAGCTGTGGTTTAGGTGAAATCCTGCAGTCTTTGTTGTGATTGGTGATCTCAGGTTTTTTTTCTTTTGGAAAAGGCAATATGTTTTAGGATTAATTTCAAACATGAAGACTTTGAATCTTGATGCATTTCATGAGTGTTCTTTGAATGCTTAGTTATTGTTTTTATATAATGCCCATTCATCTTAAATAAGCCATCTGTTTATCTGGAATGAAACTATTGACAAATTTAGGATTGCAACATATCTTACAAAAGAAAGAATATCAGTATGTTTGAAAAATTCATGAAAAAGCCCATTTACAAGAATTTAATCATGTTTCAGTAAGGAGATATCTACATCCTGTGATGTACCAAATATAATAAAACATTTACTATGACTTCAGACATTTATATTAACGTTTTCTTTGAAGTAACTGCATTTAGGCAAATATTATTTTGCACACTAGAAAGATCATAAAAATGTACTCCCAAAATTCTGTTCATTAACCTCTTGTCACACAGTGTAAACCAACTTAGACTTTGGGTGCCTTATCTTTTGAGTGCACAACTTAAAACACTTGAAATGGGCCTGATTTTCAGACGTGCTGAGAACCTGCCCTGTGAATATCAGGTCCCTTTAAGATGTTTCAAGTTTGGGCACCCAGAAATAAGGTACTCCAAATCATTGTTCAGTTCTGAAAATTTAGGCCATTGATCTTTACTACACTAAATATGTAATGAAAAATTAATTGTGTATGTTCTACAAAAAGTATATGCATTAGAGATGTGAATCCATGGATTTCTGTGTAATTCTGTTATTTTTAAGATTTGACTATGATAAATACTTGAGGCTTCTATTGCTTTAGACATTCTTTTAGTGTAATTTGAACAGTTGGCGTTACGGGCCCTGGAAGGTGTGGAGTACTACTGAATTCAAGTTAAGCACCTCTGAGAACCCAGTTTTTATGTGTGTGAATGTTATCAGTATATTTTTATGGAATTGTAAATTAATTTGTACATAAAATAGTTTGTATAACTTTAAAATACATGGAATTGGGGGATCAGAGTTGCATTGTATTTTTTGGCTCTCTTGTTGACAACGAGTAAGCCTTCAAAGATTTAAGAGTGTGTCAATGATATAACAGAGATAAGGTGGGTGATGTAATATCTTTTATTGGACCAACTTCTGTTGGTGAGTGAGACAATCTTTCAAGCTACACAGAATTCTTCTTCAGGTCTGGGAAAGATACTAAAAGCATCACAGATAAATACAAGATTGAACAGATAGTTTAGCATAAATAGTCAGCACATATTCTAAGGGACCATTTAAGGTGAAATTGCCTGTTAACACCCCTGTGACCATATGACAAAAAACGGGGGTTAGTGGGTTACAAATTGTTGTAATAAGCCATAAATGCAGTGTCTTTATTAAGACCATGATTTCTAGTGTCCAGCCAGGTTATGAATTTAAGCTCCCAGGTTCGTCTTTTGAAACTATTGTGCCGGATTCTTTGGAAGATGAGGATGGAAAGGTCAGATATAGAGTGATCGCTTTGTAAAAAATATTCATCCTCAGGTACACTTTTCACAAAGCAATCACTCTATATCTGACCTATCCATCCTCATCCTCAAAGGAATCCTGCACAACACTATGAAAAGACAAGCCTGGGAGCTTAAATTCATAACCTTGCTAGACACTAAAAATCATGGTCTTAATAAAGACACAGCATTTATGATTTATTACAACAATCTGTAGCACAGTAGCCCTCTCCCCCCTTTTTGTCGTATAGCTACAAGGGTATTAATGGACCACTTCACCTTGAATGGTCCCTTAGAATATGTGCTATCTGTTCGATCTTGTATTTAGCTGTGGCGCTCTGAGTTTGTTTCCCAGACCTGAACAACAGCTCTGTGTAGCTCAAAATCTTGTCTTGTCCACTAACAGAAGTTGCTTCAATAAAAGACATTACTTCACCCATCTTGTCTCTCTAATATCCTGTGACAACAATGTATATTAGTAAGGTTAAGATTCTGTCACAGTATTTTTAGTAAAAGTTGGAGATAGGTCACTGGCAGTAAAAAAAATAAAATAAAAATTGATGATGACCTGTTTGCAACTTTTACTAAAAATACCCCGAGGCAGATGAGTACCAACAGAGCACTGCTGTGGCCTGGAGAGCTGACCCAACCTGGCTGCTGCTCCAGCAGGCTGGACCCATGCTTTGGTGGCCTGGGGGGCTGGCCACTGATCAGCTGTTCAACAGCAGCTTGCGGGGAAGGTTTGGCTGGTCAGCTGTTCGGGGGCCCCTGGGACTGGTCATTGGTCAGCTGTTTGGGAGGTCCTGGGAAGCTGCTGCTCTGGCAGCCCTGGAACTGACAGCTGCTCCTGCCCTGCCCCAGAAGAAGTCACGGGGGTCCCAGAAAGTCACAAAATCTGTGACTTCTGTGACCTCTTTGACAAAATCATATCCTTACATATTAGCAACACAGCAAACATATTTCAATGGATTTTGAATAAATGTTTCTTTTCTTGTTGATATTAACTGTTTTATTGTTAGAGAAACCAGGAAATATTCTTATTAATAAGAAATGCCATATTTCCTGTGTGATATAAAACCAAAACATGGAAAAATGATCCCAAAAATACTAAGAGATTTTAGGAGTTTGTTTTTTACTCTTATGATTGGTAGTAAGGCTTTTGATAGTAAATATGAAGGAAGCAGTTTCAGCCAAGCTTCTAGTCTACACATTTTCACGCATACTCTAATAAATTATAAGGTGAAGTTTTTACATCAGAGGCCTATCCACACCTTATCACAGGGCCAAAGTACTCAGATTATACTGCGTGGTTAATATAAAATCAAAAACCTCAGAAAATAATACTATTGTAATGCAAATGCTCACCCAGAAACCAGATCCCTTTAAAGCTGTTATATGAATGAGTACTTTGCTGATGTAAGGGCCTTCACAACTTTCTCTCTAAACCCCCAAATATCTTGACCCCAGTATCCCATTTCCATACTATCTGTATTCTGGCTTGCCCTCTCTTCTTCTTCTTCAAGTGCTTGCACCTGTACATTCCAGTGAAGATGTGTGTGTGCTCTGAGCACAGTTGCCAGAATTTTTTCCCTTAGTGGTATCCGTTGGGTCGGCTCTAATGCGCTGTGGTGTCATAGTGCCAGTATAAAGGGCCCTCCCGACCCCGCTCCCCTTCAGTTCCTTCTTACTACTCATGACAGCTGCTGGAACTCCTCATTGTATCTGCAATCATTCTCATAGTGTTTTTTTCTGACAAATTTAGTGTAAATAGTTAATGCAGTTTTAGTAATTAGTGCAGTCTGTAGTTTTTGTAGATATCGTGAATGCTCCCACTCTTAGATAGTGGGGTTGTCCACCATCCCCCGTCACTGGGGTTCAGGCCCTACACTTGATTTACATAGTAAATCTGTGCCCTTGAGCAACCTGCACTTGAGCTGTCTCAGGTGCTTAGGGGAAGCTCATAGGAAAGACTGCTGCCAAATCTGCAGGGATTTCCAGCACTGGACCAAGAAGGACTGCACTGTATGTTTGAAGATCCTCCTCATGGAGACAACCTGAAGATTGGCTTCAGAGCTGCGCTTGGACTCAGTACTGAGGACCTCAGACTCTACAGCGAGCACCTCGGGCTCAGTGTAGAGTGTGCCTCCCAACAACTGGGTACTTTTGACACTGATAATCTTCACCAGTGCCCGAGGAGAAATACTGCAAGCACTAGGAGAAGAATCAGTCTTTGGTACTGAAGGACAAAGGGGACAGGGAAAGAGCAAGATCCATTCAAGCCACTTTTCATCCCCAGCAACACAGCATCAGCCTGCAGGCCTGGTACTGCAGCAACCCCTGACACTGGCACAAGGGCAGCGTACCAGCCAGTTTGCGATGCCATCAGCCCCCAAAGTTTCACCACAGTCAGGGGCCTACTATCCCTGTTGGTACTGAGCTCACTGGAGGGTCAGGACTTGGTACCATTGGTACCTCCAAGTGGCAAGGAATTGTCACTAGGACCTCGCTCTGTACTGTGACAGCAATCCAAGGAGAATCCCATGTTGATAGCCATGAGATCTCCTTGGGGACCCTCCCCAGCATCAATTGGCATGGTGCCACCCTCATCTCCGCAGTATAGCTCATTGTCCTCATCAGAGTCTGAAGTGCATTCGTATTCCTCCACTGATGCAGTTGACCTCACCGTTCTCTGGGCCGTTCTCATCTGGCACAGCACCAAGCTCATTGGTACCCCAGATATCTGACCACCAGGTCTGTGGGGACTGGCGACCATGATGAGGCCCTTTTGGAACCCTTGGAGTTTTCCCCCACAACAGGATACCTCTTCAAGGTTGCCATATTTGGCGGTCTCAGAGGCTAGGGCATCCAAGGACCATGCAGAGATACCTTGGAACTGAACTCCAGTACTGAACGTAGCACCAAGCCCCAGGAGGAAGCCCCACAGTCACCTGTGGATACTGAGGAACCAACTGAAGCTAATCAGCCTGTATTAGCCTCCTCATTCTACTCTCTGGTTGAGGCAGTGGTGGCACCTGGGGTCTCCCCATCACAGGACGATCATAAGGCTTACCAAGACTTATTAAGGCAGATAGCTTTGAGCCTAGTCTCCAAGTGGAGGTGATCAAGAAGGTGACACACGGCCTCCTGGACATTCTTTCACCAGTGGGTAGCTCTTCCATTGAAAGATTTCATCATGGACCCGATTAAGATGGTAAACGGCTGCCTTCCTTCCCCGTGACAGCAAAGCGCACAAAGCACAAAACTTTGTTCCTGCCAAGAGGTTTGAATTTCTTTTTTCACCTCACCCCACCCCACCCCAGGATCCTTGAAGTTGTGGTGGCCAACAAGCAGGATTGCCAGGGACAGGCAGGTGCTACACCCAAGACAAAGGACCCTAAGAAACGACCTCTTTGGGCGGCAGGCATACTCAACAGGGGGCCTTCAACTTCGCATAGTGAACCAGCAAGCCCTGTTGGGGCACTCTGATTTTAATGTGTGGGAGTCTGCAACAAAATTTAAAGAGCTACTCCCCCGAGACTCCAGATAGGAGTTTTCCTCCCTAATTGAGGACGGGAAGACTGTAGCTTGGGCCTCCCTACAGGCGGCCTTGGAGACCACTGATTCTACAGCCAGGTCTGTGGCGACAGCAGTTAAAATGTACAAAAGTTCCTCGCTGCAGTCATCAGGGTTCCCTCAGGAAGTACAACACATGATCCAGGACCTCTCATTTGTGGGATCGTCATTCTTTTCAGAGCAGACAGACGCTAGGGTGTGTAACCTTAAGGATTCCACGGCAATCTTGAAATCCCTCGGACTTTATGTACCGGCCGGTTCAAGGAAGCGGTATAGGCCACAGTAGCCAAACCATTATTTCCTTCAGACATCTAGGCAGGACTTACAAAGGAGAAGGACTATAGGGTTCAGATGCAAGTCCTCTCCCCAATTATCCTCAACAGGCCCAAAACAGTCTTCGCTAGGCAGCCGGAATCGTTAAAGCATTCTTTTTGATGAGAAGCTCAAGGTTGGCATCGCAATCCCCCCTTGCACTGGATCCACTTACCCCCTGCAGTTTTCCAACCACCTTTTCTGTTTCCTGGATGCCTGGACCCAGATCACCTCAGACCACTGTTCTTAGCATGGTAGAACTGGGTTACACCATCCAATTTCTGTACACTCCACCTTCCCATCTACCTCCCCCTCCTCAGGGACCCTTCTCACGAGCTCCTATTGGAACAAGAAATCCAATCCCTCCTTCAGGTGGGAGCCATGGAGGAGGTTCCCTTTCACATGAGAGGAAAGGGTTCTACTTTGCTACTTCCTAATTTCAAAAGCCAAAGGGATTTCAGACCCATTTTACACTTGCATTGTCTCAACCAATTTCTCAAGAACCTAAAGTTCCACATGGTTTCCTTGGCTTCCATCATCCCTTCACTGGACCCTGGGGACTGGTATGCTGCCCTTGATCTAAAGGATGCCTATTTCTACATTTTGATCTTTCCTGGTCGCAGATGTTTCCTCAGATTTGTGGTGAACCAAGGTCACTACCAGTTCGCAGTGCTCCCATTTGGCCTGTCAGCTGACTTTTGAGTTTTCATCAAGTGCATGGTGGTAGTAGCGGCCTTCTCCAGCAAAAAAAGAGTCCATGTATTCCCATACCTTGATGACTGGCTTGTCAAGGGCCAGTCCAGAGCTTAATATCCATCTTATTCAATCTACCTTCAATGCGTTGGGTCTTCTGTTGAATTTCCAGAAGTCCACCTTGATCCCGGTCCAAAGGACAGAGTTCATTGGTGCACTACTCGATTTGGTGCAAGCAAGAGCTCTACTTCTGAACGACCAGTTCCTCTCAATTACGTCCATGATAAGATCTCTCCAAAGTCATCCCATCATGACCATGTGAAAGTGCCTGAGTCTTCTGAGCCACATGGCATTGTGCATGTACATAGTGCAACATGAGAGGCTACAACTCAGTTCTTTTCAAGCTTGGCTAGCATGGTCTATTCCCCTTCTTGCCATCACCTGGACTCAGTGTTCATGATTCCAGGTCCTTGAGGCCCAGGTCCTAAAGTCACTGCCATGATAGCAGGACAGCCACATGGTAAGCGTGTGAGAAAGGGTACCCTTCTCAAAACCCCAGCCATCCTTGTCTCTGGCATGTGACATATCAGCCCTCGGTTGGTTCTCTCAGAACTCAAGGTTTCTGGACACAAGAAGAGCTCTCCCTGGTTATCAATGTCAGGGAACACAGGGCAGTACACCTAGCCTGCCAGGTGTTACTCCCTCACCTGCCAGGCAATTCCATTTCGGTCTCCATGGACAATACGACAGCTATGTTCTTCATAAACAGACAAGGTGGTAGGCATTCTTCCACACGTGAGTCAGGAAGCAATCCATCTGCGGGAGCTCTGCATCAATCACTCCATCAATCTAGAGATATCTTCCCATCCTGGTACTCAAAACCACAATTGCCTCAGCAGGTCTTTCTCCTCTCAACACAAGTGGTCTCTCCATCCCAACATTGTAAGGCATATCTTCCAGAGGTGGGGACTTTCCCTTGTAGACCTGTTTGCTACCCAAACCAATGGAAAATGCCACCAGTTCTGTTCCCTGAAAGATCATAGCCCAGGGTCCTCACAGATGCGTTCCTGTTGCCATGGAAAAGGTGTTTGTTCTATGCATTTCCCCCTGTTCCACTGATTCACAAGCTTTTGATGAAATACAAGCGGGACTCAGTGTGGGTTATCCTCATAGCCGCGACATGGCCCAGACAACATTGGTTCTCCATTCCCTTAGGCATCTCCATAGAGACACCACAGCAGCCTTCGCTGCACCTGGATTTGATGACCCAGGTTCACAGGTGGCTACTGTATCTGAATCTCACTTTTCTTCACCTGACAGCCTGGAAGCTCCATGGCTGAATCTGGGGGAGCAAGTTTGCGCAGAGCAAGTCCATGAGATCCTACTGGGCAGCAGAAAGCCATCTACCAGAGATACCTATCTTGCAAAATGGAAGCGATTCCAACAATAAACGTTGCCCTTGCAAGTCATCTCTGCAACTCATTCTAGACTACCTGCTACTGCTAAGACAACAAGGTTTAACCCTTTTTTCAGTCAAAATCCATCTAGCAGCCATCTTGGCCTTCCATCCCAAGATAGACAACCATTCTGTCTCTTCACATGATATGGTCGTCCAGTTTCTCAAAGATTTGGAGAGGGTGTACCCCCAGGTTAGGGATCCTGGCCACTGTGCGACCTATACCTTGTTCTGTCAAAACTCACAGGACCCCCATTTGAATAACTGGCAACATGCTTGCTGTTACACCTCTCCTGGAAAGCAGCATCCCTGCTGGCCATCATCTTGGCCTGGTAAATTCCAGAGATCTGAGTCCTCGCTTGGGAACCTCTGTACACAGTCTCTTTTAAGGATAAAGTCTAGTTGCGACCACACCCATCTGTTGTTCCTTCCAAAAGTGGTCTTGCAATTCCATCGCAGTCAGGCAATGTTTCTGCCAGAGTTCTACCCTAAAACACATGCAAACAGGGAAGAACAGCACCTCCACTCATTGAATGTAAGGCGGGCCCTGGCCTCTTACATACAAAGGACCAAACCATTCTGCACATCCATTCCGCTGTTAATAGCAATAATGGTAATACTGAAAGATCTCCCCATTTCTTCGCCAAGAATTTCATCATGGATTACTTTGTGCATCGGTGTGTCTGAACCCACCTCTGGTGTAACTGCTTGTCAATCACCTACATTGGAATGGACACATGCAGGCATTCGAAGAAGAAAAACAGTTACTAACCTTTCTGTAACTGTTCTTTGAGATGTATTGCATGTGTCCATTTCAAAACTCATCTTCTTCCCCTCTCTCACAAGCAGTCTACAAGAAGAAACTGAAGAGGAGTGGGGTCAGCAGGGCCCTTTATACCAGGACTATGAGCACGTGACACCAGAGGGCACTTGAGCCAACCCAACAGATACCACTAGGGGAAAAAATTCCAGCATCTGTGCTCAGGCTGTGCACACACCTACATTGGAATGTGTATGTGCAACACATCTTGAAGAACAACAGTTACAGAAAGATTAGTAACATTTTTTTTCACACTCTCTGCCTTTGGTTTGCTGTTCCTTAGGATTGCTTCATATTCTCCTCTCTGTAGTGGCTGCCCTCTATAAAATTAGGTGAAGATGGTACTAGGTAAGGTGCATCAGTTCTCTTAAACAGGAGAATTTCAGAAGAGCTTCTCATGTAAGAATCCTTAATCCTGGAATCCTTCATGTGATCAGTCATGGCAACAAAACATGTACCCAAAGTACACCGTCCAGGTCACACCAGAAATAACCCCTTACATTTAAAAAAAATACAAAATAATGTATGACTTCAAAAAATACAGCAACAGTTGTGGTGCCCTGTATATACATATCAGCAAACATTCTCTTCAGTTGCTGTTTCCCTATAGGCAACACCAGTGATGTTGTTTACATTTTTATAGGATTAGTACTTCCTTCTGAAAACTTTAGGTGAGAAGAAGATCTGTTTTTTTGTTTTTTGTTTTTTTGTTTTTATTTCAACTACTCAGATATTTTTTTTTCAGTTTATAAGATGTTTTTAAAAAATTCCCTTTAAAAATTGATTCTCATGATTTTTCTGTTTCCTTCTCACTATGGAATACAACCCATTCTGAAGCTTGTTTAGTCACATTCGTGTTTATGTCCATTATGTCAGAGGATCAGGTTTGCTATAGTTTACCACTTGTGGGTAACACAATTTAAAGGGGGAAAAAATTATTTGAAGCTGTTAACAGCCTTACTCATTAAGGAATGTATCTTTGTCAGCGAACCTGCCACTGGTAGACTTTAATCAATAGTAATGAGCAATATGAAGCCAGGGGAAGAAAGAGTGCAAAGGGAACTTGCAGTGCTTAATTGCCCCAGAAGACACTTGGAGCAAGTATCGCCCCAGATCATACTGAGCTTCTTAAAACTAACTGTTTGAAAAAACAAAGTACTCTAGACTTCCTACTACGCTAGACCTCAGTCACTAGTTTGTGTTATTGCTTGGTTTTATGTGTCTGAAACACTTCACTCTGCTGACTTCTAAGTTGATTTCCCATTGTAAATTCCTACAGTATGAATATATGAATATATAATAATACTTAGCTCCTATATAGTAAAGTACTTTATTGCTGTATACGATGAAAATTTTTTGTTTGTGTGGGTCAGAATTAAAGTTATTGGAATGCATATGGTGAACTTTCATGGCAATCTTGTTAAATCTAAGTCTAAATTATAAGGGTAATGGAAAATATATGCAAATTATTCTTACTAGCTATTTTCATATTTTTAATGCTTAGGATTATATAATTATATTCTGGAGATATATATTGGATGAAAGTTATATTTACTATAGTAGCTTTTTTTGAAAATCTTTGATTACTATGAACTGATAGTCGTTTTAACTTTAATATTTAGACGAATAAAATTACTTGATGCAAGTAACCATTTTTCTTTGAGACATTTATATAGTACTGATTTAACATTAAAAAAGTGATTATATGCAATCTTTTTGGATGAGGTACTGTGTAACTTCTTAATTCTAGATTAGGCTTCAGTGATGTGAAATATGTTTTGACTTTTCCCTGTCCTGGAAAAATAGCTGAAGTCTGAAATTTTGTAGTAGTAAAAAATATGCATCTTAAACCCAAATTAGTTAAGAATTTAGTGATAAGAAAAACTCAAACATGAGAAAACAAGCTCTGGAATTAAATGTTAGACTGTTGCTCTATTTTTCACCAAACCACAACTTTGTAATATTACTAAACATAAATTACTGATCTAGTCGTTAGGACACACTCTGTACATTTTGGGTGCTTGAATACCTGTTATAGGCGGTATTATGATTAACCTGTTTTACATTTTAACAAGCTACTTGCCATGTACGTGTAAACATCATAAAAGGTTCAGACTGCTTGCACTGTTGGGGCACTCTGCTTTCCTACACCAGCCCAGAACAGCACAGCTACTGTGGGGTTTTGGAAGCAGTGTGGATTTCACCACCTCATTCAGAAGCTGTTTTTTATAGACAGTGTCAGAGTTTGATCCAGTCATTTTTACAAGCAGTCCTTTGTCTGCACGCAAAGGACCATTCACTTAAATGAAGTGCTGGGATTTGCTCTCATTGCTATAAATCAGAATGTGATCTGGCTGCACTGTTGCCAGATATGATTACTTGAGTTAAACTGAGCCAAAAGGCCTGGCTTAAATCTGGTCCACTGAGGGCCAGAAAAGAAGCGCAATGATTGATAGTCTGTTTTTCTTCATGCTGGCTTCTGTTCGAACACACTGGAAAGTAATAACCTTGAACATGATAGATTCTCAGTTGTCACTGAGGCACTGGGTAAAACAATGCTCTTTCTAATGTTCTTTGTGTCAATTCAATCTCCCTCACAGCTGGCTGAGGAGCTGCAGAGTAAGCCCTTGAACCCTGAGATCGGAGAGCTGTTGAAACTACTGTCAAAACCAAGTATCAAGGTGAGGATGTATTACACTTGCAAAACACACACACACATATCCATTTTGTAAGTCTCTAGAAGGTTTTGTCTGGTTAAGTCAACTTTTTCAAAAACAGGGAAGAAGGACTCAGTATTAATAGCAAAAATTTACTACAAGAAAGGCAGTTATGACCAATAGATTATAATGTTGTTACTGACATTCACAAAAGTATATCAGTGGAGATATATTGGTTATTTACAATCAGCTGTTCCAAAAAAAGGCGTTAAGAAATTAAACTTACACAATAAACAATTTTCTTCAAATATCTTTTAATAAACATATAAAAATGTTGAAAGCAACATTGACTCAACTGTAATTTGCTTCTTAATTGATGACTAGTACAGAATACATTAATTAAGGTGCAATGTGTGAGTAATATACATAAATGGTGTGATTTTTATTCCTTGGATGATGCATGTAGTTAATATAGATATCAAAAACCTTCCAAAATTCTCCAAATTAGCATACCAAACCTCATAGGATTCCATAAAATGCCCTGCGGTAAGGATTCAGCACATTTTAGAGTAATATATATATGCTATGATCACATTTAACCCATTCTAGCAGCTTGCTTCTTGTCTGTTTTTCACTAGGGATGGGATGAAAAAAATAAGTTAAATAGGTGTACAGTAGTATATATGTTCCTGTGTCTGAATCAATGGTAGTTTAGACAATAGCCATTTTGGTGGTGAAGGAGCAGTAGTAGTTCCATCTAGCGGAGTTGCCTCTTTATAGTCCCTCTGATGATCAGTTACATGTTTTGGCAGTGGTTCAACAGTTAAGGTACTGTAGTACCTATTAACTGTTATAAGACTGAAGGCATAGAGCAATGAGGCTTTCTATTCTAAAAGCCTTGCTGTGCACATATCATTTTTGTGGTTCCACACTTGTGTTGTAAGCTGACGACTTGCCTTTGGTTTGAGATGATGGACAATGCCTAAACTTTTTTAGCATGTTTCATTCAGCCTGCCATTCAAAAAAAAAAAGCTAGTTCATCATCATCCACACCTACACTTTACTGTATATTTTCAGAGGTGGGGCCGTGTTAGTCTCCATACAGCAAAAATAATGAGAGTCCTGTAGCACTTTTTCAAAATCGAGGCCTTAATGGAATGAGTATAAAGGCTGTACTCTGGACTCCAATTGTGTTGGTTTAAGAAACTAAATCACCACCTTTCATGACAAGATATGGTGGGGTAACCCATTCTGTCTGTGTGGTGATTTGTCCTGCTGCAGTTGCTAGGTCAGGTGTGGAAGCTAATGAGTCTGCTAAAGCTTGGTGGCAAGAGTGAAGTGATAAATCTGTACATGTGATGTAGCCTCTAGAGGGAGAACAAGGGGTTTTAACTTTTAATTGATTCAACAAGGGTTACAGTGGCTGTCTGCTCTGATAAATTTGGTCAGCTCTACACAAATTCAGCTTGTTTGATGATTCTTGAGTGGGATATCTAGGTGCTACCACAAGTCTGGTAAAATTCACTGAATTTTTGTCAGCGTGTTCACCCACTAGACAGAATACCACTGATGAAAACTGTCTTTCCCAATTAATGATCTATACTGAAGCAATTATCTTGTTCTTCTTGCTGAGTGGTTACTAGGAATAAGTGGATTACTTATTTCCAAAGATTATATTATGTATGATGTAGGACTTTAGGTTGGTAGATGATAGATGACTATATACTCATGTACTAGCTGAGTTGTTATTCTGAGCTGGGCACTTTTGAGGTACTTAGATAGGACATAACTGACAGAATTCAGTTGTTCCTGCATTTCTCTTAAAACGAGGATTTCTGGCTTGCTGCCTTTATGTTCCAAACCCTTTCCTCCACTGAGACTGCAGTGTCAATGCAGCATGGTCCCTGTGGTACTCTCATTAAGCCTCTAGCCTTTTTATTTTACCTAACGGGTAATAGGGGCTCGGCAGTAAGACTCTTAAGTCTAGCACATTCCTTCGCAATTATGTTTACCAGTATGTGGCATCCCATTCTCCTGATGAATATGCTAGCATTACATATTGATTACATGCACCCATCCCAATATTTAGACAACATCATATTAGTCTTAGGGCCTCTGTTTTTTAACTTTAACTAGCTAAATTCATTGTGAGAGTCTTAATGGGATTTCTGGGAGAAAAATTTTTTTTACTATGTGTAATTTTGGCTGTTACTACACTATTATGAATCTAACAACTACATTAGCATAGCTGAATACCCTTCTTGGCAACAGAAAAAGGGAATGGTTGGACAGAATGTAACAAATTCTTTGTATAACCCTGTTGGTCATGCAGAAACTCCTCACTTCTCTGCATGGCTGATCTTGCTGGACTTTGAGCATGGGCCGTGAGTGGAGAGAAGGGACTGTGTGCCTGATATTTTTGCCTCACACCTATCCCTAGGCAGGTGGGTCGTGAGGGGAGAGGAGAGCCTTGACATGTTGGCCAAGAAAGAATATGCTACATTCAGTAATGGGCTATTTAATAATTATGTCCTTTCAGCCTTTTCTGCTGGGCAAAGGGGGATGTGGGGAGGAAGCTGTGAATCCCTATAGTCATACTTCTTCCCTAGGGCTGCTCCTTGGACTGTGCAACTGTATGCTCCCTTATGCAGTTTGAGTAAAGTCTAGCCCATCTATATTATTACATACAGAATTGATGTGGACTCCTGAAAAGTGGTGGGTTTTCGGTTTTTTGGTGTTTAGTCTGGATACGTGGCGGAAAATGTTCTATGGAACAGCTAAAATCTCTTGGGGTAACAATATTTTTTCAGTAGTGGAACCTAGGTTTTACTTGTAAAATTGTTCAGGACTTGGCTTTTATGTAGAGCCCTGCACGGATACAAAATTTGTATCCGCATCTAATCCACAATCTGCAAACGTAGTCTGCAGATATCCACATCCACAGATATAAAATGGATATCCGCAGATATGCAGGGCTCTACTTATATGGTAATTGGAGGTTATTGTTCTGTTGGGGGATCTGTCTCTCCTGACCCAGTTTATAACTGCAAGTATACTTGGGGTTAACTGGAGTATTTCCTGTTTTCCTCCATCCCTACTTTAATCCCTTCATGCTCAGGCTGCATTACATCAAGATCATGTTCCCATCAGCCTGATTGTGGAGAGGGACAGTCACAGGTCAGTGACTATAAGATCAGTGGCACCTAAGCTGTACAGGATTAATTAGAAACCAGGTATAGCAGTGTTTAGCAACTGTGTTATTTAGGTGAACACAATAAAACATTATGAAGTTCAGCTTTTACTGATAATATGTCTGAGTATGTGTACTTCTAAATCTTGTGGAAAATAAGGATTGTCCCATTTTATCCGTTGGTTTTGTAAAGCTCTGACAAGTTCATGTTATTCAGTGGGTTTCCCATTCACAAAGGAACATCCTGAAACAAGAAAGACCTTCCATAAGAGACATTTAATTTGTTAGAATCTCAACTTTTAAAATGTAATGCAAGCGTATCCCAAAGATATTCTTTTTCAAAGGATATATTTTAAATAAATGGGACTTAGCTAGTATTTTAAAAACTGTACATACTAATATACTGCACCAAATACTACACCTACCCTAGATTTCCTCTTCTTATGCTGTAATTAAATGCGCTTGAAGTGGAGGCATTTATCTCTTCCAATTAAAACAGAACCCTGAAACAGATCACAGTGTTTGACTCCAGAAAGAAATCAAGTGGTTTTCTTCATCTATGCATAAAATATCTGACAGTGGATTCGGACCAAGCGTTACGGTTTGAGGAAAGACCATGTGCTTGTTTGATAATACAGATTTAAAATACAGCTGCAGAATCCTATTAATGTGGACCATGCAAACAGCTAGTGTTCATTGTATTTGCAATATTGGATAGTGAGTTATGATTTAAATATTGTAATGCTATTGATACCTAAAGCATAAAAAATATTTTCATACCTTAGAACTTATTCTCACTTTGCCAGCCTGCTCACCACATATTTATGACACAGACAGATAGTCTCACCTCACTCCTCAGACGATGTTAAATGTCTATGTTAATGTCTAATGTTAAAGTATGTAGTGAGGTATACAACTTCTGTTATACTTGGTGGTTGTTATATTGATGTGTTCAAAAATTAAGATTATACTGCATTTGCCAAATAAAAATAAATTACATTTGTGATATAATATCTCTGCTGCTTTGTTTTTCTGTTTCTTTTTTTCAGTTGCTAACTTGCCAAATTCAGTCATTTGCGGTGGGTCTCCCAGTCAGTGAAAATTAGAGATTCTACTCTGTAAAATTTGTAAAACAGTTTTTGATAAATTAGGTGGGCAGCTTCTTCGTAGGCAAAATACTGCAGAATAATTTAACTCATTAATCTATATGTCAATAGGTTCAAAAGGTCTATTGAACATATAAAAAACAGTGTTTTTGTTTACAGTTTGGTATCTAGTATCCTGATAGTCATCAGCATTGGCTAGATTATTCACCAACATGAGTAAGTTTTACAGTCTAGCTCTGTGAAAAAGAACATTATTTGTGGAATTGGCACAATGGGAGTTTAAATTCACAGAGTTTATATTTTGTGTATTTAGTAGATTATGTAACCTTGTTTCCAGTAGTACTATAACAGTAGTGTAATTAACACAAGCCACACCTTAATGGCCTACATTATGTGACACATTGTAGTGTGGTATGAAGATTCAGCATATCAGGAGAACTCTGAGCTAATATTTCTTGACATACATACATAATAGTTATAGGCAACCATCAATCCACTGGCTCATGGTGTACATGTAAAGATCTAGTCAGATGCCTGGTCAATCTCCTTATGGCTGACAAGCCCAATTCAGGAGTGACACAGCTTGTTATAAATTTCATAGATCCATGTGTTGTGTGAGTTGGAGACCAAGATTATAGCATGTTTCTTTTTGCTTTCTTGCTTTACTTCCATCCTCTGAATCAAAACTGGTTTGTGTTAAGTTGCACCCAGTGCCAGATATTCCTTCCAGATTGGACAGGATTCTGCGTGCTTCTCCCAACTTTCTACATTGGTGTTGAACGACTTCATGTAATTTTTGCACATGTCATGATACTGCCACAAAGGGTGACCCCGCTTTCCAGAGCTGTCTCGAATCTCGCTATACAAAATATTGTTGGGGATACGATCTCTGACATGACCAAGCCATCGCAACCTCCTCTTCTTGATAGTAGTTTCTAAGTGTGTTAGTCCTGCATCCTTCAGCACCTCTGTGTTTGGTATTTTCTCTTCCCACTTCATTTTCAAGATCTTGTGCAGGCATCTCATGGAAACTATTCAGTTTCCTGATGTGCCTACATATATTTATATACATATATAATGGCAAATTATATGATATAATGAACCTACTTTCTTTAAGATATACAGCTTTGTTTTATGCTGCTGTTTATGTACAACGTATATATTTGTTTACTCAGTGGCAGTAAACAAAACCCATGTCATAGAGTCCTAGAAAGTGATTACCTTGTAATCTCTGTTTCCCAGCTGTCTTATTTTTAGTGTTTATTACAACAGAAGAGTCCAGAGATCATGTTCTGGGACTCTGTTACTATCTTAGCAAAATTGATCTCCTACAAAATTGCCTTCTGAAATTTTAATACTGAGATTTCACTACCCTGTGCATCTTCTTTTTCAAAACAACCACCCAGAAGTACTAGTTTAGTGAATGTTAAAAGGCTTTATTCAGCGTACAAAGTATTATTACATTTCAGTTAAACAGAATATAGAACTATTGCATCATGACAGCTTCTTCAACTATTTTGGGCCCTTGTTTAGCCATCACAAATCAAAGACAGACAAAACCTGCTGCTATAACAAGAAACCTCTTGAGAACACTCAGTCTCCTGGCCCTGCTTACTTCTGGGCTTTCTTATCATTGGATTTTATAATTTATCTCTTTAAGATGTTTGTTAATAAAAATAAAGCTGCTCCTTTAAATTAGTTTGCATATCCCTACACCAAATGCTACCCTCCATCATTTTCATCATAAACTTTTGCTCATATGTGTCAGGACCTCAGATAAATAAGGGATGGAGGCATGTATGTCAAGACCTCAAATAGACAAGGGATTAGGGGTTTATTGCCATACTTATGTTTTATTCTGGATAATTAAGGATAATGAGCTGCATGTGAAGGTGTTAATTTCTGGCTTGTTTAGAAATGGAATATTGCATACAGTTACTTGTTTTTCCCCTGCAAGTCCTGTAGTGACTTTTTCAGAGTTTTCTATTTCCTGAGATAAAGCTGTAAATTAGATAATTTTAACTCTGTTTCCAGCTGACCTTCCTTTTTCAGTACGAGAATAGTTTAATGAATAGATTGTACTTTTAAAACTAGTATTTTACATTGTAATTGTGCTGCTGGATAGGTATATATACTGTGATTATATGGTACTGTGCATACTCGAGTGAAACCTATGCAGTTACCTCTTTATCAGGCCCATGTTTAAAAAACCCACACAAAAAAGAGCTTTTGTCAAGAGTAACCCCAGATTTCCAACAGGGTCTTAATACTGCCACCAGGGTCTCAATACTGCATATAAGCAATGAGCCAAAGATGTGTATTGTTTCACCAACCTATACCAAATTGAGACCTTTGACTCCTTCCAGATGAGTCATACATGGTGGATTTTTTCCTACTCCTGAAAACTGACACACTATTTACATATTGCCATTAGCCCAAGGAACACATATCACCTTTGGAATCTCTTTCTAAAGGGAGGATATCCTTCAAGAATGTTACTTTGACTCTCAGCAGAATTTCTGTTTTACACTAACATCAAAGTATGCAGACCTTTTTTTTTTTTTTACATGCAGCCTGTATACATCCTCGGAGGTCCAGGCAAAATGAATTGTTCACTAAAGTGTTCCTGGTTTACATATTTGTATATATTTTCAGTGGCATTCTATCTGCAGATTCTAATGAATTATTGAAACAGAAATAGCCTCAATGTTAGATGCTGTATTCCCCGTCTCCCACCCTTGTATTACTCAGGAATGGTAATATATATATAAAATATGTTTTTTTGTTTAAATAAAACTTTTCCAAAACTCAGCAGTCAATTACAAATTATTATTTGGGCCAGGAAGACAGTTTACACTACTGGTTGGAACTTTCTCCTTCTACAGTCCTTTTTTGGCTTCAGCTGTGTGATGAGGTGTTCACTCCATACTTGGCCTGAAAGGTTTAATGTCTATTGAGAAGGGGGCTAATTAACCAGAGAGACCACAGCTGAGAGGAGTACCCTGACCCAGGGGCTGGGTTTATAAAGACAGGAAATTGGCAGTAGTGAGGGACTGCTGGGAAATAGGCTGCAGTTACTCCTAGGGCTGAAAGAGTTGTGAGGATGGCAAACCCAAGGAATCGGGGAGACTCATATGGTAAGGAAAAGGCTCTGGGAAAGGCAATAAAGTCTAGAAGGGAACCTATCTTTGCTGTTGACTAGAGGATCCCGCAGCTGAAACCCAGAGTAGAGGGCAGGCCTGGATTCCCCTGATAGCCGCTGAGGAAGTGGCACCAGGGTGCAGTGAATGGGAGGGCTGCCTATGATTGAGGAAGAAAGACTCTGATGTCCCAAAAGGGAAAAAGCACATAGTGACCTGACTGGAGGGCCAAGTCATGAAGAGGAGGATGCAGTGCCTGGAGCAAGAGAACGGCCACAGAGAGAGAGAGAGAGAACAACACAACGGAAGGGAGAGACTGTAAGGAAAAGCTTTGGACCTGGCAGACAGCTATTCCCCATTGTGACCAGGAGGAGGCGCTACCTGTGGGGAGTGAGTACCCCCCTCTGTGACAAGTTGGTACAGAAGAAGCATCCAATAGATGATCATGCATTTAAATTAGTGATAAATCAGATACTTTCCATGAATTGTGGATTGTTTTCATCATTAGGCTTCATTTGAAATATAGGATATTTACAAAGTGTTCTCCTCTGAGCAGAGGATGATTCTGCTTCCTCTCTCACTCTCTTTCCTCATCCATTTTCAAGGTGAAATATCTTCCTGTTTACTGAAGGCTACATCATGGTGAAAATCCATCTAAATATACACAGATTTGTCTCTGGTTTTGCAGCATAAATACTCTATATTATTCTGTACTGTAATTCTGATTGTAAATAATAGTTCATGCCTAATGGTTTATGTAATAGTTTGTGAAAGACACAGTACTCAGTATTATGTAATATGTGTGTGGTTTTTGTGTGAAAAAGCTAGGTTTTACAAAAATTATACCTATTTACAAACAAAATTCTGTGTCTTAGAAACAGTGGAAGATAAAGATGAATATTATTATAAGCTGGATCTCCCAAATGACATTATAAAGGTTTCAATTTTTATTCCAGTTTTAACTGAAAAAAAACCAGTCCATGACTAAAAACTCTCCATTCTTTCTCTAACAAGCTGGCAAAGCTGTGTTCTGTTTGATACATAAGCACCATGTTTCCTAATTCTTAAAATTTGAAATTTAAAAAACCAAAGTAGTAAACCATAGGAGTTAATATTTCAGGCAGCTTAAATTTTGTTACTCTGGCTCCAGGCCAGAAAGATTGCTCTGTCACAAAAAGAATGCCATGCCAGATTTAATCAATTTTTTCTTGGTTTTGACTCACTTTGAAATGGAGACTGTTAGATGTGGCAGAGGATTCAGATTTTACTTTTATTTAACGCTGAATTTTAATGACAACAGTTACATACCTGATTTCCTACATATCACACTGTCAAATTTACCTCTTAAAATTAATTCCTGTCAGATTAAGTTTAGTGTGTTTTGATTTGTCTAAAATAAGTGATGTTCTTGTTACCAATGGGCTAGTCACCAGTTGGATTCATATTAAAAAGTCTAAGCCACTGTGCTGAAAATTATTTTAAAAGATGTTGATATCTTTTCTGCTTTGGAGGAACATAGACTTTTTTCTAACTACTTAAGAACGTCTATTATAGTTCTACCCGCTTGTAGTAGAATTCTTTACCTGCTGTTTGTTTGGGTGTATTAAACGGATTGCCAACCCCTGTGATGAAGTGCAAAAGTACATAACAAGTGCACAAGGCACAACTGTGAATGACTGAATGTATCTAGATACAAGAGAATCTAAACTATTTGGAATACTTCAGAAACTGTACCTGTAGCTGTACTGAGAACAAGCACTGGACATTCCTATAAGTATTTTTCTTGGCTACTCTTTTGTTACTCTAGAGTGAATAGAATTTTGGAAGTAATTTTAAAATAGTTTAGAGTGAAGAGAAAACCAGTCTTGCATGGCTGGGAACACTTTCAAATTAACTTGTCCATAGGCAGCCTTTACTAAAAAATACTATTCAGAGAAGATATAGACTAGAAATTTTGAGGTTATTTATATCTTTTATTGTTTTAAAACAGAAAACTGAGAAGGTACATGTGGTACTCAACCACGGGTTTAGCGTATAAAGCCATAAATGAGATATGTGCTTCCTATTTCATTATTTTCAACAGACTTTAAATTGTTTTTAACATATTCAGAGCTTTTACTTAACAAAATGCTAGCAATATGCATGTTTAAATAGACTCATTTTTCATCACCTTTGCGTATGTCGGCTTTATCTATACTATAACTGTTTTGGATCTTGAACTAAACAATACCAAAACTTGAACACACAGTGAAACCTGAGCAATTTCATTGCTTTTATTTTAACTATTTCTTGCATATTGGAACCTTAGTTTTTATAACATATTTTTGTAGGTAGTTTTAATGGATCCTTACAAGTTGTTCTGTATTTTCTTGGTAGTCTGGTGGTGTTGATGGGAACCCTTGGTAAATTGTGTCCCCTGTTAGATGGATTGTTGCCATCATCACAGCCATTTGCTGTTTACATGGCTCCTTTGGAGGCCTAGTGGGTAGTTCTGGTAGGAGCACCTATTGCTTTGAATGATTTATTGAAGCTTTTGTCCAAAAAGCCTTTTAAGGCTGCATTACATTAACCAGTGGTTGTTTAGCAGCTGCATTGCATGGACCAGGATCAGTACAGCAGGCCTGACATCTGTCATGAACTAAAATTTATCATTCCCTCATTAGACCACAAAGACAGCATGAGAGAAAGATATGTCCTACAGGCAGCAACAAATTATTTAAGATGTCTCTAAAAGAATTAGACACTAAAAACTCTCAGAAAATTTATCATTAGTTAAATGTAAGTAAAATCTGTTTTTGAGGTGGTCACAAAGAATATTTTTCATTATCTATAATAAGAGAAAATCCTGATCTAAACTTAAAATTTCACAGGCCTTTTTCTTTCTTGCTTCCTTTTCATTGGAATCAGAGCTAGCTGAGAATTTTTTGTCAATGTTTTTTTGCAGCTGAAAAACGTAGTTTCTGCAAAATCATCATTTTCCATGGGAAAATGTTTTATTTGCTTGAAATTACTTAATTTTGTATCTGGGAAATATAAATAAAACATTTCAGTGCAACATTAATCTGTGTTTACCCGAGCTATTGTGGTGTCCCATATACTCACTATAGGCTGTGCTCCTTGGCTGGACTACGTCACCCATGAAGCACCATGATGTTCCCCTTTGGTTGATCTCTGTAAGGTATCATGGGAGACTTTTTTGTCCCTCTCTTATTCTCATGTGGTATCCTCTGTTAGCACGTGGGAAAACAGAATATGAAGCTATCACCTGTTCAGGAAGGCATAATTTTGCAAATTATGTAAATAAGTTGGAAGTGTCATCAGTAATCTTCTAGGTTTGCTGGTGGGGTTTGTCATATGATTCTTTGTATTATAAAATATTTTAATGTCATATCAGAAACGGAATTTGGGTTGATTTGAAATAGTGGCTTCTGTTTTAAACAGTCAGCAAAATGACATTGTGGAAAATGGCACTTGCATACTCAAGAATAGATCTGCTCCTCATGTGTGATCCAAGTTATACTTTCTTTTTGTACTGACAAAAATAGAAATTTTCTAATATTTTTACTTCTGTAACAGATATGTAGAAGAGAGAGACAGATTGTTTTGCCTCGTGCATCAACAGAATTGTTAACTAAACTTTATATGTGGAATTCTCATTACTGGGGTGATGCATGAGCCAGAAAGAACTCAACTTGACCTTCAGATGTCAAGTTGAGTTTGTAGTATTGGCATTTAGGGAAGAAAACCTGTATTTTTCTGAGCAAATGTCATATGCAAGTTATTGACACAGTACACATGGAACTCTGTATTGTCCTCTTGGGGTATGTCTACACTGCAATTAAAACTTGTGGCTAGCCCATGCGAGCTGATTTGGAACAAGGGATTGTTTCATTGCACTGAACACTTCTGGGCTCAGCCTCCTCCCCCTCTCCCACACCACCTTGCATGGTCCTAGAGCCCAGGCTCCAGCTTGAGTCCAGAAGTCTACACTGCAGTGACACAGCACCACAACACAAGCCCAAGTGAGCTGGAATGGGGCATCCATGGGTTTTTAATTGTGACGTAGACATACCCCTACAATTACTTTTCAGGGGATAGCATATAGATTCCCCACACATTAACTATGATAGTGAAGTAGACAGTAGCTGTGAAGACTTTTGTGTGCAGAGTGGTAAACAAAGAGAACTTCTCCCTTTCAGAAATTTCCTTCTCTTATGTGGAGGAGACATGAGGATTAAAAAAATAAAGAAAAAGGAAATTTAGGATGAAATTTGTGTTCAATTCTTTGTTTTATATGCTTATTTTAAAACAATATTTCCCAGTGTACTGCAGGAGAGATTATTTGGCTGTTAAAATAATTGATCCACCTACATTTTTTGTAACCTAATCTAGGTTTTTATTGTGTACTGTACCCATACTGTGTTATCTGAGTCCATCTCATCTTTCTGCCATTTGGAAAAAAATAACTGTTCTGAACTCGATGCAGGAATTAGTGGTTGAATCTATGATTGATGTTTATGCTGGAGGTCAGGCTGAATGATCATAATATTCCTTTCTGGACTAAAAACCTGTGAATCTACGAAAAGTAGGGATATTGTCCAGGTTTTCCTAAAAATTATCTACTGTATGCTTCTATTTTGGTCCCTCCCCAACTTTCTGGCAGTCGTCTCAGAAAAGAAAAGAAAATAATCCTAAACTTGCACATTATCAGCTTCAAATCTCGAGTTCTCATTCTGTTGGTGGCCTGCGCCCTCTAATTATAGAGATCCTTTTTTGGGGGGGGGGAGGGGGAAGGGAAGGAGAGGGGGGAGGGAGACTCCTTACTGTTTGTTTGTGTGTTTTATTATGGATTTGGGTCCTGTGAATCTTTTATTTTTGTAAGTTTTTAGTACTGTACATACATAACTAATATTTAAAAAGGAACAAATCAAACATAAATCTAATAGCTAAAAATCACTTTAAAAAATAAAGCAACAGGACATGCCTTAATTTCCATGTATACTAGCCAAGAGAAATCAACAACCAGCCATGGCATATTCTTAATGTGGTAGGAACTGACAGAACATACTGTAATAACATAAAGGAGAGGAAAGAATATAATTTAAATATTTTTTTACGAACAAATCCTCATGTTACCTTAGTTACACTATACACTATTAGCCCTGTTTCATGTGATAACTTAATTGCTGGCAAAATGGGGCAGCCTGAGCTGCAACACTCTTGAGGTATGGAAATGCAAATGTTTGCTAGCAGCCAACTATATCATAAACAAGAGTGAAGCCAGGCAGATTGGCAGGGGAAAATTGAGGATTTGAAAAGCAAATCAAAGAAAGTCTTCAGTTACATGACACAAGTTCTACCACATAAAGTAACCAATACTAATCTATGTACTGAATGCTGAATTACATGCATTTAACGATGGTATTCATATAGCACAGAAATGGTTGGCATCATTAAGAAAATATTTGGCAGTTTAGAAGGAGAAACATTGTGCGGGGTAAAATCACAACATGATCAAGTAGCAATTCTGCTCAGCTTGTGAAAATGGAAAAACATACTAATTTTACAAAGACATGGCTGTCCAAGTAAATTGGACAAGTAAATTGTCCTTTCTGTCAGTGAAACTTGATGGTCCTTTTGATTCTGTTTGTGACTACCCTTTTCTTTAGCAGTCTCCTGTCTCATGTTTGAAAGGCCATATCCTGCAGCCTCCATCTCTCCTTACCATTCTCCCCTTTTTGAGATCACTGGAATATATAATTAAAACCAATCTAGTTCAAAACTTTGACCATTTATTTATTCCTGCTCTTTTTCTGTTTCTGACAGTTGCTAATGCATATCAATGCCGTATCTCTAACTCCATGACTTTTTAGTTTTCCATAATACCTTTATGTGTAGGATTTATCACTAGCTTTTTGTAAGTCTATATATATCATGTTAACTGTTTCTCTTGTATCACTGTTTTGTTGACATTCTCAAAGAATTTTAATAAGAGAAACAGATTTTCCTTTACATGAGCTGATTTGTCCCTATCATATTATGCTTAATATGGTAGTTTATAATTTTATTTTTACTTATCATTTCAGTCATTTTACCTGGTCCAACTTACTGGTCTGTAAAGCTCAAGATCATGCCCAATGCTTTTTTAAAGATGGGTACAACATTTGCTAGCCTCCAATTCCCTGGGATAGTAGCTGATTTTAGTAAAATTTAATAGTATATTTAATCTGTCAGAAACTCCTCCTCACTCCTTCAGTGTGTAAAAGTAGAAAGCAAACAAAACAAATAACCACAAAAACTCAAATGTTATTAGCTGGGCATCTCTGGGATACATTCAGAACTACCTGTGTGGCTTCTCTCCAACTGCATTTCATGTATGTATTTGGGGGAAAGGGGATCCTTCTAGATTTTTTTTAGGGGAATAAGTCCAATCTTGGCTCAACTTCTCCAATCGCTTTTATTTTGTGTCCTCAAGCCTCATCGTTTGACTTAGTCAATATGGAGGCTGAATGGAATCTATAGGACATCTTCCTCTTGCAGAGACACATGCTGTCTTAAACACATGGAACCTCTGCTCTTATTTTTCCATACTTGATATTTTCTTATCATTTTTAGATTCAGTCTTCAAGAGATTTAGGTCAGAGAACAAAAGGTATGTGCTACCTTTACAAAGACACTTATTTTTGTCAGGAGGTAGCCATTGCTTCAGTCTACCTATTTCTTCAAAAAGAAGCTGATGAAACATTGCCTGGACATTAGAAGGATGCTCATTTGTTCAGAATATAGCTTCCAGCAACGAACTCATCTGTTTGTGCTCTGGGAAGATACTTAAGGAGGAGGAGGGGATTAAAGCGTCAAGAGCACTTTAGCTAAATGAATCAAGTTGTGAATTTTAGAGGTATATAGGTCAGAAATTCTTCATTGTTGGTTTAAAATTAGGGCTTACTCTGCCATAATAGCCATATGTGAACAGAAAAGGCAGAGGCCACAACTGAGGAAAAACACAGAGCTGACATCTGGAAGAATATTAACACCTTTACCAGATGACATGGATTGGCTGTGTGTTTCTATGGACAGTTAGAATAGTTAGACTTTGGAAGTGTCTCCTGGGGTTCCAATCAATGAGCAAGAGGAAGTGGGAGTCTGAAGATGTGAAAAGTCTAGTCTTCTATTGGCTATTGCTGTCTGAGTAACAGCTACAGGTAAACCCATCAGTTCAGATTGGTCGATCTGAAACTACATTTTCAGGCAAGGAAATTACCCTTCTATGAAAGGAAGTCCATATATTCAAAAATAAAAATCCACCATGGTTAAGAGGAAAAAATAATATAGACTTAATATTGACCCAAATGAGATGTTACTATGCCAAGAACATTAATATACTATAAATATTAAGAATACAAAAACACACATGTATAGTATGGATTTAAAATATTTTTATGCAATTGAGCATTAATGATTCATCTTTTAATCTATAATTTTATTGTTTACCCTTGCAGTTTTTCTGTTTTTGTCTTGACTCTTCAGCCTAATTGATTGCTTCAGTTAGTATACTTGATTGTTCTTGTCAAGGTTAGCTGATTTGCCTGTTCCTACTTCCTACCTCTCTCTGTTTGTTGCTCGCACTTAATCATGTTCTGCTATTACTTCCTCTTGGGTCTCACATAATTTCTCCTGTGTCACTGTCTCCTTTCTCCAAGTCTTTCCTCCTATTTCTTCTCCTGCAATCTCTTTTCTTCCTGTCCCTTTTTACCCTCCTCCTTCTGCTGCTCTCACCAGCTCCACTTCTCTCTCTATCTTTTCTCCTATATGCTGTCAAATCCAATCTCACCTTCACTTTTTCCTCACCTCTACCGGCATTTGCTCCAACTTCACCCTTATCATTTCTGCACCCTTCCTTGTCACCATCGCCACATCCTTCCTTTCAGACCACACAATCAGACTTGCCTTTCCATTCCATCCCCTTCAGCTCTCTCTGAAATACTTTCTACATCTCAAAGAAGATCACTGCCATCCACTGCCTTTTCACCTCCCACTCCTTCCATCTCCTGGCACTCTCAGAAATTTGGAATCCTCCTTTGACACTGCTTATGCAGCTGCTCTCTTCTTGTCTCACATCTCATTCAGATGCAATTACATTCACAAAGGAACATGGGTGATGGTGGGATTGGGCTTCTCCTCAGATCTTGTTACTTCCTGCTATGGCTAAGTTAAGGAACATTAAGGGCATTATTGGCCTGTGTCTAGGACTACAGTTCCTTTCATCATATGCTTACAATGGAATTCTCAGCTGCTTCTTCGCGTGATGTCCCAATGAGTGCTCCACTTCAGGTGTTGGGTGTGTCCCTGCACCATTGATCAGAGAATTTAAGCAGCAGTGTCCATCTGGGTTGTGCATGAGCGGTGGCTGTCTTGCAGTGCAGTTAGCGTCTCATATATCGCTCGCACGACTCATCCCCATCCCCTCAGTTTTTTCTTAACTGTCCCTTGCTTGAGACAGAGCTACATAGTGATATCCCAATGTCTGTGACAACCTAGAAAAAGTAGCAGAAATAGTAAAGTTTCATAGTATAGTTAGTAGTAGCTAAGTTAGTCTTCACTAGCCTTAGCTAGTTAGTTAAAACAAAAAATACGTTTTTTCTTTCCTCACGGTGGGAAACACTCAACCTACTCAACAATGCCTGGCTCCCCAGGTTTTAAAAGATACGGGTCCTGTTGAGATGCAGATGGTCATTCGCTCTGTGTCTGCTGCCTTGGTGAGTCACACATCTTCCAGAAGTGTACTCACTTCAGCAATTTGAAGGCCAGAGTTAGGCAGGGTCAGGACCTCTATCTGAAGCTCATCTTGATGGACAAATCTCTCTAACTGGCCTCTGACCCAGGGCAACAGACTCTCTTTATGGGGCTATCCCTTGATACATCACCCTCACCTAAGGACAAGGATTATTCCTCAAAAAGATTGAAGATAAGAGCTATGACTTCACTGCAGAGAGAGCTGCCTAAAAGGAAACAGTCTCCTGGAGGTCATTGTCCTCGGTGCCAACCAATCCATGGGTAAGCACCTTTGAGGCACCAGGCACCACCTGCACTGGGACCTTTGCTGAGCCCCACCATAAAGATAAGGAGTTGAAGCACATATCTAACCCTGCCACCTCCTCTATGGCACCAAAAATGCCAGTGAAAAATATGACACTGAGGCCCTCATCACTGCCAGCACCAATAGACATGGCACCATCCACGGTACCATCAAAAACACCAACATTGGTACCGATGGCACCAAAACCGATGGTGCCACACCAGCTTTGACACCACAAAGACATCACAATATCCTCAGTACTGCAGTTTCTGCTATTTGGCACCAATGGCTCTCCAGAGTGTATGTCACTGGAACAACCTTGTGCGCTGCCCCACCGTTCTTGAGCAATGAGGATGATGAAAAAGAAGAGGGTGCCTTCTCCTCACACCTCTCTTCACATATTGAATTCAGACCACCATTGGGACCCATGAAATCAAGGGCCCAGTACAGGCGAGATGTACAACCAGAGTATAGACAGCCATGGCTGTGCCCAACCATGCCTTTCTGCATGCAGTGCCCATTCTGGGGCACATAGGCAGCATACAGAGCACATTACAACTGAACTTTAACCCCATTTAGAGGTGAGATAAGATCAGCACCACCATCCCCCACTCCGAAGACCACTGAAGTCCATGAGGAAACGGGGGATGAGAGAGAAGATGGCACAGAACAGGACATGACACCACCTGCGCATAACTCATCATTGTTACTAGATGAGGGCAGAATGCCCCCATCACTGCTGATGATTTTAAGCAGTTCCAAGAACTGTTTAAAAGGGTGGCGCAGTGTCAGGAGATCCCACCTGAGGAAATGTCTGACAAACAAACTTTTACAGATTCTCCAGACCTCTTCAACCTCAAAAATTATGTTATCTATTGTGACAGGGTCAGGCCAGACGGCTATGCAAGGGTGCTAGAAGGCATGTATATTAGCCCCAGACTCAGCAAAGCCCTATTCCCTGGGTGATTCAGCTGGGGCTGATTAGGCAATTAGGCCACCTGGGGCTGCTTAACTAATTAGGCCACCTGGGGCTGTTTAGGCAATTAGGACGCCTGGGGCCAATCAAGGAGCCCCGCCCCAAACACTTAAAAGCCTTCAGTTCAGGCAGGCAGTTGTGGAGTCTGGAGTAAGGAGGTGTGGAGTTTGGAGAGTAGAGGTTACAGTTTACAGATTGGAGTTTGCAGTTTGAAAACCTGCAGATTGGAGTTGGCAGTTTGGAGTTGGCAGTCTGCAGTTTGCAGCCTGCAATCTGCAGAAGCTTGGAGTTCCCACGGTTGCTGCCACAACACCGGAGGCAGAGGACCCCGCTGGGTAAGCAGGGAGCGGACAACGGACTGACCCAAGGGAAGGTAGCAGGACTCAGGGCCCCGTCTCCTCCCCACCCCTCCGGCTCACTCTCCCCCAGCTGCACCACTGGCCGGGCCGGAAGAGCGCAGGACCCACGGGGGCGGAGTACATCTACCTTCCCCCCCCCTTACCCTGTTACACTATATATAATGCCTTGATGGAGCCAACAGAGATTGTTTGGCAAAAATCAGCTACTGTCCTGCTGACATGTAAGAGGGTGGACAGGAAGTGCTACATGCCAGCCAAAGGTATGGATTTCCTTTTTTCTCAACCCCACTACCCCCACCCAAATCCCTGGTAGAGGAGGCCACAAACCAAAATGGCAAACAACCACAGTATAAAACCACTCTGCAGGATGAAGAATGGAAGAGGCTCGACCGCTTTAGATAAAAAGTCTCCTCTTTGCAACCTTACAATTCTGTGTGGCAAACTAAAGTGCACTCCTGGCCAAACATGATCATGAAAACTATGGCAAACTGAATGAGTTTATTAATGACCTTCCAGAGGAGAGATGGGAACAGTTCAAATCTTTAATAAATGAGGGACAACTTGTTTCCAGAACAGTGCTACAAACAGCCCTTGATATTGCAGATACAGCAGCAAGAACAACAGCCACAGCAATTGTAATGCACAGGGCATCCTGATTACAATCATCAGGCATTCTGAAGGACCTCCAGCTAACGATGGAAGATCTTCCCTTTGACAGGGAAAAACTCTTCACCAAAACCAGCAAGATTCTCCATGTTATGAAAGATTCCTGGGCGATCCTTCATACTCTCAGGATATACACACCTGCAACAAAATGGAGATGATACCAACACAGCAGGGACACCTCATTCCTATGTCAACAATGACATTACGATCCTCAGAGGCAAAGACAGAGACCTCAGAGAGGTAGAGCACCTCAGACCCAGTCATCTATGTCACAATCCACATTGGCCAAACAACAATTTTGAAAATTTGGTTGAGGGCCTGAATGACCTCCCTCAGCTGATAGCATGAATACTGATTACTGGCCAGGTCTTTGGCCACCAATTATGCTTTTTTTACTATGCCTGGGCATCAATTACCATGGACAGATGGGTCTTAGAGATCATATGATTGAGCTATTTCATTCCCTTCACTTCAGTACCACCCACCTAACCTCCCTCCCCATCCCTCTTCAGGGACCAGTCTTATGAACACCTCCTGCAACAAGAAGTAAATCACCTTCTACAGTTAAGTGACATGGAGCAAGTATCTCCACAACACATTTAGATCTCAAAAATCTCAGCAAGTTTGTGCGAGTCCAAAGATTCAAGATGGTCACACTGGCCATGATAATTCCAGTGCTGGAACAGAGGGAGTGGTTTTCAGCCCTCGACCTGCAAGATGCTTATTTCAACATCATGATACGTCCTGCTCTCAGAAGATTCCATTGGTTCACACTAGGAACAGACAATTATCAGTACAGAGTCCTACCATTCAGCCTTTCCACAGCACTGTGAGTATTCTCTAAGACCCTTGCAATAGTAGCTGCACTTACACAACAAGGGATAATATTTCCATATCTCAACGACTGTCTACTAAGAGGCTATCGACATTACTCAAAAGACTATCAATCTCTTTCAGAACAAAGGGTTACAGATAAAAGAGCAAAAATCAACCCTAACTCCCATGATTGGACTTCATCGGAGCACACCTTAACTCCATAGAGGCCTGAGCATCACTACTGATGAACAGATTCTTGACATTGACAAACCTCATTCTATCTTTGAGTGATTGCTCATATCCATTCCACTTAGGTGAGTGCGCGCCCTCGTGCACAGTTCCTGGACTTTTTTCCCTTAGCAGACTCTATAGGGCTGGCTCCAGTGCCCCCTGGAGTGCTGCGCTCATGCTGCGGTACATAGGGCGCTGCCGGCCCCACATACCCTCAGTTTCTTCTTTCCATCTGTGACGGTGACTGGAACAACAGTTTGCTCCTGCAAGTATATTTCCCGTGTTCGATTTTACTGTTGCACTTCTCCTTGAACTTGGTTAGTTAGAAGTTTAGTTAGAATAGTTTAGTTTAGGGAAGTTAGAGAGCCTTAGGGCTCAAGCAACCCAGCCATGCCAGGCTCGCCGGGGTTTAAACCCTGCACTGGCTGGGTTTACAGTCAGTGTTCCTCACGAGCGCTGCCTCAAATGTTTGGGTCAGCAGCATCGTAAGGATCGGTGCCGCATCTTCAAAGCCTTCAAGCTGAGGACCCAGAAGGAGAGGGATATTCGGCTGAAGGCAATCCTCATGGAGGCAGTGCTTTGTCCAGCGTCCCAAACTGCTTCACGCCTCCTCAGCACTGAGCGTGTCACCGGTGCAGAGTGCCCCACCGGCACTGGGGGCGCCTCGGCACCGGGGAGGCCCAGTGCCGAAGAAGAAGAAGCATCAGCAGCGCGTGAAGCGCTCCCCCTCCCCCACACCACAGGAGCGGCCGGCGTCAGGCCCAGAGGTGCTGGGACTGCGCGAGCACCCTCCTGCACTGGCATTAGACTCGAGGGAACCTCCTCCGACTCCTGGGAGTGGGGGAGCCCCTCTACAGGACTCTGACACCGGAGGCATTCCAGGCGGCTCAAGCCTTGTTGGCCTTGCCTACGCCTCCGGCCCTTCCTTGGCCGAGGGAGACATGACCTGTGTCCTGGGGCAAACCTGCGATGGGTGTCCCCGAAGGGTTGGCACACCCGGCACCGGAGCAACAGCTGCCCGCCACTCATCGCTGGAGAGTCGAGCTGGACAGCTCCTCTCCCTCCTCAGACACCGATGAGTCATCTCGGCACCAAAGTCGGTCCTCGAGGAGGCACTGGTCAAGATTGCCGTCACCAGCCGGTCACTCTCGAGCTTCAGACTCAGACACGACACCGAGGTGTAGGTCCCGGCACTACTCACTGGCACTGGGGAAGAGACGTCACAAGTCCTCGGTGCCACGGCACCAGTCTTCGTCATCATCATCGGCTTCGCCTAGGCACCACTACTAATCCAGATGGCACTGCCGCTCTTCGGGTTTGTCCAGCAATGGATCCTGAAGAGACTCTCCTAGACAGCACCATCAGCACTGTTACGCCAGCTCGGGTTCCCGGAAGGGTAAGGGCCCCAGACGCCAATAGGAGGTGCAACCTCCGGCACTGACGCCAACACCGGGATAGCCTCAAGCCCCTTGGCAGTAGCCATATTAGAGACTGTGGGGAGCACAAATAGGGCAGGGAACTATGTCGGCCTCTGCCTCTGTGGTCCAGCAGGTGCTCCCACAGGCCCCGTCCGTGCAGGAAAAGGATCGCTCCTCAGGAGAGGAGTCAGATCCTGGTGCAGGACCCTCTACAGGGCTGCATCACCTGTCCTAGTCCTCGTCGCCGGATGAGACAGAATATAGGGACCAAAGGGCACCCCTGATTGACTTCAGGGCACAACAAGAACTCCTGAAGAGGGTGACCTCCAACCTCGACCTTGAGGTCAGGGAACTTATGGAGGAGGAAGACCCCCTCTTTGGGCATGTGGGGGCCCAGGGTCCATCGAGAGTGGCCCTAACTGTGCACGATAGGGTGCTCTGGCTCGCCAAGGTGGTTTGGCAAACCCCCTCCTCGGTCGCCCCAACCTCCAAGGGTGCCGAGAAAAAGTACTACGTGCCTGCTGAGGGGCATAAGTATCTCTTTACACACCCAGTCCCAGGGACTTTGGTGGTGGATGCCGCCAATCAAAAGGACAGGCAGGGGGCCCAAGGCTCTACCTCCAAGAATAAGGAGGGCAGGAAGTTAGAACTCTTTGGAAGAAAGGCCTATTCCACAGGGTCACTACAGTTTAGGATAGCGAACCACCAAGTCCCCTTGGGGAGGTATAACCTTAACCTATGGGACTCGATGCGAAGGTTCGCAGAGGCCTTACCCCAGGACCAAGCGGCGGACTTTGCCATGATCCTGGAAGAGGGGCTGACTGTTGCCAGTGCAGCTCTCCAGACTGCGTAGGATGCAGCAGACACAGTGAGCAGCGCTATGGCCTCCTCTATCACCATGTGGCCCTCAGCATGGCTCCAATCTTCAGGGCTGTCCCAAGAGGTGCAGCACTCTATTCAGGACCTGTTCTTTGATGGGGCTGGCCTGTTTTCTGATAAAACAGATGAGAAGCTGCATGCCCTGAAGGACTCTAGGGCCACGCTAATCTCCTTGAGCCTGTACAGCCCTCAGGTGGCGAGGCAACAGACCCACCAGCAGCAGCAGCGCCTGCAACATCATCAGCAGCAACCTAGGCCATCACCTAAGCCCCTTTCCCCCAGGAGGGGCAGGGATAGGAGCAGGGGAGTTGGACAGCGCGACCGCTCCTGGTCGTTCTCCGCTTCCCAGCAGGGGGCCCCCGAGGATCCTAAAGGGAAGGGCAGTTTTGATGGTGCGCCCGAGGCTGGCATTGTTATCCCCCTCCTTGATTGACCCCTGGCCTTCAGAGACAAGTTAATGCCCTTTTACGAACACTGGTGGGACATCACATCGGACCGTTGGGTCCTCGATGTAGTATGCCGGGGTTATGCCCTTCAGTTAATGGCTTTCCCTCCCAATTCCCCCCCTTCCCCATCCCTCTTCAGGGACCCATCTCATGAGCAACTCCTGGTTCAGGAGGTCCACTGCCTCCCAGACAAAGGAGCAGTAGCAGTGGTTCTGCCACTTGAGGTGGGGAAGGAGTTCTACTCGAGGTACTTCCTCATCCCGAAAGCCCAGGGCGGCCTCAGGCCTATATTGGACCTGCGCAGGCTAAACAGACTCATAAAGAAATTCAAGTTTCACATGGTGTCCCTAGTGGCTATTATCCCAGTTCTGAACCCAGGAGATTGGTTTGCCGCCCTCGACTTGAAGGATGCGTATTTTCATATTTCCATCCTCCCCAGCCACAGGTGCTTCCTCAGGTTCAGAGTAGCCAGTGGCCACTACCAGTTTACGGCCCTGCCCTTTGTCCTGTCGTCTTCCCCCAGGGTCTTTACAAAGTGTGTGGCGGTGGTGGAGGCCTGCCTGAGGCACAGAGGTGTACAGATCTTCCCCTAGCTGGACGACTGGTTTATAAGGGGCAAGTCCAGGTCTCAGGTGCACGAGGCGATATCCCTCGTTTTTGCCACCTGCAACATTCTGGGGTTGCTTGTCAACGAGCAGAAATCGATGTTGTCCCCAGTGCAACACATAGAGTTTATAGGGGCCTCCCTAGACTCAGTGCGGGCCAAAGCCTTCCTCCTACGCTCGAGGTCCGAGGCCATATCAGCGATAATCTCGCAACTACAGCAGTGCCCCACGACGACAGCCAGGCACTGCCTTCAGCTGTTGGGTCACATGGCTGCATGTACATATGTAGTGAGGTTGGCCGCCTCAGGCTCAGGGCCCTCCAAGGTTGGTTGGCCTCAGTGTACGTGCCCAGCAGGCTCTGGTTGGACAGAGTGGTGACAGTTTCCCCCACGGTTCTGGTGTCACTACAGTGGTGGAGGAACCCCGGGACAGTGTTGGAAGGGGTTCTGTTCAGGGACTTGACTCCTTCGGTCACCCTGATCTCCGATGGATCAGACTTCGGGTGGAGGGTCCACATCAGAGGCAACCTGAGCATGCAAGGGTGCTGGTCGCAGGAGGAGAGGGGCCTCCACATCAATATCAATGTGAAAGAACTCAGGGCAGTCAGGCTGGCATGCAAAGTGTTCCTCGAGTTTTTATTGGGCAAAATGGTACAGGTGCTGACGGACAATACCGCAGCAATGTTTTATATCAACAAGCAAGGAGGGGGCACGCTCCACAGTACTTTGCCAGGAAGCAGTTGGACTTTGGGACTTTACGGTGAGGCACAACTTTTGTTTAACCACTTCTCACCTCCTGGAGGTCAGGAACGACAAGGTGGACCGCCTCAGCAGGTCATTTCTACCCCAACACGACTGGTTATTGCACCTGGAGGTAGCGGCCTGAATTCTCCATGAGTGGGGTGTTCCCTGACTGGACCTGTTCGTGTCGTCCTGGAACAGGAAGTGCCCGAGGTTCTGCTCGCTCTGGGGTCGCAAGCCGGGCTCCATCTCCAACGCGTTCCTCATCAAATAGACGGGGACCCTCATGTACACATTTCCCCCCATCCCGCTCTTACCCAAGGTCCTCTTGAAAATCAAGAGGGATAGAGCGGATGTGATCCTGATTGCCCCAGCATGGACGAGACAGCACTGGTTCAGTATGCTGCAGGACCTCTCCATTGCCACGCCGATAGAGCTCCTGAGGATTCCGGACCTGCTCTCCCAGGACCACGGTCACCTACTGCACCGGGCCTGGAGACTCTCTGGCTGACGGAGGAGAGAGCCTGCTCAGCGCAGGTCCAATGCATTCTCTGGGCAGCAGAAAACCTTCCACACAGGTCGTATATAGAGCCAAGTGGAAGAGGTTTACCTGCTGGGTGGAGTCACGGGGCATCCCCCCCGAGCATGTCCCTATACAGGCTATTCTGGAGTATTTACTACAGCTTAGGCTCCAGGGTTTGGCACTAGCCTCCCTTAGGGTCCACCTGGCAGCCATTTCAGCTTTCCATCAGCTGTTGGAGGGGTGGTCCCTGTTTTCCCACCCGATGTCAGTGAGGTTCCTCAAGGGGGTTGAGAGGCTCTACCCTCAGGTCCATGACCTGGTGCCTCGTTGGGATCTCAACCTGCTCCTCTCTAGACTTATGGGGCCCCCCTTCGAGCCCTTGGCCACTTGCCCCCTGCTGATCCTGTCCTGGAAGGTGGCCTTCCTGGTGGCCATTACTTCAGCTAAGAGGGTCTCTGAGTTAAGAGCATTGACCTCAGAGCCCCTTTATATCGTGTTCCTCCAGGATAAGGTGCAGCTGAGACCCACCCAGCTTTCCTGCCTAAGGTGGTCTCGCAATTTCATTATAATCAAGACATCTTCCTCCCCGGGTTTTTTCCTAAACCGCATGGATCGGAGGAGGAAAGGAAACTACACTCCCTGGATGTGAGGAGAGCCCTGGACTTCTACATTGAGAGGACAAAGTCCTTCCAGAGGACGACGCAGCTCTTCATCGTAGTGGCAGACAGGATGACGGGATCTCCGGTCTCCACACAGTGCATCTCCAGATGGATCACCTCATGCATAAAGCACTGCTACAAGCTGGTGAGTGTCCAGCTCCCCGGGATCACGACAGTGCATTCAAGTAGGGCCCAGGCCTCGTCGTTGGCCTTCCTGGAAAGGGTCCCCCTCCACGACATCTGCAAAGCTGCCACCTGGTCGTCAGTGCACACCTTTGCATCACAGTACGCCATCGTCCAGCAGATGAGGGAGGATGCGCGATTCGGCAGGGCTGGGCTGAGGGAAGCTCACCGGTGACTCCTACCCACCTCCAAGTATGGCTTTTTAATCACCTAAGTGGAATGGATATGAGCAATCACTCGAAGATAGAAAACATGGTTACTTACAAGTAACTGTTGTTCTTCGAGATTTGTTGCTCATATCCATTCCACACCTACCCTCCGTCCCTGCTGTCGGAGTTGGCAGAAAGAAGGGACTGAGGGGCCGGCGGTGCCCTATGTACCGTGGCATGAGCGCGACACTCCAGGGGACGCTGGAGCCGGCCCTACAGAATCTGCTAAGGGAAAAAAGTCTGGGAACCATGCATGAGGGCACGTACTCACCTAAGTGGAATGGATATGAGCAGCACATCTCGAAGAATAATAGTTACTGGTAAGTGACCATGTTTTTTGATAGCCACAGACAATCCATGCAAAATGGGCTGTACTTGTCTATAGCTACTAGGACATATGGTGGCTATCACTTACATGGTAAGACACAGACTACTGTACGTGCACCACCTATAGAGCTAGCTATGTTCCATGTACATACTGAACAAGCACAACTTGAACAGAATCCTGACAGTGCCCACAAGATCAGAGTCTCTAAGTTTGTGGACACAACCATAAAATGTATGCACAGGGAGCCCCTTCTACCAAGAACATATTGAGTACAACAGATGCCTCCTTAATTGGCTGGGGTGCTTACCTACAACCTCACACTATTCAAGGGCGATGGTCTTCTGCAGAGACACAACTACATATCAATCTACTTGAACTGCATTGTGTGGTTCACAATGCGTGCCTCCACTTCCTCCCACTCATAAAGAACAAAATGGTATGCATGATGACTGACAACATCATCTGCATGTTCTATATAGATCGATTGGGAGGAACCCAATCCCATTTCCTGTGCACCGAAGCTATGAGACTGTGGAACTGGGGCATACACCACAACATAAACATCTCAGCCTCCTACTTCCCCATCTGTCAGAACATGACAGCAGGTACACTGAGCAGACAATTTTCCCATGGTCATGAATAGGAACTAAACAAGACAGTCCTACAATCCATATTCCAACAATGAGGTTTCGCATCCATTTACCTGTTAACGACAGCACAAAATAAAAAATGCCCATACTTCTGCTTGAGAGCAGGCCTGGGACCCCGATCACCAGGGGATGCCTTCTCAAATGGGAAGCAACATTCCCCTATGCGTTTCCACCGATCCCCTTACTGTTGAGGGTGATACACAAGATACGCCTTGACAAGGCTAGAGTCATGCTGATAGCCTTGATGTGGCCCAGACAAACTTGGTACTCTTACCTGATGCAGATGGCAATCTGTGCTCCACAACATCTTCCTCTTCAGTGGGACCTCCTATCACAGGATGAGATTCAGATTCTGGACCCAACTCTGGAGAGACTCCACCTGAAGGCATGGCTCCTACATGGTTCCACCACGATGAATTAGCTTGTTCAGAACAGGTTGAATATGTATTACTAAACAGCAGGTGGTCAACCACCCATAAGACCTACCTTCAAAAAAGGAGGAGATTCCACTTATGGTGTCAAAACAAGCACATTAATGCACTTTCTGCACCCCTCCCACTAGTGCTGAACTACATACTGGAACTAAAGACCTCAGGACTATCCACAAGTTCCATTAAGGTACACCTTGCAGCCATTAATGCATTTCACCATAAGTTGGATGAGGCATCACTGTTCACACATCCCAGTACCAAGCGCTTCCATGCTGTTATACAGAATATTTACCCAATAGTATGCGATCCCACGCCAACATGGGACTTGAACTTTGTATTAAGATGGCTCACCAATCCTTCATTCGAATCGCCAGCTATGTTTTCCCTAATATATCTATCAATAAAAGTGTTCCTGGTTGCTATTACATTTGTACAGTAAATAAGTAAGATAGGAGCCCTCGTGGCCCACCCTTCATATACCATATTTTTAGGGATAAGATCACCCTGAGATCTCACCTGAAATTTGTACCCAAAATAGCATCATCTTTTCACCTAAACCAACCGATTCATCTCTCTACATTCTATCCCAAACCACATGGGAGCACACAAGACAATATCCTACATACCCTAGATGTCCGACAAGCACTAACATCCTACTTGGACAGGACTAAGGCTTTCCGGAAATCTTCATCTCCACGACAGAATGCTCGAAAGGTTCTGCTATATACAAAAAGAGACCACAGAAATGGATCTCTAGCTGTCTCCACCTAAGTTACCAACAAGAAAATACAACCCCCATTGGGGATCAGAATTCATTCTCTGAGATCACTAGGAACCGCAGTTGCCTTTTTGCCTTTCCATGAGTACCTTTTTGGCACTCATGGACATGTGTAGAGCTGCAACCTGGGCCTCTGAACACACATTCACAAAACATTATGCAATCGCTCAAAGCTCAGGTTTGGATACAGCGTTAGCTTCACAGTGCTATCTTCAATCACTCAAGCAACTCCAAAGTCCCTTCCATCCACAGTGGGGCACTGCTCTACAATCACCTGAAGTGGAGCACCCACAGGGACATCACTTGAAGAAGAGAAAGTTACTCACCCTGTGCAGTAACAGGTTCTTCAAGATGTGCGTCCCCTATGGGTACAGTATTACCCTCAGTTCTTCCTCTACTGTAGAGTACCTGTGGTAGAGAAGGAACTGATGGGGTCGGATCACGTGCGTGATAAATGAGATACCAATGGTACCGTGAGACAATTACTGTGCATATGTAACTGAGATGGACACTGCTGCTTAAATTCTCCAATTGATGGTGCAGGGATGCACCACACCTGAACTGGAGCACCTGCAGGGACACACATCTCAAAGAACCTCAGTTAATGCACAGGATGAGTAACCTTCTCTTGATTTTTATAATAATGTAATGTGCCTGCTGGGTACATACTGTGTTAACTTCCAGTGCTACATCTAGCTATGAGAGGGCTCCATAATCCCTCCAACACAAGAAGAGAAGTCCAACCAGATATTACAGGGAGTCTGGTGCAGGAGGGAGCCAGAGACTGTGTGCGAGTGGGAGCTTGGGAGCTGCCTGTGGAGGGTAGGCTGGATAGCAGGTAGCTTGAGATCTTGGACTGGAGAGCTAAGACTGGGAGGGCCTGAGAGCATGGCCAGTATGCACTGTTGCCAGAAGGGGGCCACCAGTAATGGCAGCAGGTAACCAGGAATGGCCTACGGACAGGAGGACTGTGAAGATGGGCTTGAATAAGAGTACAGGTGATGGTCAAAAGGACTGAACCCCGGTTGGGTGATCTTCAGGCCACCAGGAAAGGGTGCTCTAGAGTGAGTATCCTTGGCACTAGGCCTGAGGAGCCAAACATTTGTGCCCCTGTACTGGTCTGCCTTTAGAGGATATATTAGGAGCTGTTGAGTTTATCACTTCTTCTGTGTTGTAATTAAAACAAGTCTGCCTACCCCGTTTGCAGTTTATTTCTGGTTGACTTAGTAAAGAAATATGTGTTGTTTGAAGTGTCAGTGATCTAAGGAATCCACCAAGAACTAGAGCTTGAAGAGCCTAGTGACTGAAGAGCCTATAGCACTTGCCTCTGAGCATGTGGTATACCTATTATGTTGCTAGGAGCTGGCCTACCACAAGTCTTACTGTGACACCCTGCAGAGGAATTGGTTACAATATGTTTGTAGCTGTTAAAGTTGCAAAGATACACCTGAAAATGTGACCCAAGTATACAGATGCATTGATGTCTGTCTGAGTCTGCAGACAGGGTGAAATAATCGCTCAGAGAAATGTGAATTTGTCCATCCACCTTAAAGAGGTGATTCTACATCTAGCCGTAATGGGGAGCCATGTTGATACTACCACAAATGAGGACTGTGTATCAAGAATAGAGAGCAGCATTCCTGGCCCAACTGCCTAAGAAGATACACCTAAGTATTGGGGCCCCCTGCACCCATCTCTGCCTCTCTAGAGAACGGAGCCCCTGACTGCCACCATAGTCTCTCTGGGAGAAGAAGGGGACTCCCTGCCACTGTCACTCCAAATAAGGGGTGGGATTTCAGGCAGGGTCATGGAGTTGAAGCTATGGCAGGTCCCATGTTATTGTTGGCCTAGGGTTTTAATCCTAATCTCCTTCTTATGCTACTTTACCACTCTTTCTACAAACACCGCTCTATCTCTCTCTTCTCTCATCTTCCTCACCATGTTGTTGTCATTTATTCTGCCCTGACCATCATCCTCTGAGTTCTGACTTCCAAATCTTTCCCTGTTTACCTATACTGCCATATCCCTTCTTATTTCACCTGTGTTAACTCAGTTGTGTTGTGTACTCTTTTTTTGAACTCTTCTTCAGCTCCATCCTGAATCCCCTCTAATTTGACTTCCTTTCTCTTTACTCCACCAGAACTGTTCTCAAGTTTTCTAAGTCAGTCTTCCCCTGATCAGATCTCAGGGACTGTACTCCATCATCATTTTCCTCAACTTCTCTGCAGTTTTGACTCTGATCATGCACTTCTAGAAGTCTTGTCCTTGCTTGGTTTGTATGACTCAGGCCTTTCCTGTTTCCGCTTCTCTCCCTTTGATTGGTCCTTCAGTGTCTCTTTTGGTGGGTTCATCTCCTTCCAGTCTCACAAGATGCTGTCTTTGGCCTTTTCTTCTTTTTCCTTTACGACCTCTGTCTGGATGACCTCATCTGCTCAATTTTAACTTTATACAGATGACTCACAAGTCTATACAAACCTGAGTTGTCTCCTTCCATCCAACCTCGGATTTTGGCTTATCTCAGATTTCTTCTCCTGGATATCTGTGTTCCAGTGAAAATTTAACATGGTCAAAACTCTGTAGAGTTGTGTACAGACAGCCAAAATTGTCATCCAGATTTCAATTGTGTCTAATTTTAATTATTGTAACACTGCAAATTAAAGGGCTGTTCTTGTTTGTTTCTCGAGACTTCTGTTTGTTCTTTTATTTAGCTCTTAATATTTTCTATTTTCCAGAATGTGCCAGTGTAAGCAACTACACTGCAAAACATTTCTGCAGTGTAAAGTTCAAATTGAAGCTTAAATTGAAAGAATATTTTTGAAAAGCTAAAAACTGATTTTAGAAGGCGCTGCATTCAAAAAGCAGCAATGAGGTTTTTTAGACTTTCTTATTCCAAGTGCCAGTCATAAAATCTAAATGGTAAAATTATCATTGGCATCTTTAATATAAAAATACTGCACTTGTTACTAGACATTTTGGAGAATTTTTAAAAGTATTCATTTTCAGCTAGATCATGTCTAAGAATTTAGCTGAACATCAATATTTATATTTAGACACTGTAGGAATTTGAATCATACCTTTTGAGTTCTAAATATGGACCATGTTTACATTAGTGAATCATAAGCATAAAACTTAGCTACAACGAAATCTTTTTGCCAGAGGTACCTAGTTGTACATGATTTGGATTTTAGATCGGGTATGTGGCTCCGAAGAATTGTTTAAAAAGTTCTAAGAATTTCTAGCAGCTTCCTGGGGTGGATATGAACATCAAGGAATACTACAATGATTAATCTTTCTGTTAGTTCCTTTTAAAGTGTTGTAAAAAGTAAAACTAAGTGTGGTCAGTTTGCAATAGATCTTTCCTAGGGATTTTGTTCATAATAGCTTCCTTTAATTGATATCTGACCTCTTGGCACTCACGTTAGTGTGCTTTTAAAGAAGTCCCAAACTTTTATTCATGTTCAATATGTTTATTTTTATAAATGTTTCTTGTGATGAGTATATTTGAAATTAAATATAAGTACAAACCACAAAGAAGTTGTTGGAGAAATGTTTCTGTACTAGGTTACTTTTCTCATATATATTTTAACTATGAAAAGGTTCTCTTGAGGAGATACACTACATGACCTTTAAAAAAAAAAGACATTGCTTACTTGTAGTTGACAGTGTTTTCTCTAGATTTACACTTATTCGCCTTTCCTCTTTTCTTTGAGAAATTAATGGCTTTGTAGATGGTTGAATAACTTAAGTAAAAACAAAATAACTTTAAACTGCACTTCTGGTCAACAGTACCTGTTCATGCCAATGACATTTCTGATAATAAAAGATGCTTTATACTCAGAATTACTGAAACCAATGTTATAAAAAAAGGAAAAATTGGAAACTACAATCTTACTGGAGTTCTTTAAAATACAGTAATGTCTACATTGATAAAGATATTTTTTGTCAAATGCTTGATGTTATTTTTATCTAATAGTCAAGATGAAGACATTAATCAAGAGCAAGAATGAACAAGTACGTTGTATGCTTCTCAGAGAAGTTGTAAAAGAAATTTCTATCTTCCCACATCATATTTGTTTGCCACATATAGCATGTTCAGTGTAACATGACTTTTCTATTTGTCTTTTGTCACTGTGTTTCCTTACCATTCTATTCTACCTTCACATTAGTTACTATGGAAAAATGAATAATCAGAGTGTTGATTCTGTCTAACAGTCTTGCTGCATGGTTTGGCTAGACTGCATGGCCAGAAGTCTGATCTCACAGAGTTTCAGCAGGGAAATATCCAGTTGACGCTATGACATAGTTCTCTTTAGAATTCGGGGGAATGTGTTTAAGTTTCATTATCATGGTGTTTAATTTTGAACATGTTTAACTTGGTGCCTTTTGATATATTTTAATGTTTTTTTTTTTTAAATTTGTTTTCTCTGCCTGCTTGAATATTTTTTTAAACTGAAATATAGAACCTCATTGAATTGGACCAGTGAATGAATATGCTCTTCGTTATGTGGAAAAGTGTTATTAGAGGACACTAGTTTGAAAAATGTTTTAACTTTATACAGTATGGTTAAAACAAATCAAGCCCTAATTTTGTTTTAATATTTCATTTGATATCTTACATGCATCTCTAGAAACATTCTCTTATAATTGTATAATATTTGTATGTGCAATTTGTCATGGCACATGTTTCAAATGAGAACCATAACTGATAGCATGGGACTGCAGCTCATGTAATTAATAATAGAATTGATCTTTTAGGGCTGGTCACTTGTGATAAAGAACATGAAAAATCATGTTAGGGTTTTGGAGGAAATGGCAAAAGATGAATTGATAGAACTATAAAATTGGGTCTTAATCAAAATATAATTTATTTTGCATGAAAAAACATTCAAACAGTTATAACTCCTCACAACAGATATAGTCTTCCTCTGTGCTCATATTGTTGAGGAACTAGCACACCACAATAGTTGTTTTACTATTATGTCCAGCTGAAAAAAAATCCAAAGAATCAAGTCGTAAACAGAGACAGCTAACAGGAGCATTTCAGATGGTGTGGTGTGGACTCTCCACTTCAAAGCAGCAGGACTTGGTGAATGATGCATTTAGTTGAATCATAGGACTGAAAGGTCGCGAGGTCATCTAGTCCAGTACCCTGCACTTATGGCAGGACCATAATTTGGTCTGTGTGTGAGTACGGTGGATCTTGGTCATGCAGCTGGGCTGTGTGTTCCTTAGTATGCAGCCAAGGCAGGTCTGCTTATTGCTCTCTTGGTAAGGGCTGTGTGCCTCTGAGACTTGGGCCTTTTGATCAGCCTCACTGTCTGAAGTTTCTGAATGCTTAATTGCTCCATGCTGGTGAGCTGAGGTGAACTAAGGTAAACAAGGAGACTTGGTATAAAAAGTCACTTGGTAGGCAAACTTGAGAGCCATGAACAGAAGCAGCTAAAAGGATAGTGTGAGCTGGTATGTTAATGTAACAGTGCCCCATTGGATCAGACTGAGCACTGCTCAGAGTCTGCTTGATCTAGTGGGGCAGTCAGTCAGCTCCTCTTGCCTGAGTCCCTGTGGAGGGCCTGTTCTTGGCTATAAAGTGTGGTAGTCTCAGTCCTGCTGGGATTTGTGGGTTTCCCCATATAAATTGGTGAGATTAGCAGGTCCTCAGGGTATCTAAAATCCCCTTTGGTTCTTAAGTCTCTGAGGAAATCAGTAGGGGACCTAGGCCCACCCACCCCACTGGTTTCCAGCCTAGTGCCCTAAAGTCAGGCAGGCAGAATCAAGCCTCAGCAATGACTCCTGCTGTGCCCTTAGTAATCTTCCTACTCCCTTGATTCTGTAGGCTTCTTCAGCCTGGAGACATGGTCATCCCTTCTCTGGGATGTTGCCTCTGGGTAACTTCCCACCAGCTTGCTGGAAGGACTTTACTTCTCCAGCCTGCTTGCTCCTCTGGCAGCCATCCCACCCTGTACTTTTCAGCTCTTTTATTCTCCCAGTGGTGTGAGGATGCCAATCAGTGCTGGCTGGTGGTTACTGCATTAACTCCTTGGTTGCCTGGTCAGTATGGGGTCTATAAAGGGGTGATAGTTTTTCAGAGAGATGAAAGAGAGAGTGTGAGAGGCCTTTCTGTTAGGCACAGCCTTATGTTTAATTCCACAATGACCAGCAATGGAACAGCGGTTGTGCCCTGCCACAGATGTGCCATGTTTTCTTTGCAGCCTGAAGCCAGAAGGGACTTCTTGTGTATGAAGTGCAAGTTGATGGCAGTACTGGAAGAAAATGTTCTTATATTAGAAGGGCAAGTAGAGACACTATGTAGAATCAGAGAAGCTGAGGTGTTCCTGGACAACCAGGTTGGGAAACATCAATACCCCAGACTGAAGGAAATATAGAGCTAGCCACTAGGAAACCAGAGAGAGAGAGCAAGTCAGAAAGAAGGCTTGGCAGTTAATAACCACCAGAGGCAAGAGGATGAGTGTCATTCTACACTTCTGGAGGCAGATGAGAATGGGCAGGCTCTGGCCATCACAAAAAAAGAGGACCAGGAAGAATTCCCCACCTCTAGAACTTTCCAATCAATAGTACATCCTGAAAATGAAAATGGTGGAAGATATCTCTCAAGATCCCTCAGGATCTTGAATGGAAGAGAGAACTAGGATGGAACTTGAATGGAAGAAGGAATACTAGGGAACAGGATGACTGGCTCCTTAGGTACCTATCTATAATGTATAGGAAAAACGACGTGTAATAACAGGGCACTTCAATTTAAGTGGCATGCTGGAGCTCTCATGCTGTTAGTACTAAAACATCTATGGAATTTCTAAATAGTATAGATGACAATTTCCTAACTAAAAAATATTGCATCCAACATAGGGGAAAAACTGTATTAGACCTCATCTTGTTAGAGGAATTGATCACAGAATTAAACATTAGTGGTAGCTTAACTAACAGTGATTATGACTTGATAGTAATGAATATAAATCAGAATCTACGAATTGTGACAAATTGATAAGGGAAGCAAAAGGACACACAGAAAAATCTATGGCCAGCCAAATTAAGGGGAATATGAAGGAGTTTAAGTATATTGGGCACACAAAAAAATCCTGACAATGTATTGGTCCATTACTAGAGGGAAATGGTAAAATTATCAGTAATACTGCAGAACAGAGAAATATGTTCAATAAATATTTCTGTTCTGTATTTGGGGGGAGAAGCAGATAATGTTGTCATATCATATGATAACCTGCTTTCCATTCCACTAGTAAGAGTTCTTGATTAATAAAGTTCTATATCAGCTCCTACATTGTCTTGCCTGGGATCGATGTCAGACTGACAGGCCTGTAATTACCTGAATCATCACATTTACCCTTTTTAAATATTGAGAAAACATTGTCTTTCTTCTAGTTTTCTGGAACTTCCCTGGTCTTCCAAGACTTATTGAAAATCAACATTAATGATTCAGCAAGCTCCTGAGCCAGCTCTTTTGAACTCTTAGGAAACTCTTTATTGTCCTTACATCTGCTTGCCATAGATTTCTCCTTATGTATTCATCTAGGAGCAAAGAATGTAGGCCATATTTACAGGGTGGGGGATTCTATCCTAGAAAGTAGTAACTTTGAAAAAGATTTGGGGGTTATGATGGGTAATCAGCTGCACACAAGCTCCCAGTGTGACGCTGTGGCCAAAAGAGCTGATGTTCTTGGATGTATAACCAGGGGAATCTTGAGTAGGAGAAGAAAGGTTTGTTTACCTCTATATTTAGTACTGATAGGACCTGTACTTGGAATACTGTGTCCAGTTATGGTATCCACAATTTAAGAAAGATGCTGATAAATTGGAGAGCCTCAGAGAAAAGCCATACAAATCATTAAAGGATTAGAAAAGATGCCTTTTAGTGATAGATTCAAGAGCTTGATCTATTTAGCTTATCAAAGAGAAGATTAAGTGATGACTTAAGCATTGTCCTTTTTGGGGGTGGGGGAATTTAATAGTGGGCTCTTCTGTTTAGCGAAGAAAGGTATAACAAGATGCAATGGCTGGAAATGGAAGCTAGACAAAATCAGACTGGAAATGAGGCCTACATTTTTAACAATGAGATTAATTTACCATTGGAACAATTTATCGTGAGTTGTGGATTTTCCATCACTGGCAATTTTTTAATCAAGATTGGATTTTTTTATATATATGTCCTAGTTCAAGAGGAATTATATGGAGGAGTTTGTGTCCTATGTTGTATAGGAAGTCAGATTATATGATCACAAAGATTCCATCTGGCCTTGATATGAAACTATGTATTAATGATTTGTTTAAAAAAAACATGGAATCCATGTCATCCCTGACAAAATACAGCTTGAAGTCCAAGTAGATTATAAACACTAAAGAGGTAATTACATACTTTGTCTAACATTTCCCATGTCCCATTAAATTATCAGAGAACTGGTATCAGACAAATTCAACAGTGTTCTTTTATTGTTTTATAAGAATTATGGAATTCCTGATAACCCTTTCCTAAATGTAAGTTCCCTTCACTTCATCTTCAGATTATCACATATTTACTGAATGTAATATTAGAGTCATTGAGCAGATGTTTTCAGATAACTATCCACAATGTGCAGTGGCAGACAAAAAGCTAACAGTGTTAAGAACCACTAGAAAAGATATAGATAATAAGACAGTATATATCATAATGCCACTATATAAATCCATGCTGGCCCACCCCTGGTATACTGAGTGCAGTTCTAATTGCCCCTTTCTATAAAAAAAAAAAATACTAGAATTGGAAAAGGTGCAGAGGAGGGTAACAAAAATGATTAAGGGAATGGAACAGCTTCCATGTGAGGAAGGAGTAAAAAGATGGACTGTTCAGTTTGGAAAAGAGATGTCTAACGGGAAATATGATAGAAGTCTATAAAATTGTGAATGGTGTGGAGAAAGTGAATAAGGTACCCCTTTACATAACACGTGAATCAGGGATCACCCAATGAAATCAGCAAGGGGCAGGTTTAACACTAACATAAGGAAGTACTTCACACAATGCACAATCAACCTGTGTAACTCATTGCCAGGGGATGTTGTAAAGGCCAAAAGTATAACTGGGTTCAAAAAAGAAATTAGATATGTTCTTGGAGGATATGTCAGTAAACAGCTATTACCGAAGATTGGTCAGAGATGCATCCCCATGATCTGGATGTCCCTAAGCCTCTGGCTGCAAGATGTTGGGACTGGACAACAGGGGACAAATCGCTCAATAATTGCCCTGTTCTGTTCATTTTTTCTGATGCATTTGGCATCAGCCACTGTAGGAAGACAGGATACTGGGCTCAATGAACCATTACTCTGAGCTGGTATGACCATTCTTACGTTCTTATGCACCCATAAAGTGTCATTCTCCTAAATTAAGACTCAGTGCAAAATTTCAACTTTATAATCCTAATAATTTCAGTACTAGTATGATTTAATTTTTAAAATTGTAGGATTTTTTTTTTAAATGATTGGGAATGTATGTTGTTTTCAGCTTACTCTTTCTTAAAAACAATTCACTGTTTTTGGCTAAAACGTTGCAAATAGAAAATCATCTTTGAGTACAAAAATGTTAAGTTAAAATCTGAAACACTCAAAGTTTATAAGCAACTGAAAATAGATAATTCTAATAAAAATACTTAGGCAATGATAGTTACAGCTGTTGCTATTGTTCCAGCTATAATTTATAGATTTAACTGAAAAATTAAGTAGCTTAATTTATCCAATGTATTCACCAATTTTGAAAGCTGTTAAAAGAATCCTGAGAAATTTTTTGACAGACTTTCTTTTAATCTGGTCTTTAATAGTGCTATATCTAAAAAAGGCAGCAAGTTCGTTATAGATTATGGCTGGGATTTTCAAGTTATCCTAAAGAACACCCATTTCCCAGGAATTTGCCAGGATTCAGAAAATCTCAGCATGTAAATGTATAATGGATTAATCTTTTGAAGCCTTTGAATCATTTTTGCCAGGAGAGTAATATATTCGTCTTTAAAATAATCTATTATCTAAACTGTGAGCATGAGCTGAGGAAGCAATTGTGACCCTCTTACAAGAAGGGAAATTAGTTGATAAGTATTACATACTGATACATGAATAAACCAAACCCTTAAAAAGTATGTGTTCCAATCTCAGTGAGTAATTTTGTGAGAAAGTGATTTGTGCTGTTGGAACTGGGATGAAAGGAACGCAAGAACCAGGAACAAAGAAGCTGCTAATATCTGACTCCCTATTAGAAAGATAGTTTTGTAATAGTTTAGCACCACACCATTTGACACTCAAGAACAAAGGGCAGAAATTAATTATCTTGCTTATCTGAACTCATGGCAGTCTCTGTTGTGTTTCAAAAACTTCCATATGACAATAATGGAATGGCACTCCTGAAGTTATATGAGGAGAAACAGTAATTTGCCTTCAAGACTTTTTTTTTTTCAGACTACAATTTTTGTAATTTTGTAATAAAAGTACTAACTGCTCAACATCTCAATTTATGCTTAAAACACTCCTCACCCACAATGTGTAGCTATATGCATAGTGATCTTAACAAAAGTTATTGGGTTGTTTTATTACTGTTTAACAAGCTATTAAAATGACATAAACGTATAGCAGGCACTCTACATAAATTGTTATGACACTGCAGCGATCAGATTATGAATTGTCCCCTTTTGTATTTTATAGGCTTTTCAGACTAATATTTATGTTGACCATTGACATTTTCAGGCTTTGCTCTCTGTACATGATACTGTTGCTCAGAAGAGCTATGATCCAGTATTGCCTCCTATGCCTGATGACATTGACGAGGAGGAAGACTCAGTAAAAATAATCAGACTTGTCAAAAACAGGGAACCACTGGTAAGTTATCCTGCCCTTTGTTGCTTTCTTTAATGATAATGAAAATGATTAAGATGGCTAATGATTAAGATGAGTATATGAGTAAATAGTCATTTATATATGAGTAAATAGTCATTTCAAGTTTTTTCAGAACACTGAGTAATACATTGGTGAATTCCACCTTTACATTATTAAAGTAAGTCAAATGGGTGAGCTTCATGTCAATATTCTTATTTCATGGTTGTTTTAACACCACCTGCAGGTCCGTGTTACTACTTAAATCAGTGAAATAGCCATTTTTTATTTTGAACCTGAAGTATGAGCTTGTTTGAAAGAGTGAAGAGGATAGGGAATCCTTAGTTAAATCTTGATCTTTGTCGCAAACTGTTCCGGTTAGCATTGATATTGAGAATTTGACCTTTTGGTACATTCAAAAGGGAGCATAAAACAAATTTTAAACATCTTGACTTGAAGTCTGGGCAAACTTAAGTTTTCTGTTGCTGTAGTTTGGATTATGAACATCAGAAAGTTGATATATTCATGGGGATATCTGGAAAAATGAAAATTAAACCAAATATGTATTACAGGAATATTAAAATGTCACACTGATTTGCTGTAGACAGGGAGTTGACATTATGTAAAATATAACTAATTACTTTTTTCTCCCTACTAACCAGCAAGTGCTTTGTTTTAGGTTATGCTAAAGATTTGTTTTAATGGAAAGGAATCTTGAAGAAATAACTGCAGAAGTTACTTTTAGAGACCTGTGATTCTGTATCCAGTATGGTGGGAAGAGAGTGATGCCTATGTTAGACATACATAGTAGCTTGTCTCAGAGTAGATATCTCAGAAATGCCCTCAGTCTTGACAGATCTCTGGTGTCAGTCAACAAGAAATGAATTTTAGTATTGATTGACTCGGGGGACCCATGGGTGCAATTCAAAGTTTGATCATATGGAAGGATTTTACTTGGTATTAACATTCTAAACAGTTTTTTTCCAAATATTTAAATCACATGCCTATTTACAAAGTTTTTCATTTTTAATCCCATGAATTCCTTCTGTTAGCGAAGAAACTTACATTAGGGCTTATTGTCAGGAATAATCAAGAGAAGAAATTGTAACTACTTCTAATTCTGAGAGGTGTGAAAAATTGAACATGCCATATAAAATGAGTTCAAGTTAAATAACTTGTTTTTAGAATTAATGAAAACAACATCATTAACCCATCTGAGTCTATATCAATAGTTTTGTGTCAAAGAAGCTTAAAAATATAAAAATTCAAATTTGTGCCACTTTCATGAAGTTTAGCATTTAAAACACTTACAAATTGCTTTGGGGCAAGACTTAACATTTTAAATTGTAGCAGATATTAGTTATCAATAAATTAATACAGTCTCAAAAATTGTGATTTTATGTGATGCTTATTCATGTAAATGGCCATTTTTATAAAAAAATATGAAGTTTGAAAAAGTAATGCTGGAAGGGAGATGCTTGAAAACTTATGTGAAATGTTTATGCAGTACAGTATATTTTTCAGGAACAAAGTTGCTGTAATTTTTATGCATACCTACCATTTTAGAGAGAGGAAATACACCAACTAGACATTGCAAAGTGCCAATGTTCCCTACTGTCTTAGAATTTAGAATTCTTAATGTTGGATTTGTATAAACATATTGCAATGAAAAGGTGATTGACTTGTGTTAATAGGATTGATGGGTAGAAACAAACATGATGGCTAACTAACCAATGAAAGAAACTAGTTTTTGAAGCTGTATTGGAACTTAACGTTTAAAAGAGACAAATAGACATTAATACACTCTTATCTAAAGCAAAGGTTACATTGAACAGTACATTTAAAAATAGGGATTACATTAAAAATGTGGTTTATTGAAGTATTCATTTTTATACATTGCCTGGCTGCCACATACCCTTATTTAACTGGTAGAGCATGGAAAATAAACCTATAGACTGGATCTTCTTTATTATTAACTTGCATTACAGGCCAAACTTGCTTTGATTTGTTGTTAATCTTTGAAAAATAAGGGTTTATTTTGTTAATATTCTGGAACCAGCAATATCCAGCAGATGAATGGATGGAGTAGTAACACTAAACTCCGTGAAACCAAGTGACATAAAAGTAAACAAAAAAGGGTCTAGCATCTGGAGAAGTTGCGTTAATATTTCAATATTTTTGCATGCTACATGCTACTGTACCGTAAAACACATTCTCAGTCTCTGATGTCCATGTGGTTCCCAAACTCCTTATTTTCCCTTTACAAAAATATTTTAAATTGAACTATGCTATTATATCTATGTATGTCCCATTTTGGCTAACTGACTCCTTTGTCTGGCAACACTTAAAATATTTTCCAGACTCCCAAGATCCAACCTAATCTTCTTTACTTTTTAAAGCACAGTATGAGAAGCTGCAGTTCACATGCCACTGAAAATACTGGGACTCAACAATTCATAAGAACAATTGTTCTTGCCAGATTATACACATCTCATGAATTAGGCAGCGCTTGCAGTAACATGAGAGAATCTGCGTTTTCAGTATTTCAGTAAAATCAAAAGTACTTATACATTTAAAAACAAATACATTAAAGTTTGAGGATTTTTTTTTAAGAACTCTGTAATGGGCAAAGGTCTGGAGAAGAGTAGGAGAAGCCCTTGGTTTCAAACCGCTTTGCCTTTTTATAATGTGCTGTACGTGGGCTATCCCTGAAGACCAGTCACAGAGCTCAATTAGTGTTCTATGTGGCTGCCTGCTCACCTAGGGCTTGTCTTCCCTGTGAATGAAAGATGTGATCAGATTATGCAGGGAAATGAAGACAGATCCAGGGGTAGATTTAAGCTGAAGGACACAAATACATTAACACTGAAGTTAGAGGGCTCCCACCATATAACCCATATCTGAGGATACACCCTTCTCAGCCTGCCCCCAGGACTCAGTTCACTTTTCTAAATCATCTCACCCTCCACGGGAAGTAGAGGGTACCATAAGGGGGCAATGGCCTACAAAGACTTCAGGTGTGCTCTTTCTCCAAAGGCACAGGGTCCATCAGTGAAATCCCCAGTCTCTTTTACTTTTGGGAGCTGGCCCTTTGGCTCTTATCCTTACTGGATGCTGGCCACAAGTTGTGCTGAACTAAAGATTACTACAGATTCCTAACAGTAATTTCTGTTATTTAATCTAACTGTGCTCCATGACGCTGTGAGGAAGGCAAAACAAAAAACCACCAAACTTCCAAAAATTTGTCTCCAATGGAAAAATTTCTTCCTGACTCCAAAACGGGCAATTGGTTGGACCTGCATCATTCTAAAACACCACTACTACAGGGAGGAAGGATGGAGCAACTAATAAGAACAAGAGGCTCCAAAAAGCCTGGGCACAGTCTTAAAGTAATGGAGACGGGGAGAGCAAGGACCCAGTCAGCTCCTATTTTCCTCTGGCTGGCCAATGGGAGTTGGAGAGCCTTTGGACGAAATGCACGCCACCCCTTTATTCCAAGGCATACACCTTCTCTGGGATTGTCTATCACACTGCAGGTCTGATCAAGTTTTACACGCAAGGAGATGGGAAGATGGCAATTGGACTTAGCTAATTCAAGTTAAGTAACTAGGTCTCCCATAACTCATTAAATCTATACACCGTCCTGTCTTCACTAGGCTTTTACTTCAAGTTAGCTTACTTGAGTTAAAACACACCATTTTTTCATAGCAAAGACATGGTGTTGGTGCTATTAGTTGCTCAGAGCATATTACACCCATTCTTCTTCAGCAACACAGGCTTCCCATTGCTTTGAGGTGCAATTCAAAGTGTTGGCATTGGTCTTTAAGCCAAGGTTCCTGGCTATCTGACCACCTCTTTCCCTACATGCTATCACAATTAAGGCCAGTTGTAGTGATTTTAACAATCCTTAGATTTAAACATCATGGGAGAGATGGCTGGACCTTCTTTGAGGAAGGCCTTGGGTTCAGACTTTCAGTTTCCATCCCAGTTCAATGGAATTCAAGGTTGTCCTCTTTTAGGGTAAGAGGATAAAGCCCCCTCCTTTCATAGCCTTTTGCATGAGGGGTGGAAGCCAGTGTAGTGTGTGGATGATTGTATTGGAGATGTCTTGCATTTTTATTTGACTTAAGAATGCTTTACTAGATGCATAAAAAGTACAATCTCACAATTGAGAGACTGGAGAGAGCTGAAGACAGAAGGAGATGCAGAGGAAGTTGCCTGCAAACTCTAAGATGGAGAGCCCAAACCAAGGGCCAGAAATGATTGAAAGCAGGTGAACAGTAGAGGAGCTTACCCACTGACATCTTCAGAGCCAGAGAACTGGACTCTACAGTAACTGTAAGAGAGCCAGGAGGAGTGAAGAATGCTCCCTAGCAGAGAGGTGGTGGGAAGGTTCCTGTTGGGGAAAAGTGAGGCTGCACTCCATTTGGAAGGGCTGGGGTGGCTGTCCTGGTACAAAGACAGAGGAGGACTGTCATAAGGTCAGGGCAAAGATGCCAGTGTGTGATATGTGGGGCATCAAGAGGTGAGATAGCTTGAACTTTAATTACAGTTTGCACTGCAGTGAGAAATGGACTGCATGTTTGAAGACTTATGTTTTGGATCATTTGCAAAATGTTTTTATAATAAATAGGTCCCAAGGAGGGAGTAGTATTGAGACAAGAAAGTCTGAAGTGAAGTTATTGAGTAATAGCATATTGGGCTGCATTAGTAGGAGCATTGCCAGCAGATCACAGGAAGTGATTATTCCCCTCTAGTCAGCATTAGTGAGGCCACATTTGGAGCATTGTGTCCAGTTTTGCGCCCCTCACTACAAAAAGGATGTGGACAAGTTGGAGAGAGTCCAGTGGAGGGCAACAGAAACTATTAGGGGGCTGGAGCACAAGACTTATGAAGAGAGGCTGAGGGAACTAGGTTTATTTAGTCTGCAGAAGAGAAGGATGAGGGGGGATTTGATAGCAGCCTTTAACTACCTGAAAGAGGGTTCCAGGGAGTATGGAGCTAGGCTATTCTCAATGGCAGTAGATGACAGAACAAGGAACAATGGTCTCAAGTTGCAGTGGGGGAGGTCTAGGTTGGATATTAGGAAAACGTTTTTCACTAGGACGGTGGTGAAACACTGGAAAGGGTTACCTAGGAAGGTGGTGGAATCTCCATCTTTAGAGGTTTTTAAGCTGTGGCTTGAGAAAGCCCTGACTGGGATGACTTAGCTGAGGTTAGTCCTGCTTAGAGCAGGGGGTTGGACCAGATGATCTCCTGAGGTCCCTTCCAACTCTAATATTCTATGATTATATTATTCTGTAACCTGAGAGGGCAAACCAAGGCAGATGTGCCTATCATGCCGCAATCTACTGCAGGACGGCATTCCAGGCTGGGCTGCCTTGTGATACCTGGGGTAGCATCCAATTATTGGAAATAAGCTTCAAACTAACATCTGTTACTGTGGTATCAGAACTTAATACTGAGAAAGAGTAGGTGTTTTAATGATTGATTTGATCAATTTACATACAGTAATATTGAAATCAGTAGTATTTCCTTTCTGTGTAAAAATACTCATTTTAAAATTTATGACTAGAATGGCTGTATCATAATCCTTACAATTTTTCTAATTCAGGCATATTTGCAACTGAAATTAGATCATAATAAAGAACTCAAGCAAATGTCATATCAATATAATTTTATTATAAAACTGTAAAACGCATATTTTTCGCAAATTACGGAAAGAATGCACTGCTTAGAGATAGGGTTTCATATAAATAATTTTAAAATGTGATATCATGTACAATACACAGACTTAGAATTCTACTACGAGTGATGGCTGCTGTCAGAATTTCTACCAAAGAAACCCTGAACATGTGGTGGCGATTAATTTTCTAGGGAGTTTTCCTTTTTGCAGTAAATATGGCCTGTGTGTAATAAACAAATACAAACCAAATTCCCACATGGCATTTTTCCCTTAAGCATTATGTTGTATTTTAGATTTAGATTTTTTAGAAGTAAGTTGTACTCACAACCATAAAAAAGTTAAACATGTACCAAGCATTTGTTACTTGTTACTTATTTGTAAATTTTTCCACTTTTGTGCTCCTGAAATACTTTACATTTGAAACAGTGATGCACACTTTATTCTGCCTTACTTTTTTGAAGAAAAAATAAGAGAGGCAGACACCAAAGCAAATTCAATATATATTGAATTTTGTGAACAATTTACTCCCACCTTAACCGCTGTTCTTCTTTGACAAAATAACTCTAAGCAGTTGATACTGATACCCATGTTTCGGCATGAGAAATTTTGAGTGAGAGCTGAAACTAAAGAAATAAATACTGGTTCACTAATGAAAAAGGTAGAAGTTTTTCTGGAAAAGTGACTTCTACAAGTCAGATTCCTGGACTGTTATAATATTGATTGTTCAACAGCGATATTGCAAATAACCGAAGATTGCATTGACTAAGCCAAGGTTATACAGTTAATACTGTGCAAAGTTGAAAATTTCTTCCAACAGTGTTTCTTTTCAGTGTCTGTTAGTGCTCAAATAACCTTTTCCAAAAAAATAGATGTTTAGCACTTGTAAAAACTGCCAGTTCAATTAGCTGTGGTGACTGAAGTTGTATCCACAGAATAGGGTAACAAGTGTTGGGGGTCAAAGTTGGGACACTGAGTCACAAGTCCACCCAATTTAAGTGTTATCACTTTTGGCCTTTATACAATTTCAGACAGAATTATTGTCACTTATTGTGTCTGGACTTAAATTTACGTCAGGCAAATAATAACAGACCAGACAGATTTGGTAAATGGACCCAAGTTACCAAATTCTGGGGCACCGGGAAGTTCTTCCATCTTCCATGATAGTCATTGCCTTTTCTGATCCCTTGGTCTGGCCCTTCAGTTGCATACTTCAGTTTCTGGTCTGATGTTTCTCCACTTTGGGTCCATGTTCACACTGGCTTTGTATATGTTTCTACAAAAAGATGTGGCCAAATTGGAGAGAGTCCAGAGAAGAGCAACAAAAATGATTAAAGGTCTAGAAAACATCACCTATGAGGGAAGATTGAAAGCAATGGGGTTGATTAGTTGGAAGAAGAAAAGACTGAGGTGGACAAGATAACACTTTTCAAGTACATACAGTAGAACCTCAGTTACAAATACCTCAGGAATGGAGATTGTTTGTAACTCTGAAATGTTTGTAATTCTAAACAAAACATGGTTGTTCTTTCAAAAGTTTACCACTGAACATTGACTTAATGCAGCTTTGAAACTTTACTATGCAGAAGCAAAATGCTGCTTTTAACTATCTTAATTTAAATGAAACAAGCATGGAAACAGTTTCCTTACCTTGTTTAATCTTTTTTTTTAACTTTTCCTTTATATTTTTAGTAGTTTATTTTTAACTCAGTACTGTGCTGTATTTGCTGTTTTGTTTGTCTGTCTGTCTGTCTGTCTCTGGCGCTGCCTGTTTGCATACTTCCTGTTCCAAATAAGGTGTGTGGTTGACTGTGGTCAGTTCATAACTCTGGTGTTGGTAACTCTGATAATGTAAAAGGTTGTTACAAGGAGGAGGGAGAAAAATTGTTCTTGTTAGCCTCTGAGGACAAGACAAGAGGCAATGGGATTAAATTGTAGCAAGGGTTGTTAGGTTAAACTAGGGATTCTCAAACTTTTTTTTTTTTGCTAGGACCCCCTTTGAAAATATTTCAGATTGTGATAACCCTCCCAAAAAGTAATGAACCCCCTCATGCCATGCTACCTCTCCTGGCATGCATGGGGGCTGACAGCTCACAATCCTCCCCCCATAATAACCTTACTTCCCCCTGAGGGGTCACGACTCCCACTTTGAGAACCCCTGGGTTAGACATTAGGAAAAACTTCCTAACTGTCAGGATAGTTAAGCCCTGGAATATATTGCATAGGGAGGTTGTGGAATCTCCATTATTGGTGATTTTTAAGAGCAGGTTGGACAGACTTGTCAGGGATGGGCTTAGTCCTGCCTGGGTGCAGGGGACTGGCTTAGAAGACCTCTTGAAGTCCCTTCCAGTTCTATGATTCTTTGTTTATAGATTAACTAATCTTTATCCCATTGTCTTTTAGCACATCAATCCTTTGGATTTTAGGTAACCCATACATTACACACACAAAAGCTTCAGTTATCCATCTTCTGTATTTTTCCTGCATTGTTTTGCTGTTTCTGGGTCATGTTGTTTTGTGTCACCCTGCCCTGGCTCTTCCCAGAAAAAAAGGGAGGGCATATTTATTATTACATGTTTGTGTATCTCTTACTTACTTGTTCCACCATGACATGTTTGCTTTGTTCTATCATCAATAACGTTTTAAACAGATTAGCAATTCTATGTAAAGGAAGAAGTGGCAAAATCTTACCAAAACCTTGGCTGAAGTGTTACCTCATTGCTACTCATTCACTATATATATTTACACACCATTAAAATATAGCTATCAAAGCTTTTCATTTTACCATTAACAATTCTTCATTTTATATTTGTGTTATAAATCAATATGTTATTCTGTGTTATTAATCTATTTGAAAGGGGAGGAGAGTCATGGGAAATGTAATTCTTTGTCAACATTTCTCATTTTCTTTAAACATGGGTTTTTCATTCAAAATTCAGTTATGTTTGTGGATCATTACAAAGAAACGTCATTAGAAATTTTCCTGTGACTGAGGAGTGTCTCAATTTTGGTCCTTGTTATTTAGATGCTTTTAATGGTACCCCAACAGCAAGCATCCCCACACTATCTCCTAACTACGTGCTTCCACTGAGTTTGGAACAAGTACCTCTTGAAGAGAATCAGGAGAATCAGTTGTTCAGACGCCATACTAACTCTCTTCTATTATTTATTACTTTCTGTCTCTGTTGAGAATACCAACAAGTTGCTAGTTTTGATGGTAATTTTGTGCTATAGACAGCAGCTCACTAGAAGCTGAGCTGATATGAAGTCACTTCACACAGGCTGCTAAGCAGCCATTGGATGCAAAAATGCGTTTGTTTTATTTATTTATTGTACCTATTTCATAATTGTTAAAACACCGTTATGGCAGATACAAGAAATGTCCCACATTTATGAACTGTATTAATTCTCCCTCACATGTTCCAGATCAGTGCTACAGAACAGGATGATTTTCCAAAGCCATGTTTGTTTCTTGGATGATTCTTAAAGGCTCCTTTGCCAAAGAACAAAATAGGCATATGTGTGTGTCAGGGGGTTCTCTTTTGAAGCTAATATTAGCTAAATAATATTAGCTAAATATGTGCAAAAATATCTAATGTGTTAGGTAATATGAATTTTTTTATATGCAGGAACTTTACTGTGTATATTGTTTTTCAATTTTTAGAAGTATTTATGCACAAGTCTAGAAGCTAATCCAGTACAAATAGTATAGCCCTGTATACTTAGGAGAAATATTAAAGTCCAAAATTATATTGGTTTCATGTTATCCTTATTATACATTGGAGACTGCAATAAAACACCTGTCACTGGCCCATGTCAGCTGGCTTGAGCTGCAGGGCTATCAAATTTCAGTATAGATGTTCAGGCTGTGGCTGAAGTCTAAGATTTGGGACCCATCTCCATCATGGGGTCCCAGAACCCAGGCTCCAGCCAAGCCTGAAAGTCTGCAATTCAATTTTATAGCCCCATAGCCCAAATCCCAAGAGCCCACGTCAGCTGACAAGGGCCAGCCACAGGTGCTTTACCCCAGTGTAGACATATCCTGAGTACATAAGACCACACCTGTACAAAATGGATGCGTTATTGCTAGCCTTTATTTTATGGGATAGAACAAAAGGGACAGATTGCTATTTACATGAAACAAACAACAAAATTTTGTATGTAATATTCATGAAATACTTATATTTCATCAGAGGCAGTGCTACCTCATTGCGGGCCCTTGGCACTAATATTCCCCCTGCCTCCCCACTACCACTACATACTAAAAAAGCGAATAGGGAGCCCACTGGAGTTGCTCAGGGCCTTAAGCAATTGCTTAATCTGCTTACGCCTAGGACTGGCTCTGATTTCATGTAGTAACTGATATTTATGAACAGGTGCCATTTTTATTTTTGGACTACAATATACATCTCTACAACTTGAAATTTTACATTTTAAATGTTTTCTAGTCCCATGTATTTAAATTATGCAAAGACTTACCAAGTATCATTTTTTTTAAAGGGGGCTACTATTAAAAGGGATGAACATACTGGCATGATTGTGGTGGCTAGAATAATGCGAGGAGGCGCTGCAGACAGAAGTGGTAAGATGTCTTTCTTGGCACTAACCATTCAAATTATTTAACTCAGAAAAGGGTAATGGGCGGTGGGGGGGCGGGCACATACAAAGGTAACTAGGAGTTGAGCCATCATCCAAGGTGGCATTTCAGAGCTGGTGATGGTATTTCCTGTTGAATAAAATGTGGAAACGATTGTTGAATTATTAAATAAAAAAGCACAATGGGTTTTATCAATTATTGTTTATTACTTGTCATATTTATTCTTAGAAATTATGATACATGCAAAGATTGGTTTAGTTTAGATAAGAAATTCAAGAATTTGTTAGAATAGATTTTTTTTTTTGGGTGTAGATTTCTCATACTTTCTGTTTCTGGATAGATGATAAATAGCCCAGTATAGCCTTACTATCTGTATTATCTTTAAATTGAAAAGAGGAAGTGAAGTGTGAAAATTTTTTAAAATACCATAGCTTTTCAAAGGTTCTTTTGAAATGGTCAGGTTCAGTTCTTATTTTCTACAAACCGTTATACCCATCTGTAGTACAGATGCTTAATGCAGATAGTAACTACGTCTTCGGTGATGTCTTCAAAGAAGAGCAGAAGTGGATGGGTTAGTTATACATAGGATTTTAACTTGATTGGTAAGGGAGGGAGGGAGGAAGGGAGGTCTAGTCTACAGCAGCCATCAATGGGAGATATGCAAGCTACATACTGGAGCTTCCATATCTCCCATCAATTTACATACGTTGCTGTACTGTGGCATCTTCACTGTGCTGCATTGACAGGAGACATCCTCTGGTTGATGCAGCCTTACTCGTTTCAGAGGGGTGGGGGAATGGATTAATTGCATTGACCGGAGAGCACTTCCGGGATCGATTGAGCGGGTCTCCACAGTCTGCTCAGTCAATCCCGCTGCATCAATCCGTGCAGCCCTGGCAGTGTAGATACACCCTTAATCAGTCAGTCATAATTTTAATACAGATATCCTGCATAAACTAATCCTGACCAAAGAATATATTTAACATGCAATAAAATTATATGTAGGTTATATATTGTTTGCTGCATGTTAAATATTTGAAGGGAATACAGAAACCTCAGTGCAGAGAGAAAAGTACTTTCCAGTAATGAAGAGGCATAGCATGCCTCTTACAGGCTCAGAAGAATTTAATGGATGTAGAATTGATCTTGAAACCTAATCTAAATGCACCAATACTTGCTGTTATGTTTAGAGTGCCTTGTATTTAATTCTGTATCAGTGGGAGTTCTCCATTGACTTGGATAGCATAGAAAAATATTTTACTGTCTCACCTGTATGTGGCGAATATCACTGGTATCACAGACCCCAACACATCTTCAGTTATTGGATTGTTTTTTTTCTCTGCTTCACCATTGTTTTCCTTTTACTTTTGTCAGGAAGGTGAATTTACCTCCCACTTTCTGCCAGTAGTTGTTAGTGTAATGATTTTGAACCATTTTTAACATGTGTTGAACTTTTAATGTTTCTGTTACAAGTGTAACTTAGTAATTCTGAAAAAGTTGCTACTTGATCAATTTTGCAACATGTCATTGAGTCACATTGATTAGTTGAGGATGCTCAGTACATTGCAGGATTGGACCATTAATTAGCACTCACTGTTGGATAGCAATAGAAAAGCGATATAAGTTGAAAGAAAACAAATATACAGCATTTCTAATATCTGTCTCTGAAAGACTGGAAATGTTGGAGATACATTGTTAACTTTTAGAGGGAAGGAAGAGAAATTAACAGTTTATCAACTCAAGATTGTCCACAATGATATTGGCTACACTGGTGTTCACTATATATTCATGTTTCTATAGCATCTGGAGGAAAGATGCAGAGATCAGTGACTAACTTAGAGGGGTGAACATAACAAAAATATAGAATGGCTTGAATGCTGACTATGTACCTTTTATATTAAACACAACCATTCAACAACAAATGAAATATTTTTCAATGCATAGGTCTTATTCACGTTGGTGATGAACTTAGGGAAGTCAATGGGATTCCTGTAGATGATAAAAAACCTGAAGAAATACTACACATTTTGGTAAGTAACAAACACATTTTAAAATCTTTTTAGAAAAAAATTAGAAAAAATAATTAGTTTGCTGTTTCAGAGGTGCCTATTTTTAAAAAAGTATATCAGTGCTGTTTTTTCCCCGTAATCATCATTTGCATCCCTATGTGTCTCTTGATGATGGGTTGTATTATTAAGTTAATATTTTGTTTATAAAGGGTTAGTAAATGATGAATAAATGTTATAAGCATGTTACAGATCTAAGTAGTTTGTGTTATAGGCAGTTATGTGCACATTGGTCAGAAGTGATGCAGGTGGTTATAAACTATGGTTATAGAAACATACTGATCTGCTGGACTCCAAATTTGTAACAGTTGATTAGTTATTTATTTTTTAAATCTATTACTTATTTATTAACCCATCATAAACTATTTAGAAATGGAACCTTAATATAAAGTGTTATTTGATGAGTGTGACTAGAACTAATGCTGTTGTACTTTCCCAGCTTGTGCGCCTGTAGACCATACCATTGCTTATAGCCATAAAAACTTGTAGGTGTGGAAAAAATACCACACAACTCATAATTTATTTTCAGAAATATTTACTATTTTTACTGTGGAGACCTAAATCTTTTTGAAATAATGTATTGCTAAGTCTTTCTGTTGTGGAAGTAGTCTTTGCTACACAAGTACGTGTGATTGCCCCCATTAAACTGGCTGGCTTGCTTTCAATGTTTTGTTCAGTAGTCAAGATGATTAACTTAAAATGTTGACCTTCCCTGTGGTATTCTCTAGCTGCTCTATGGTTTTGTGTTCCCTATAGAGTGTATTTTCCTGCACAATTAATATTTGTTAAAAAGAAAAATCTTCAGAAATCCAGTAGCAAAGGTGGGAACAGTTTCCCCATTTAGTTCATGGAAGTACAACATAAACATCAGAAGCTAATTAGAGCCCTTTTCAGTGGTAATGGTATTATTGTTTCCAGTCCTGTTGCTGGTGAAATAAGAACTTGGCTGCTGTTTGTCAAGCAGTGAACTTTTGGATGCAGGCTTTCACGCAGACATATGTCTCACTTGGTAGTGGACAAGCCTGTTTCAATTTTTCTTGAATCATTGGCTGTCTGTTGCATTGTACTAGTTTTTATAGAATGCATCATCTGCATGTAATAGTAGCAGAGTGTCCAACTGATTTAGCACTTTCTTCAATAGCAAAATGTCAGTAAGGTAGTGGGACTATATTGTGGTTTATAAGAAAATGCAGCCAGACACACACATTTTAAATAGGGCATAGGGAAAGAGGAGTGGATGAGGCGGTTGATAATTGTTAACTTGTTTGAAGACTTAGGTTTTTTTCCTCTCTAGTACACAGTCTGTTAAAAAATGTTTTCCTTGTTCTGTACTTTTTAACTTGCCAGAAGTATAAATCCCAAGAAAAACAGTTTTATATTACAGTTGTGGCACAGACGTATTTGAATGTTTCTGTCATTTTTTGAATGGTGAAATGTTGGCGTATCCCAGACTTTGCCAGGAGCTTTGAGGATGTACCTGATGTACATAAAACTGAACAATTGGATTTGCCCTCATCTTTAATATGGAGCTTCAGCCTCTGAAACTGCAGGTCCCAGCTTCTAAGGTTTCATCTTTACCTTGATCAGCAATACACATATCAAAATGGAACATTGCAAACTGGGACCTGTGATCTTCACAGTTCACAGCTCCACATTGTGGCATTATAGAAGTCCATGGGTCATGTATGGGCTGCATTTTGACTAACCCTGCATTAGTTTGGTGTTCCTCTTGTTTGCTTTTAGACTTACTGTATTGTTTAAAATGTTGAGAATGTAATTCTCAATTTTTTTTCTCTTCAAAATATTAATCAGGCTCAGTCTCAAGGAGCAATTACGTTTAAAATTATACCTAGTATCAAAGAGGAAACACCAGCTATAGAAGGCAAGGTAAGCCCAACTTCAGGATGTTTCATATGATGGTTGCAGTGACTTGTACACAGCACATAAACATTTGATGTGGACATGGATGGATGAAAGACAAACACAGAGATGCAGCAGATGCAACTTTATTAACTCAACAAGGTGGAGGGATGCTATACAGCTACGCCTTCACATACCGGCTATTTAACTGGATCCAGTGCAGGATTAGAAGGCTCACATCATATAACCAATAACTTGGGGAAGACTTGACTAGGCCCACCTCTGGGACTCGACTCACTTCTGAATCCTCTCTACCTCCCCTTATGTGAGCAGAGGATGAGAAGGTTACCAAGAGAGTACCTTAGTCCATGAAGACTTTGTGTCTCCACTTCTCCTTACAGGCATGAAGTCCACCAGTGAAATCCCAGGTCTCATTTTCCTCTGAGAGTAGGTCATTTTCATCTTTTTGTGTACTGGACACTGGCTTCAAGTTATAACAGACTAACACATTCCCAAATTATATCCTAATGTAGACTTCCACATAAACATTTTAGAGCAGTGGTTCCCAGACTTTTCTCTGCCATGGCACACCTTGATACCATTTAATTATTTTGAGGCACACCTCCATATAGTCTCCAAATGAACTCATGGATATTTATGAGCCAACTCAGAACTCAAGTAGTTTTTCAAGGAATTCCGTGGCACACCTGCTCAGGCCTGACGGCACACCAGTGTGCCATGGCACACTGGTTGGGAAACACTGTTTTAGAGCAATAAATGTTTATAACAGTACATAATTTAGTTCAGAGTTATTTGCATCAAATGCAAATAAAAAATTGGATAAACCTATGTATGAAGGATATTGTTCATCTTAAAGAAAATACTCTTCTTTCCAGATGTTTATGAAAGCCCTATTTGACTATGATCCTAATGAGGATAAAGCAATTCCTTGTAAAGAAGCTGGGCTTTCTTTCAGAAAAGGAGATATCCTTCAGATCATGAGCCAGGATGATGCAACCTGGTGGCAGGCCAAACATGAAGGTGATTCCAATCCCAGAGCAGGCTTGATCCCTTCAAAACATTTCCAGGAGAGGTAAGCTACTGTGGTACATAGCTTCATTTTTCTTTGTATACTAATACATTTATTTGCAAAGCCTTTGGATCAGCATGGTTGTCATACAAGTGCTCAAGTTATGGTTATGATCAGCTTTGAAACCTTGCATTGTGGTAAGACAACTGAACTTGGAATTGCATTATCCAAATAGTTTGGATTTCCTTCCTTGTCTGGCTGGAATGAATAATGACAAACTGATAGGATAGTGTTGATCCAGTTTGGAAGAAAAGCCATATGGAAAAAAGCACTTCAGTATCTATACCCACATTGATATACTATTCAGGAAAGAGCTGCAGCAGTTTTTGGAGCACTTACAAAAATTTAAGACGGTAGGATTTAATTTTGTAGAACTTGAATAGATTGTATTGTTTTACAATAGCTTCATGATGCTGAGTGTTTATTAATCCAAACTTGCACTGAAAACTAAGGTGTTTGTGTCTTTTTCTCTCTCTCCCCTTGCCCCTTCCAATTTTATAGAAGATTTGCATTGAAAAGACCTGAAGTACATATTCAGCCACTGAAAATTTCCAACAGAAAATCATGTAAGTCTGTTAACCTGGAATAGAAATCATGCTCTTTGATCTCTAATCTTATAACAACATTTGTTTCAGCCCAGTCAAGAGAATGTACTACTCCAGGGTACAGTAGCTCCTGAATCCTATTATCTCAAAAAGAAAAGCAGATATGTATGAAAACTGAAATTATTATGATTGACTCTTACAGTTCAAACTACAGCTGCTCTCAGCTTTCTGATTTGTTAAAATATTCAGA
>ML675603.1:28065634-28094041 GCA_007922155.1 Mesoclemmys tuberculata
ATGATCTTGCACCCACCATATGTACAAGGTCACACTCTGTGGAGGATGCCATTTAGCTCTTCAAAATGTCATCCTTTTTGCTGTCTGCAGTCCCAACAGGAATGACTTCATTAAAATGGGATCATGTTGGCAGAGTTTGGGAACCCTTTGTGGAAAGCATTTCTTAACTTCTGTTTAAAAAAATACATTTTTAATGGTCTTTTAAATACAGTAGTTATGCTATATAAGGAAAAATAAGCTCCAAGTAAACCTATACACAGAAATAAATATATTCTCTCCACTGGAATTTACATCAACATCTGTTTTAAGTATTGTTGCATTTTTCACTTGACCTGTTATTTCTTTCAGTTGTACAGGCTCATAACAAAGTGAGCATAGTATGAGAAATAATCAGGCTACAGTAGACTCTAAATCTTAAATGCAAACATGTTTCTTTCTTAGTTTAACTAGAAATATTCAGAATTCAGAATCCCAGTGGCTCTACTACTAAAATTACAACAAAATACAAGACAATGGATTTTATCATGTATGGTGTCACATTAAGAAAACATAGTTAAATACATCTAAACTTTGAAACTTTTCAGGGTTGAGGTTAGAATTTTCCTTAACTCGCCCTCTGGCTTTTAGGATAGATTCTTACTGTTATTTAAATAGCTTTTTTATTTTAGTAACCTTTGATACATATAAAATATTATTGACTAAAAATACCCCAGTAACATGCAGTGGAGCTGAAAGGTCTAAATTATAGCTGTAATTGACATAATTCTGAGTACAGTCTTTGTAGCATTGTTAATATGCTGCCACAGCATAACCCTTTATATAGGGAACACCCCCATCTGGCAACTAATCTGCTGCTTCTCTAGGTTCCTGTTCATGTTGTTCTGCCTCAGTGTTGCTGACTTTGTAGCTCCCAGTTTGTAGCTTCTAGTCTCCAGTTGTTCACAACCTATGGCTGAACAGGAGGCTCCTTAAACAAGTGGATTTGATTATGGTGGCAGTAGTGACTTCCACGAGGTGCATTGGATGCTGCAGCAAGTGTAGGTCTTGTGTGGTTCTCTCTGTGGCAGGCTCTTGGCTGGAGATTTACATGAGAGAGAGGGAGATGTCAAAAGATACATATCTCCTTACCATGTAGACAGCAGGTTGGCAGACCATGCTGAATGGGAAATGCCAAGGCTGTGACTTAAAGAAGGCTGTAATGTGGTTATTTTTGCTCATTCTTGTCTTGATGCCATCTTGCCCTAATTAGCCTCTTTAGCTCTGCATTTGTAGAGTCCAGATCATAGAACCATAGAATATTAGGGTTGCAAGGGACCTCAGGAGGTCATCTAATCCAACTCCCTGCTCAAAGCAGGACCAACTCCAACTAAATCATTCCAGCCAGGGCTTTGTCAAGCTGAGCCATAAAAATGTTTAAGGATGGAGGAGATGAGCAGATGAGGAGAGCCCCTCTCTTATTCTTTGTTCATATCTCCCTAAAGCTACGGCACTTCAGGGTCAAGCAGTAAGCCTTAATTCCATTCTAAGAAGGTCTCTTTTAAGCAAAGGAGGCTGCAGCTGCTATCCCCCTGGAGGCTGCAATAGGTCCTTGGAAGGTGGTAATTGTCTTCATGAGAGGGTAAGCAATGAGATGTCATCTACATTTGTCCTTCAGTTCTTCTCTTCCTCACCTCAAGTGTTCCAGAATCAGCCTATCACTAGCTGTCATCTGAGGCATCCTCAAGACCTACATGGAAGAGGGCAAGTGCTTTTCTGACAGAAGGCCATCTTCTTCCACAAGAGCAGGCATGAGTTTTTGCTATGGAGAGGTATTCATATCTTTCATAGAAAAGGTTACTAAAGTCCTAAAATCCTGGATTGGTCTAGGGAGAATGCTCAGTACTAGAACACCCCCTCAGCTCAAGTTTTAGGAAACACTTTCCATTTGCTTCCACTTCCATGAGGACATTCCATGAGCTACTAGGGGAGGGCTGTTCAAGATTTGATTTTGACAAATAGGGAGGAACTGGTTGAGAATTTGAAAGTGGAAGGCAGCTTTGGTGAAAGTGATCATGAAATGATAGAGTTCATGATTCTTAGGAATGGTAGGAGAGAAAACAGCACAGTAAAGATAAAGGATTTCAAGAAAGCAGACTTTAGCAAACTTGTGGAATTTGTAAGTGAATTCCCATGGGAAGCAACTCAAAGGGGAAAAACAGTTCAAGAGAGTTGGCAGTTTTTCACAGATACATTATTATGGGCACAAGAGCAAACTACCCCACTCTGTAGGAAAGATGGGAAGTATGTCAAGAGACCACCTGGCTTAACCAGGAGATCTTCAGTAATCTGAAACTCAAAAAAGAGTCCTACAAAAAGTGGAAATTAGGTTAAATTACAAAGGATGAGTATAAACATATAACCCAAATGTGTAGGGACAAAATTAGAAAAGCCAAGGCACAAAATGAGGTTAAACTAGCTAGAGACATAAAGGGTAACAAGAAAACATTCTACAAATACATTATAAGAAAGAGGAAGACCAAGGAAAGTGTAGGCCCATTACTCAATGAGGGGGAAAAAACAATAACAAAAAATGTGGATGTGGCAGAAGTGCTAAATAACCTTTTTGTTTCAGTTTTCACCGAAAAGGTTAGTAATGATTGTATGTCTAATATAGTGAATGCAAGTGAAAATGAGGTAGGATATGAAGTTAAAATAGGGAAAGAAGAAGTTAAAAGTCATTTAGACAAGTTAGATGTCTTCATGTCAACAGGGCCTGATGAAATACATCTTAGAATACTCAAAAGAGCTGACTGAGGAGATAATCTGAGCCATTAGCGATTATCTCTGAAAAGTCCTGGAAGATTGGGGAGATTCCAGAGAACAGGAAAAGGGCAAATATAGTGAAGGGAAATAAAGACAACCCGGAAAATTACAAGCCAGTCAGCTTAACGTCAGTACCTGGAAAGATAATGGAGCAAATAATTAAGCAGTCAGTTTGCAAACACCTAGAAGATTATAAAATGATAAGTAACAGCATGAATTTATTAAGAAAAAATTATGTCAAACCAACCTGATAGCTTTCTTTGATAGGATAACAAACTTTTTGGATATGAGGGAAGCAATAAAATTAGTATATCTTGATTTTAGTATGGCTTTCGATTCTGTTTTGCATGACCTTCTCGTAAACAAACTAGGGAAACATAACCTAGAGGGAGTTTCTAGAATGTGGGTCCATAACTGGTTGGAACACCATTTCCACAGACTAGTTATCAGTGGTTCACAGTGAAGTTGGAATGGCATATTTAGTGGGGTCCTGCAGAAATCACTTCTGGGTCTGGTTCTCTTCAATATTTTCATCAGTGATTTAGATAATGGCATAGTGAGTACACTTATAAAGTTTGCAGATAATACCATGCTGGGAGGGGTTGCAAGTGTTTTGGGGGATAGGGTTAAAATTCAAAATGATCTGGACAAACTGGAGAAATGGTCTGAAGTAAAAAGGATGAAATTCAATAAGGACAAATGCAAAGTACTCCATTTGTGAAGGAACAATCAGTTGCACACATACAAAATGAGAAATGACTCCATAGGAAAGAGTACTGCAGAAAGGGATCTGGAGCTCATAGTGGATCACAAGCTAAATATGAGTCAACAGTGTAACACTGCTGCAAAAAAAGCAAACATCATTCTGGGATGTATTAGCAGGAGTGCTTTAAGCAAGACACAAGAAGTAATTCTTCTGCTCTACTCCATCCTGATTAAGTCTCAGCTGAAGTATTGTGTCCAGTTCTCGGCACCACATTTTGGGAAAGTGATGGAAAATTGGAGAAAGTCCAGAGAAGAGCACCAAAAATAATTAAAGGTCTAGAAAACATGACCTATGAGGGAAGATTGAAAAAAAAAAGGATTAGTTTAGTCTGGAGAAGAGAAGACTAAGGGAGGGACATAACAGTTTCCAAGTACATAAAAGGTTGTTACAAGGAGGAGGGAGAAAAATTGTTCTCCTTAACCTTAACAAGAAGCAAGCAATGAGCTTAAATTGCAGCAAGGGCAGTTTAGGTTTCACATTAGAAAAAACTTACTAACTGTCCGGGTAGTTAAAAACTGGAATAAATTGCCTAGGGAGGTTGTAGACTCTCCATCACTGGAAATTTTTAAGATCAGGTTAGACAAAAACCTGTCAGGGATGGTCTAGATAATGCTTGGTCCTGCCATAAGTGCAGGGGACTGGACTAGATGATCTTGCAAGATTCCTTTTCTACACTTCTATGATTATATTCAGAGGTCTTGGGAGAAGTTAGGTGCCTCATCTGCAGTTTCCAAGATAATGTACTCTTCTATCATCTTCCAAAGGACAGCAATGAGACTGAGACTTGTGACTTTCTCCTACACATGGGCACAGGAATGACCTTGTCATTAGAGAAGTAGGTGGGAAATCAAGCAGTGCAGATTTGAATGGACAACACAGTGGCAGTGGCAGACATCAACAAAGCAGGTTACATTCAGAATAGGAGATCGACTCAGGAAGTTTCAATCCCAGTGAAATGGGCAGCACACTCTTTGACATCCCTTGTTAGCTACCCATGTGGCCAGGTCACTCTGTCTCCAGGAAGACTAGCAAACATGAAGGTTCTTTTCTCAGGGGAATGGGAGTAGCACCAGGAAATGTTCTTGAAAGCCAGCAAGTACTGGGTGGACACCAACATCAGATTGTTCACAACAACCAAGAATACCACAAGTTCCAGGTTTTGCAGCTGTTACTAGAAGAAGGGAGCCATTTTGCTTTTGGCGCAGGTTAAGAGTGGGGGCAGAAGTTTCTAATATATGTCATCCCCTTTCATTCTTGGATGCTGAGGAAACTCAGATGGGGCAGCTCGGATTGTGCCATGTTGGCCTTGCTGTTGATGATATTTAAAATTACTAATTGGACCAATGTGAGAAATGCCTTCCCCTCACTCTGATCACCAACTTCTGGCTCAGACTGTAGTTTCTCATCTTCACCAGTGACTCCTCACTGTGAGAAACACTCCATTTAAAGGATTGGCCTTTGAAGAGATATTACTAATTTACCAGGGGACTCTCAGACAGACAGGATAATGTCTACAAGCCTAACATCAAGTATAGCTTTGACCAACAGAACCTAACATCACATTTGGGAGAAATTCCATTTCTGGGTCAGGGGAAAAGGATGGCAAATAGATCTTGCCCTCTTGTTCTAGTATCAGAATTTGTCCAGAAAGTCTTTGAGTAAATGACAACCTATGAAACCCTGAGGAGAGAGACATCTGCTTTAGGGATGCCTTCAGGGATCCCATTGAAAGGTTTTCCTGATGGCATTCATCTTTTACTCACTAGATTCATGAGGTCAGCCATAAATATTTCAGCTACACTGCCAAAAATGGTCCTAGTATAGAGCTTCAGTTTGTTTTTTGCAAAGACTCTCCTTATCCCCTTCACATCTGTAGTTTCAGTTTCTCTTTCCTGGCTGTTGATTAAGGAGGTCTTTCTGGTTACCATCACTTTGATCATGAGGGTGGTAAGAGTTCAGAAGCATTGTTCTGTAGATCCCTCTTCCTGATTCTTCGAGTGCAGGTCCCTAAGAGTATTGCACTGTGGGTGTGTATGCGCTCCATGTGCCCAGAGCTGGAGAATTTTGAAAGCAGTCTCCACTAGTTCACACATGCACCCGTGTTCACCTCATGCCTCCAACAAGCAGATAAAGGCGGTTCCAGTTCCTTCTCACCACTACATGATTCAGGTCGGAACCTTAAGGGTCCCAAGGTTTGGCTTTATTCCTTTATCGGGAAGCATAAATATATCTGTAAATAGCTTTAGAAGTTTTTAGAATTTAAAGGTTTATCTTACAGTTTTAGTGTTTTATAGTTAGTCTCCCCGGTCTTGGCAGTGCCTCACACCTTCTACCTGTTTTGGGTACTGGACTGTGCCCAGGACTCTGGGCTTAAAATTTTGTGTTTTCCTGCCCACACTCCTTCTCAGACAGCGATTTCCATCAACACTGCTTTTACTGCCTCAGGGGAACCCACCTTGCGGCAAGATGCAATGTCTGCCATTTGTTCCCCAGTCCTACCCAGGAAAGGTGGGAGCTTTGCCTTAGGAAGCACCTCATGGAAAAGGCCATAAGGCCCAAATGAGACCCAGGCTGGTGGACATTTGGCTAAGCATTATTTTTTATGGGAGTTCAAAAGCTGCAAACCACTCAGGCCAACACCTGCCAATTTCCAAGCACCCTTTGGGGGTCATCTAGCACTCTTTTTCCAGACCTGGAGTACAATGAAAATGAACAAATAGGTGCTGGATGTCATCCATTCTGGCTATATGTTAGAGTTGACATCTCTCCCCACTCCAGAAGCCCCTCCTCCATCCCTTTAAGGGGGCCAGTCTCATGAGAAGATTCTCAAACAAGCAGATTCTCTTACAGCAGAGAGCAGTAGAGTGTGTTCCTCTACAGTAGAAAGGGTTTTTTTTTAATGTACTATCTAGTACCCAAAAAGAGGGGCGGTTGGAGAACCATTTTCAATATCCACCATCTCTCAACTATTTTTTTTCACAAACTCTGTTTGCCCAACTCCACCTTTGTTGCTTGCAGCTGTGGATTCAAACAGCATACTTACCAAACTAGCAGTCCATGAGCATCAGTGACTCTTATTACCAAAGAAATATCATCCCTGCTATGGTCTAAGAATCCCTGCCAGGTATGCCTGGGTGTTCCCCATCTTGCCTCTACACCAGACAGCATGATCATTGGGGTGGGCAGCTCACAGGGAAAACTGTACAGCACAAGGCACCTGGGCATCCGAAGAGTCCAGGATGCACATTAATATTCTAGAATTGTGAACAGTCTGAAGGGCTTGCAAAGCGTTTCTCCCATTCATTGAAAATCCTTAGGCCCTCATAATGGTGGACAATATCACTGACCATCTTTTACATCAATAAACAGGGAGGTGCAAAATATTTCCCCCGGTGTGCACAGTCATTTTGTGGAACTGGTGCACTGGCAATCAGATCAACCCTAATCTACTTCCCAGGGACTCAGAACCTGCTAGTGGACTTTTTCAGCAGATGTTTTGCTGTCAGCTACAAGTAGGAGCTACATGGCTCTTAGGGAACCATGTTTTCACTCTGTGGAGCACCCCCATCAGGGATCTGTTTGCCTCCCAAACAAACAAGAAGTGCAAAACATACTGCTCCAGAGGAGCCGTGTTTCACCACTCACTGGACAATGCATTCTTCCATGGTCATACCACCTGAACTATGCCTTCCCTCCACTACTGCTCCTACCTTGGTTCTTACGGACTATTCAGGGGGACAGGACACAAGTCATCCTCATTATCCTCAACTGGCCCAGATAGTTTTGGTTTCCAAAAGTCCTGCACATATTGTCTGATGAACCTATCATTATTCTGGCATTTTCCAATCTCCTGACCCAGAGAAACAGCAAGATCAAGCATCCCAATCCCTGTTTGCTTTATTTCAGGGAATGGTTTTTGGATGGGCATCACCCTTAGAATGATCATCTTCTGTAGATTCATAGAGCATCTTTTCTAATAGAAGGAAGGAATCTACTAGAAAATGGTATTTGAACAACAAGTGGAGGGTTTTTTATCTGGATAGTGTGGATATTCTTATTTTGGACTATATTCTTTTTGTAAACTCAGCATGTTTGTCCATCAGTTCTTTATGGGTGCACTTGGCAGCAATCAGTGCATACCATCCACTTTCATAGGGTTACTTGATCTGACTAGCAGATGCTGGAAAAGCATAATCAGAAGCTTCCTGCCAATAAGAGAGCCTGTATTCCTCAATAGGACTTGAATCTGCTTCTGTTAATACTCATTAAACCTCCCTTCAAATCATTAGCTTTTTTCCATGTCTCTCCTATCCATGAAGGTTGTACTCTCAGTAGCAATAACCTCAGCTAAGACTGTTGGTGAGCTTGGAGCACTTATGGAGGATCCTCCTTAAACTATATTTCATAGGGACAATGTTTAATTAGTTGTACACCCTAAGTACAGCTACAAAGTAGTTTGAGTTTCACCTGAACCAGTCAATTAACTTAACAATGTTCTTCCCATCACCTCACAAATTCACAGAAGAAAGAAGGCTCCATTTCCTCGATGTTTGGCAAGCCTCTGCCTTTTACCGGCAAAGACTAAAACCAATCAGAAAGTCTCCCAGATTATTTTTTGCCATAGCAAAAAGAGATCAGGTTCAGGCCATATACTCTCAAAGAATCCCAAAATGCAACTTGGGCTGTATTTTGCTCTGCTATCAGCTGTCTAATCTTCCATCTCATGCAGTAGGGGCTCATTTCACAAGCATGCAAGCAACATCTATTGCATCACTTCAAAAAGTACCTTTACTTGATATCTGGAAAACAGCTGTATGGAGTTCTAGCCACATGTTTGTGAGATGTGCTTTGATACAGGACTGTTCCGCTGTTGAATCCATTGGAATGGTGATCCCTCATTTGGCTCTGCCATCTGCATCCTTACACTCTCCTCCTATTTGAATACTGGTTTTCAGTCACCAATAGTGGGATACACATAGGGACCAGCAATCAAAGAAGGGAACATTACTTAGCTTATAGTAGTTGGAGGTTCTTAGAGATGTGTAATGCCTATCTGTATTCCCCTTCCCGCCCTCCTTCCCGTCTTGTTTCAGATCACCTATTGATTTGCTGTAGAGAAGGAACTGGAGAAGTGGTTGGTCTACTCTGCTCTTTGTCTCCACGGTCAGGAATGAGATAAAAAAGGGCGCGTATGCGGACCAAAGGACACTACTTTCAAAATTCTCCAGCTATGATACATGCAGCACATGTTTACCCACAGTGGGATACAGATAGGGAGCACACATCTTGAAGAACCTTCAGTTACTATAAGTAACTTTCTCATATCTGAATTACAGTCATTAACTTTTGTCCCTGAAGTTCCCATCCATCTTCCCTCCTTTTGTCAACAAAGCGCCTTTGTGGTATTCTTTAGACATAGGGTTGTAAAATTCAGCCTGCCTTGAACCCATGGACTTTCTAAGGCCTCAAGTTGGAGGATAAGTTAGCCTTTCATTCTGTCATAGTGAAATTGCTATGCACTTGCATTTAGGAAACATACATTGTCAAAGGGCATCTCTCTAGGTGTAAATGCCCAGTTCCTTAGGGAAAAGTTATTTTTGAAGTCTGAAAAAGAAACTGCCTTAGTTGGCAAGATCTGCAACAATGACTTGGTGACTGTTCCACAAGTAGCCTTGGCATTATAAAATTGTCAGGGCATCAGTGGACACAGTTTTTCACTATAGTTTGCGATGGTGTCCCCGAAGTCCTCTTTTCAATTAGCCACAGGTAGGTCTATTATGAAGTTTTGGAAGGCATATCTTACTTCCAGTTATTGCTGGGGGGATGTGGGAGGAGAGAAAGTGGGCCTTTCTTGCAAGTCGTAGGATTTTGGGATCATATATAAATTCACTTTCTATGAATGGAGACCATTCCGAAACCCCCACTTAGGACACATCTTTCTCACTGTATTATAGTCTCTTGTTTTTTTAGGGTTTGAAACTATAGAGACTTCACATGACAGCATGTTGGGCTGCATTAGGCACAAATTGCCAACTAGCATACTTCTAGGAGCTGGAGCCACCTAAACCATAGCCTAAAGAAGCAGTGTCTCAGTCATATTGGGCGGTGGTTTCCTTCACAGAAATATTTTACGAGGCGAGATCAAAATCCTTAAGTGGCTTTCTCTGAGTGTATGCTGCCAGTGTATGTAGGGTAGTAGTATTTGCTTGTATTCCATCCATAATATCAAATATATGGCAAAACTCTTTAAGTACATTAACAAGGTTTTGCATTTAATGATATGGATTCATAATACAAGCATCCTTAAGATGTACTGTGTGCAGTTAGTCAAATATTTAATATTTCAAGTCTAGACTTAATGTTTGTCAATCAGGGATTGTTTAGTGATAAGTAAATGTATCTTCTGGTGATGCAAAGGAATAGAGTAAATGACTTTTGGGAAGTTCCTATTAGCCTGTATGATTTTGATTCTCCATATTTACAGCATAAGAAAGCATGCTGTGAATGCATATTAACTTGGTTAATCCATGAGTTTAAATGATTTGGCTTGTTCAGTAAAACTGGATTTTTTGGTAGTTCCAGTTGCAGAAATGTATAAACATCTATTTTCTACAAAAATCATTCCACTTTCAAAAACTTTACGATAAAAATTTCAAATTATATTTGTAGGTAAATTTTGAGGTATTTTTGTTTTCAAAATAACAGCCTTATTGTAAATTATTGAACGAATGTGTTTATAATGGCAATGATAACAGAACATAGGTATAGTGCAGTAAACAGGTAGCAGTTTAAGATATGCTCTCATAGACATAGTCAGCTGTTTGTTAGATAAATGTTTACATTACCTGGAAATAAGTAAAAGTAATCCTATAGCATTGTAGGAGGGAAGAAAATCCCTGCCATACACACCTGGCCCTCTTCCTTGAAGAAAATCTTTCTCACATGGCATTGGTGGAGGTGGAAATATCTCACCTATGTGGCTTGAGGGAGTGGGCAAAACCACATACTAATAATAGTGGATTCTGCTTATTAGCAACACTTTGTTTCTCAGCAAAAGGTTGCCTTTATCCAGCAGTTGCTAATAACTAGAAGATACATTTCCAAATGAAGGAAGTGCTGGGCTGTGCCTTCCCTAGCTACAGATCTGCAAACCTGCCTGCAGGCAGCGCAGCAATGGAAAGGGGGCCTGTTTTCTATGGTAGTTGAGGCCCTGGTGGCCATACTTCTTTCTGTTATCTCTGGTGGCTGGGGAACAGCACATCCCAGTGCTTCTATGGGTTCAGCCCCCTGCAGGGCACAGCCGTGAGAGTTCAGGGAGAGGTACTGTGCAGCCTGGCATCCAAGCTGCAAATCCCTTTCCCGCTACTGCCCTGCCACAGCCTCCTCTTCCAGCCCGCAGCTCCTTAATTCCTGTGCAGTCCCTGTGTGCAGGCATGTTGGTGGAGCTCCAGATACAGAATGAAGCACTGGTACAGGCTGAGCAATGGCCACTGGCAGGTTTGTGAGGCTGCAGCTGGGAAGGCATGTCCCCACATTTCCTTCCCTGGCTACAGCCTTGCATACCTGCCTGCACCGGGAGCCTCTCTTCCAAAAAAATGTTGTTAATAAGCAGCATCTACTGCCTGTGTTCCAGTCTCGTTAACATTAAACTCAATAGGATGGGATTAGTTCCTGACAAACGGTACTATTAATAGGAAGTTTGTAAATATCTGGGCTGCTGTCTACTGTACTTTGGAAAGTTGATGAAAATCATACTCCCGCCTTGGAAGACAGGAGAGTAGGTAGTAGTGGAGTGACTATGTACGAGTAATGCGAGGGAAGAATTGGCAGCAAAAAGAAGAGGCATTGAGTGGAGATAAGGTTAGTGAGTTGAAGAGTGGGAAGAAGAGTGAGAAATTAGGGATGGGGAAACATGGAGAAAATGTAGGCAAGTGATATTGAGATGGAGGATGGAGAGAGGAGAGAAAGTTAGAACACAGGAGGATAAGAGAAACAGAAACAACTTATGGATAAAGGAGGAGAACACTGTAAATGCTTTGGAAGATAAAAAATAGAGCAGGGGCAGCAGTACCTGTACCAATGTTAAGGCTGTGTTACAAAGTTCAGTGCTAACAGGATCTTTAACCTTTAATTTGGAAAAAATTTCACTGAAATGGCAAAAATCAAAACATAGACTATAAACTTGATCACTATTTGGATTTTTCATTAACGGTTTGGTGAAGTGCAGTTTTTACTCAAAACCTAAGCAGTGACCTCAGCAGTGTTAAAGCAGAATAAGTTCCTAAATGTATGGAATGTATGACAGTCCGCACATTTACTGTTGTAATAGGTGTGAAAGCTGACAGAGGTCACTGGTTAAGGTTTGTGTTAGAGTGTAAATTTGATGAAGTTGAGGTTCTGTGTTGTTTCTGGATATCTGTTGGAAATGGATGTGTAAGCCTTATGGGATGTTAGATTTCATTATTGAGGGAGTTATAGACATATGATGGTGGAAAGGAATGCACTCTTATTTCCATTCTTTGAAGGTGCTGGGTGGATAGAATGTGTCCTACAAACAACTTTCACTGCCTCTCAACATAACCTTTGTTGCTAATTAATACGGCAAAAGAGTTAGACTGATGAGAAAGCATTGAAGAAAGAATGAAAAGATAGGCCAACATGTACAACAGAAATTAAGAAAAATACAGTGAAGGAAAAGAAAGGGAATAGAGACATATGAGACAGCAATTTAATTATATGTTTGTTAATGTATAGAAAAATTGAATTCTGCAATACCCGTAAATAATGTTTTATTATTTCCGCACGTACTTACAAATTGAATTTGTGGACTGCTCAAAAGTTATGTTCATCTCCTGCTCTGCTTCCCCAACCTCTGTTTCTTTCTTCTTCAGCTTCTGCATTTTCTGCTCCTCATTTCCTAGCTCCCTTTTTATCCTCATCCTACAGCACAGTCAACCTAAAATTTAGTGGACCCTCCCCATTTCATTTTCTTTAATGGTCCCTAATCTTAAATCTGCCTCTCATTTGGAGAGCCTTGACTGTGAAGACAAGAAGCTTAAACTTGAAGTGGAAAGTGAGGGGAATCTTATGATTCTTGTAAGTATTTCACTGTTTTATGCCATGAACTGCACATCGGTGCTTCAGGAAATGTACACCTCAAGGTACCGCCAAAGTAATATTTACAAGAACCTTACTGAGTCCTCTAGGAAGTCATCCATTTAGCCCCAGAGCGCAAAAAATTCAGTTGGCATATGTGATCCAGTGAAACATATAAAACCAAAATCCATTACTGGTGAAAGAAGAAGAGGGAATAACACAGCAAAGGGCTCTCCAAGGGTGAGATGGTCCACATTCAGAGGTTTCAATTGGGCTGTTAGCTTTTTTTGAAGTGCATTCCTAGGTTTGTGCATACATGTGCAGTGTATCTTCCTGGAATTGTGCACTTAAAGCTGAGCGATGTTCAACTGCACCTGTTCAGCAAGGTATTTTCAAATGTTAATAACTTCGCTAAAACTTTGAACTGACTTCTGAATTAGCAAAGTAGATCCTGCTTCTCAAATGAAAGTTACATGTTGTGCCTGAAATTCTGAATTTGTAAAATTCAGATGTTTGAGTTAAGTGAATAAAAAGATAGTGAGATAAGCTTTGCTGTGAGAAAATTGTGTGTGCACATGCACGTGCCCACATAGTGGGAGGTGTCACACTTCCAAATGTCAAGTGACCAAACAAGATTGTACTGAAGGCATTCAAAAAGTTCATATTTAGGCTGAGATTAAATGTAACAAGTTTCTGTCCAAAAGGAAATTTTTTCAGAAAACTCGGGGTGGGAGGGTATAAAGTTGGTCACTGCCAACAAATGTTACAATGCTTCCATCTGCACTTTATTTTACAGTTCACCCGGTAGATAAAGCAGTTATCAACTAATCATTTAGAAAGGAATAATTATTTTCCTTGAAATGTGGATATGAATATGAATGAAACCAAATAATTTCATTTTTGTGCCCAGCTATACAGCTTAGACATAACTTTACTTAAGCATAAACATTAATTTTGCCTTAATAGCATGCATTGTGTTTGTTCTAAAACAAGAATATGTGTGGTCTGTGGTATAAGCAAACAGTTATTCATTCACAGGGTGTATTTTACACTAGCTGTAGCCCATAACTTGCATTAACTAAAGAGAAAAATGTATGCAAGGTAGAAAGGGATGTTCAAAAATGTCCACACTTAAAAAAAACATTTATCCGGTATTTTGAGGCTAAATATAGATACTTATTGTGAGCAAAGTCATTATTATATAGTCTTTCTAAGGCTTGAAAACATACCTCACTTTAAATTTTGATTTAACCATATGTGATTGACACCACATGAGCAAGAGGAAATATTTAACTGCAGCCAAATGGTGTTCATTCAAACAAGATGTAACTTAAGTTTATCCAGAGACAAGTTTTTTGGATTCAAGGCCACATTCTGCCAACAAAACAATTTAAACAGAGTAAAAGAATGAATGCATTGTACATGGTACCATTTTATTTGAGGGACAAAAATTTAGGAGAAATATACAATAGGACTTTACAGTTCATTACAATAAAACTATTCAAATGTGAGACCTGATGTACTCTCAGTATCCATGTGCTTAAATACGATGATACCCTGTGTACATGAAGCTAATTCAGAAACAAAGATAGTTTTATTGTTAAGTTAGCATGCTAGCATCTTTATTCTCATATGTAATTTTTCATTTGTAGTATCTTTCGTCTTAGGATGTCATAGTGCTTTACAACATTAGCCTCATCATATCACTAGGAAATGCAACTCGAAGCACAATGTGATCCAAGTTTCCCAAGGTCACATAAGAAGACTCTAGCAGATTTGGGAATCGATCCCATGTATCTCTGCTCCCAGTTCTAAGACTTAACCACAAGGCCATCCTTCATCCTCATCCTTCACTTTGTCATATGCATTTAAATCTGAACTTACGACACAATCAAGTTTGCTCACCTTAAATTTGCTTTAATGCTTTCAGGTCCACAAAAAAGCTAAAAACCTATCAACACAGCAAAATAGTTTAAATGCGAATTGTATAACATTAATAAAATTATTAACTTTCTAAATTTCCTTTGCATATATTCTTTTTTTCTCCATTCCTCATTATTTTCTGTCTTACTCCAGTATATCTTGGTGTCTCTTCCTCCATCTGTTTTGGGATTTGTTCCTTCAGTCTATCTTTTTTGTGACTTTTCCTTCCTTTCTTTCAGACTGCCTTGATTTACATTTTTCCTCTTTCTTTTCAAGTATTTTGTTTGCTACCTCCATCCCCATGCTCACTTTAAATTCTTCCCTTCTTTCACTTCTCTACTCTCCATTCTGTCTTTCTGTATTACATAAGAACAGCCATACTGGGTCAGACCAATGGTCCATCTAGCACAATATCCTGTCTTCTGCCAGTGGCCAATGCCAGGTGCTTCAGAGGGAATAAACAAAACAGGTAATCATCAAGTGATCCATCCTCTGTCACCCATTCACAGCTTGTGGCAAACAGTTGCTAGAGACACTTAAGAGCATGGTTTTGCATCCCTGCCTATCCTGGCTAATAGTCACTGATGGACCTATACTCCATGAACTTATCTAATTCTTTTTTGAGCCCTGTTATAGTCTTGGCCTTCACAACATCCTCTGGCAAAGAGTTCAACAGGTTGACTGTGGGTTGTGTGAAAACCTTTGTAAACCTGCTGCCTATTACTTTCCTTTGGTGACCCTTATTTCATGTGTTATGGGAAGGAGTAAATAACATTTCCTTTTTTACTTTCTGCACACGAGTCATGATTTTATAGACCTCTATCATATCTCCCCTAGTCATCTCTTTTCCAATCTGAAAAGGTGCAGTCTTATTAATTTCTTGTTGCATGGAAGCTGTTCCATACCCCTAATCATTTTTGTTGCACTTTTCCTGAACCTTTTCCAATTCTAATATATCTCTTTTGAGATGGGGCAACCAGATCTGCATGCAATATTCAAGATGTGGGCGTACCATGAATTTATAAAGATGCAATATATTTTCTGTCTTATTATCTATCCCTTTTTTAATGATTCCCAATATTCTGTTAGCTTTTTTGACTGCTGCTGCACATTTAGTGGATATTTTCAAAGAACTATTCATAATGACTCCAAAATCTTTCTTGAGTGGTAACAGCTAATTTAGACCCCATCATTTTATATAGATATGTATAGTTGGGATTATATTTTCCAATGTTCATTACTTTTCATTTTTCAACATTGAATTTCATCTGCCATTTTGTTGCCCAGTCACTCAGCTTTGTCAGACCCTTCTGTAAGTCTTCTCAGTCAGCTTTCAACTTAACTATCTTGCCACCTCACTGTTTACCCCTTTTTACAGGTCATTTATGAATATGTTGAACTGTACTGGTCCCAATACAGACCCTTGGGGACATTTCTCCATTCTGAAACTTATTATCTTAATTGCTTCCTCTCTGCAGTGTTCTCAGTCTGTCTCCTCTTGCTCATCCCAGTGCACCATACAGTTCAATTAAATAATATATTATTCATGTGACAAGCTGTACCTGTGTTGGCAAAATTTAAAGACTGACACCATATGCACATAAATATCTGTTGCATGCTTGTACACACACCTGCTTCATACATGCAGAGCTGCTAGTAGCTCGTGGTAATTCACACTCTAAGTCTCCTAGTAATTAGCTTCTAACTTTGGTATGGGTATGTAATTATCCTGTTAAATTATCTGATGTTCAAATTAGGAATGAAGTTTACCACCTGAAGGTAACTGTTACAACACTTAAGAATACATCAGGACCTGTTGATATCCTTGATATTCTCTTTTCACCACAGACTAGATTGTGCTCAGGCTTAGTCCTCTTAGCAGCACCAAAGAAGAGAGACAGCAACAGTGGGAACCAGGACTGGAAATTCCTTCTTAAATGCTCTTTCTGGCTCAGCACCACACTTTCCCAATAAGTATGGTGTCACTTGTTTCCACTGTTCTTCTTTGGTGACATCTAGTACTGCTCCAGAAAAGCCAAGGATTCTTAATTTATTACAAGGATGATTGAGACCAACCCCTTTGCTCTAGGGATCTGCACTCCTTGGCAAAAATCATGGAATGCATAGAGTTCTTTTCAGCTGATTGGCATATGGTAGACATATAGTAACACTTCCATGCTACAGTTTTTAAAGTGGTAGCTGTGTTTTGTATAGAAATGACTCAGCTTCACTTCCTCCCCACAAAGGTTTGGTGGCTGTCAATCGTAGGCATAGACAGTAATAACAGGTTTCATGGTTTGGTACCCCTGAACTGTGATTTTTCATTCTGGAAAGTCTTTGGATATTGCATCAGTCCTTGAAGCTTTCTGCCCACATTGGGAGTTACTCATCATACATAGCAAAGCACCAGATTGAACTGTCAAAGAAAGTTCTTCAGTTCACTTTCAAAGACTAGTAAAGAATTCAAAGAACTCTTTATTTAGAGGCGTTGATATGAGTTGTCCTTGAATATGAGTGGTCTTATCAGTTATCCAGCCTTGGCCTCAACTCGTCACCATGGAGGTAGAGGAATGAAACTGACTTACCATTCTAAGTCCAGCTTCAAGGGGACTCATTATTTCCAGAATCAGGATGCTAGTTCCCACTATTAAGAAACACAGAATAATCTCAAGCCTTTTACCGCCAATCATCCAAAACATCCATGTTTCTGAAAGGCTCCAGAGCACTGTCAGGCTGCCAGCATCCACTTCCAGCCTTATGATGCCCAACGGTCACTTCAGAAATAAGAATTCCTCTGTATCATCAAATGGAGATTTTAAATGTGGCTCAGACCATTTCTTCCAGATTAGTCCTTTTAAGAGTGCTGTCAAGATGAGCAGTATAGAAAAGGGATTCTGCAGGGAATCCACTCTTTCCTAGCAAAGAGAACTTTTGTGTCCATACCATAGGGCAAAAGGCGAAAGATGCTTACTCATACCCGGATAAACAGGAAAGTTATAAGCCATCCTGCATCTGATACTTCAGTTAATAACTGGGGAAAGAAAAATTGAAAATGCCAACCCTGGTATCAGTATTGCATTTTCTGTTGGAAGCCACTGGCTATGCACTCTGGACTTAGTAGACATTTACATGAACATGCTTATACATTCCAGTCACTTGTAGCAGATCTCTGATATATGAACAACACTACCAGTTCAGTGTATTGCTTTTCCCCATTCACTCTTCCACTTTCTCCACAGAGTTGGAGATATACATCTTCTCTCAGTACAAATGTATTCTACCCCTTCCTTTGTTAGAGAAGAAAAATTAAGACCACCAGCACTAGTAGAAAGGACAGGTGTGCCCTAGCTAATTATTGACAACAGAAAGACTTCAGCAGGTAATTCCCCCAGTAACATGCATGGACCACACAGACGTGAATCTGCTGTGATAGAGCAGCATGAGAATAAATCTCATAGGTAAATAAATTTTTTGCAACATTTGTCAGAGTTATGAATATAGACAGGCATTTAAAAAAATCTAAAAGTGAACATGCAGTAGCAGCTCAAAAATGTGGAAAATTAATGAGATCACATTTATGGTATTGATTCTTAAAAATCCTGGATTGATTGAGTAAACCAGTCACATGACCATGTGAGGAGGCTTAGCACCATTATGCAGCTCTACACGTCATTCCAGATAGATGATTCATCTATAGGTCATCATTGCTAAATCAATAGCCGAAAATTCTCAGATAAGGATTTGAAAGGGCATATGATAATGCGGTGCCTTTTATTGTCCTCTTTCTTTCAGTTCAAGCATACCTTCAATATTTAAAGACTAACTCAATATACATAAATTGAAGCATGCCTATCGGAGAAGTTTTTAGAGCAGCTAAATATCGATGTATTTTTTCCTATTTATAAAGGATTAAATAATAATACTTTGTTTTTTGGCTGTTCTAAGATGAGGAAACGGTTGAGTGTGGTAGGTGCATTTTTTCTTCTTAGATTTAATTTTTCATTCTTCAGCTGTGTTTTCAGCCTATTTAATGATTTCCTTTCCTATTTTTTCCTTTGTGCTTCTCAGAGGAAATTGAAGGTATATGTACAAAAGTTTCCCTGCATAGCCCAGTAATTTTATTTAGAGAACATGTGTTCAGAATTAAATTGAATGTAGTTCAAAGTTTGTAATTGATGTTATATGTACAAAATTTCCGTATTCCCTCTACAATACAAATATATTGAATCAGACCATCTCATATTTAGAAAACCATTTTCAAAGTATCACTAAAACTAATCTTAGATGTTTCACATAGTGATCAGGGTTTTATCTTTATTTGAATATTTGGAAATAAAGATATTTACAAAAAAGAGGAACAGTATTATAAAATAATCTTGGTAGAATTTGTGAAGTGGGATGAAGTGGAAGAAGGTTAATTCCATGCCCCTAAGAGGTCTTACTTTTCCTTTCATGTGTTGTGGCAAAATACAGTAGCTCACTAACTGTTTACAGAGTATAATTAGTACTGAGGAATGTATTTCTTGGAAACACAGTAGTAAATTTATTCATGTAACATATCCTTTACTATTTTTCCTCAGTATATAGCCTAGGTTGCTGTAATAGTCACAGTGTATGTTAAAGCAATAGCAGCTGATCTCTTTTCGTTTTAGTTTACTTAAAAGGACTTCTGTTTATAAAGGCATTAGAAATTATAGCTCCTATTTTTGATCAAAAAGCCTCTGGCATGTAAAAATATACATTATAGCTATTTTATATCAAATGAAAGGGCATGTTTTTGATCAAAAACCTTTCTGTCTAATCCACTGAGCCAAAATTCAAGCTAAAATCTGATAATATGTAGTTTACCAAAGAGCTTGATTTACATAAATAAAGGATTTTTAGTTTTGTTTTGCTTTTGCTTTTTTTAAATGGCATCATATTTTCTATTTTCTTTAAGTGACAAAGTATAAATAATGTAGTTAGAATTCTTTTAAAAAATATTTGATTGCTGTCATGAAAAAGGCACTATATGAAAAGGTAAAAAAATCAAAGTGTGCATGTTGCAAAATTCCAGCATACCTCCAGCTAAAATATAAAACAATAAAAGTTGTTTTATGTTTGTCAGCCACGGCATTTTAAAGGCTTGTTTATGCTATGCTTCGTATAATTGTTATTTAAGTAACTCTTCTTTTGCATTTGTGGCTGGGCTTCTAACTATTCTGCTTTATTTCTTGGCTTTTGTTCTGTATGCTTTTACACTTCGTCCAGAAGATGCTGAATGTGCTGGTCACAACAGTGGAACCTATATAGGTGAGCAATTGGTTATGAAAGACAATTTCTTGCTTTCTTTCAGGTTCTTTTTCTTGTAACTTTGTTTTCCTGGTAATTAGCATCAAAGTTACCCCACAGGGTATGATCAGAGCATGAATTTTGAAATAAAAAACGGCTCACTGGATTTGACATAAAGGAATTACTTATTTACTGTGACATGTTTTTTATTATTATTGATGTTCAGGAGCTGTTGAAATATTGTCTTGATTTTCAATTTAAATAGTACAATGACCTGACTCAAGTTTGGGAAGAAACTAAAGGGACTTCAATCTCTTAAGTAAGTGAGAAATAAGTTTATTTTAAAATCCCTACCTGAAAAAGGTGAGTGAAGATTTAGAGAGAGATTTTTAAGGTTTGATTGATCCAAATTTCACTTACCTTTTATTTCTTTATATCAGTTTGTGTAGTCATTTTAGGTGGGATTAGGTGAGGGTTGAAAGCAAATATGCATGTATCTTTTTCTACATACTTCAAAATAAAATAAATCACAGTAGCAGTCAGGATTTAAGTTTGACCATAAAATAAACCAATGCTCAATGTATTAGCGGAGAAGAAAACATAATTGATAAAGACCACAGTTCCAGCTTCAGGATTCAAAATTATAAACAAAAGTAAAATTAAAATTAAAAAAAGAAAGTCCTGAGAGGTGGGTTTTGTCCTTTTGAACAGTTTTACATGATTTTGTGATCGCAGTGGCTTTCCACTTTCTGCCACCTCACTGGAGCACATTGATCTTAAAGTGGCCAGAAATAGCCAGCAGATAATTTCCCTCTGTGCTCAGGAGCTCTGTGCTAGGAGAAAGCTGTCTGATGTGGATTTTGCACCAGCCGACCTTTCTACTGCTCCTTTATAGTAAGGGGAAGGAATGGGGAAGTACGGCAGAGACCTCTGCTACACCCAAACCTACACAGGTTTAGGATCACTGACATTGGTATAAGCTATATTGGTATAAGTTAGAGCTGCTCCTCAGCAGCCACAACTGGCTCCCTATGACTTGCCCTCCATTGTAGGGTAAAGCTTGGGCAAGGTGGAGAATCCAGCCCTGTGAGTTCAGTGACTTTGCAAATAGAGTTCACAAGCACATGACAGTGAGTGCTGCATGCATCTACTGCATGACTGAGACACTGGTCTTAAAGCCCTATGTATATAATGGATGAGGAATACACAAACTATACAGTACAAAGTACCCATGACCTCTTGTCAACAGTCTGAGGACTGTGTAACTAATTTCCTCAGGTATTTTCAGTAATGTTCGTTCATCGGTATTCTTTTCTCCCCAGTTAGTGAGTGAAAAATGAAACATTGTACATCTATGAATAATTCAGATGAAATGTATTAACCCTTAAAGTATGGTTATATGGGAGCCTAAGTAACAATTGGAAAAAGTATTTTGGGAATAACTGTAAATGTACCATCTCTTGATGACTTACATATTAAATTGGCTTCTTTTTAAAATCAAAAGATGACTTCTCTTAACTGTCTGTTCTGCAAACTTAGCATGGGTTCTGAAAATCAGGCAGTGGTGTTTCTATATTTATATCTTAGCAGTTGCTTTGTTTTATGATGGGTGACGTGTAATAGAGTCTACCTGAACCATAGAATCATAGAAATGTAGGGCTGGAAGGGACCTTGAGATGTCATCTGGTCCATCCCCCCAGGCCGAGGCACAACCAAGTATATTTAGGACAGGTGTTTTGTCTAACCTCTTCTTAAAAACTTCCAATGAGTGGATTCCACAACCTCCTTTGGTAACCTATTCCAGAACTTAACTACCCTTATAGTTAGAAAGCTTTTCCTAATATCTAACCTATATCTCTCTTGCTTGAGAGTAAGCCCGTTACTACTTATTCTACCTCCTGTAGATATGGAGAACAGTTGGCCATCATCATCTTTATAACAGCCCTTAGTACATTTGAAGATTGTTATCAGGTCCCTCCTCAGACCTCTTTTCTCAAGACTAAATCTGCCCAGTTTTTTAAAATCTTTCTTCAAAGGTTATCTAAACCTTTTTGTCTTTTCTGTTAGCTCTCCTCTGGACTCCAGTTTGTCCACATCTTTCTTAAATGGTGGTGTCCAAAACTGGACACAGTACTCTAGCCACAGCTTCACCTGTCCAGAGTAGAGCAGGGCAATTACTTTCCTATGTCTTACATAGAATTCTCCTGTTAATACACCCCAGAATATTTGCCTTTGTTGCAACTGCCGTACGTTTTTGGCTCATATTCAATTTGTGATCCACTATAACCCCCAGAACCTTTTCTGCATACAATGGTGGTATTGCTCTTTCAGTGAAACATTGTTTTTGTCAGCAGTTAGCAGATGCATCTAGTCAAATAGAGAGCAGATTTGTTGAGTTAGAAGGTATCTTGTTTATGCAGCCTGTAATTTTAAATAAACATTAAAGCTTTTTCTCCATACTCTTATTTTTCCATTTATTTTTATCTTTGTTCTTTCCATACCATTTTTGTTTTCTCATATTCTCAATTCTTTTTTTCTTTCTCCTTCTCCTTATCTCCACATTCTTTCCCTCATCCTTTTCCCCCTCCCCACTGCTATTGCCATCCAGACATGTATTTTTCCCCTCCTCTCGATTCCCAAGTTCCTCCACTCTGTCTCGCCTGCCTTATCACTTGTTGCTGAAATTTTCTGGACATAAGGCTCGTAGTGAGCAAGATCTGTAACTCAGACTCTGGGTGGGATTTTGTGCAACTCTTTCTTTTTGCAACCAACTTCTCTTTCCTGTGGCTTATGCAAGTGTTAAGATGTCCCTTTCAATCTCAGTGGCAAACTATAATGCACTTGAGGTGCATAGTCCCACACCTTAATTATAAAAGATGTAATGGAGCCAAAGGTGGCCATGGGAACAAGTAAAAGGACTGCACTTTGGTCAGCCATTGAATAAATTCTGTTTACAATGGCATAAATATGCTGTATTTAAGTTTTCTCTGAGGAAAGGCCTTGACTCTCTCATGACCTTGTGTGCAATGAAGTTTTCATCTCTATTCAAGTCACTCTTACTAGAAAAATGCATCAGTTTATAAAGTAAGAATACAGAATACTATTTTAACACTTGCTTTTAAAATCATTGCTCTCCTACAGATCTTGTAAGCGCACTGAACATTTAAAAAACCTATCGCTCATATTGAAATAAGCATTCTTCATTACATGAATAATACATTACAATTATTCATTACATGAATAATACAGCACAATACAGTGAAACAAAATTATTAGACTTGTTAAACATATAAACATAACTGAATAAACCTTGTGTAATCATTTGTTAGTGCTGCACTCAATGAATTCTTGCATAAATTAATAAATATCTTCAAGCATCAAAGTGACGTTACACTAATGCTATGCATTTAATAGGTTTCCATTGCAATAGTAAATGAAAATCCTATGGTACATGACTAATTTTTGCTTTTTTTACTATTAATTTATCACTTTTTCACATACTGTATCAATGTCATTTATTTCTGTTAGGCTTAATGATCTATCAATAGTTCCCTTATAAACTCTGATTTCCAAGAGTTTATAATTTAGTGAGATGCAGCGTTATGTATAGTCTGTTTCAGAGCAAGTTTTTTTTTTTCCCATAATTTGATTGGGAAGAATGAAAATGGGAAATGTTCAGGAGTTTTTTAAATGTAACTGCCCAAATACCTACAAATCTGAAACTTTAAAGCCTCTAAAGGAAAAATATATATTAAAATTCAGTGATGTGTAGTTTAATGACTATTTTGTGGGGATGGAGGATATCCTAAAATAGACATAAGGTTCTAATTTTGTAAAGTAGTCTGTTCTGTATACCCATCAGTGTTTTAAAATACATTATTTTGATGACTCTGTAGTACCAGCACACAGTATGCATGTTCTACTACAACCATATTATCAAGTGAGTTGCAATATGTGAGCACTTTAGGGCTTCAGTTCCAGCTTTAACTTTACATTTTCTGTCTTTTATTAATTTATTTCTGAAGCCATAATTCAGTCTTTTTTGAGTGCAGAAAATCGAATGGTGCATGACTTGTTATTGGTAAAAGCAAACAATTGCTCCCAAAACTAAATTGTATGTATAAGAAGATTGGAAAAATACTGTTTTATTGCTGTTGGTGATCATTAGTGTACGATTCCAAATAATTGTTAATAAGATTCCAGAAAGTTGTTATATAGGTAGGCTATCTGGTGTCTTTTTGCACATCTTAAATTCTTCCCAGCTCCATTTTTTTAGCAGGTAAGTTTGTGTGGCCTCTTGTATCTTTAGAATTTTTCATTTGCAGAATCCTAATTTGTTAATCAGGTAGTTGCTATCAGGCCTGCATTGAAAGGGAACATTCTTTAGAAGTGAATAATTTTGTAGAAGAGATGAACTTTCACCAAGGAATTTTTTAATAGTTAATGTAGCTTGGAAATATACGCATGTAGGTTTACATGTGGAAAGCAGAACATCTGTGCAATTTTGGTGCAGAACAGGTTTCATTTCTAAAATCCTCTCACTTTATTCTAATTAGCATATGAGGGCTTTTGAAATTTCTGGTAAACAGTTGACAAAAGACAAACCTGGCATAGAATACAAATTGCTAATTGGACTCCAGTAGATTTTTGTCTGCTTTCTTTAAGGATTCTTGTGCTGCAAAGGCTTTTAAACTCAAAAAGACAATGTAAATCTTATACATTTTCTATAGCTTCAGATTACTGCTAATTTTAACTTTCCTTCCCAAAATGACTAAAGTTAACCTTGATGTTAATTTGCTGAAGAAATATGGAATCTTGTATATCTCAGGTTAATTATTTCCTGAGAATAAGTAAGGAGAATTTTAAAGATTTTTTGTCTTTGCCAAACACTCTTAATTCTATCTACATTACAAGAATCTTTATGAACAGTCAATAAATATAGATTAATATCATCTGTTTACTGTTTTCAATTTTGATTGAAAAATCCAGACATAATCTGAGTTTTTATTAACCATGTCTAAATGTGAAAACTGGGAATCAGTCCAGAAACAAATGAAGTTAGAAATGTGTTATGTGTTTGTGCAGATTAATTGGAAACAATAGAAATACTGTATATGGGAGTGTTCCAAATATCTTGGAAAGAACTTTCAAGTAATAGTGCAAAAGTTATACTTTACCAACTGTGCATAACCTTCATTGGACCAAAATCTTTTCTGTATCTATCTTATGTATAATTAAACTGTATGTACATGCTGCATATATAAGCTGCGCAGTATGAATTTTAGACCCAAATTCAGCAAAGTGCTTAAGTACATGCTTATAGTAAAGCCATACTTAAATGCTTAGCTGAACGGAGATAGACTTAATTAAGCACACGTGCGAGAGTTTTATTGAATCTCATGGCCTTAGTTTACTATAGGTTAACTTGCAATATTTAGGCTTGGCAAAATTCTAACATTTGTTAGTATTGAAATTTCTCTGATACTAAGGGATGAACTTTCCACTTGCACATTATGCATTTGGAATTACATGTAAACACCTCTTAAATGTACCTCAGTCACCAGTATTTTTCTTTTATTTTCTAGAAATATATTAAATGTAAAAGGGAGTTAATTTTTTTTTATACTATATTATTAGCATTCTTTTAAAGGTCTTTAAATAGAAGACAGCATTTATTAGTTTACACATTGGCTGGTTTGGGTATTATTTCAGTAAAGAGTTTTTGTGTATGCCTGCTCAGAGATCTGTGGCTGTTGCTTTGAGGTTGGGGTTCCAAAAAGGTATTACTACTTATAAGTAGAAGTAGACTTGTGAAGAAATTCTTTTGTTTTCTTCTTCTCAAAAGTGCAAGCTGTTGTTTTTTTGTATTGTGGTGGGACGTTGATCACTCTTATTAGTCTTAGTTTCTGATTTTGTCTCTGTTTTGAGAACTTTTATGAGGTTTAGAGGCATTAGCGCACTATATGCATTTCTTCTCCACGTTTTTCCCATGACAGCTGTTCTTCATTTCATTAAACCTGTTACATTCCATAGGTGGTTTATAGATTATCTAGTTCAGTAGGATTCTTGTCATGTACTTGAAATCAGTGAGCATGTACAAAGTTATTATACAATGATGAGAATTTTATATTCCTTTGGTAATTGGATTTTTTCACTTTTGTATGGTCTGCATAGTTGGCAACAAGGTTTAACTTCTGCTGATGTCTGTAGACCAAATATATATATAATATATATATATATATATCTTTTTCTTTCTTTCCTTTTGATAGAAGTTGATGTTTAAATTAGTTAAGATTAAAGAAATTTTTGTTATAGTGTATATCAATAGTGTTTCTTTAATTTTCTGTGGTGCTTTGCATTATGTTCTTTTATAATCATCTGTCAATTCTAATGCATAACTTTTCTAGTCATTAGTTAGAACTTTTGTATTTTGAAATATTTTAAATGTGGGATCTTTCGTTGCTCTCATAATACTACAGATTTGCAGATGTACTGCTGTTATAATAAGAAGTAATCTATTTGTGTGCTTTCAGATGCCCAATATGTCTCTTATTTCTGACTTTCTGTCAAAGAGAGGTGTAAACATACACAGTAATGCATAGTTATACTAATTTTGATATGTGTTTATTGTGATATAGGTACTGTCTTCTTAAGTATGTAATATACACTATTGTTTTCTTGTTAGACAATATTTAAAGAGTAGCTAATGCTTTTGGTGAGGAAGACTTTTTTCTAGATCATGTTTCAGCTCTTGACTTTTTACTAGGAGATCTACCTCAGCAAAACAAAACAGAAACAAAACAAAACAAAAATTCTTGAAGACAGAGATTTGAAAAGACTTGTTGTTATCATGTTTTCCAGAGTCAAGAAATCTTTTTATACTGCATTCACAGCTTCTGCCTTCTATATCTTTTCATAACTAGTTAAATGGTTCTAAAAATAAAAAGACTGATTTTTTTTTAAATGTACTTTAAGACTCTTAAATCTCAATCAACTTGTAAGGTTGCCAGCTGCCTTGTTTTGAGTAAGACATTTTTATTGTATTTTTATTCTCAGTCACCTATCCAGAAGTATCTAGATGAACATATTACCTGCTAAATGCAATCATTGTTGAATATTTACTAATTTACCAATGATGCGTCATAAAACTGCTTCTGAAGGTTATTAAAAAGTCAAGATGCATATGTGAGAAGTGAAATGGGAGACATGGGGGAGAAAATGTTTTCAGAAATGCAGTAGCAACTCAATAAAAATAATTTGTATGGATTTATTGAGAGCATCCCCATCCCTCCTTTTCCTCTCCTGCACACTTGCCTTCAGGGCGGATTGATTTAAATCAAAGTGGTTTTAATAATTTGTTTTAATCATGATTTCCTTAAAGTTTTGTCAGCAAACAACTTTTAGTTTTCACAAAAAAGATTAACAGTGATTTGATAACTAACATAGTGATCATCAGTGTAAATGGGATAGGATTTGAGGCAAAAATATGGAAAAACTGGAAAAGAACTATCTATAAAAAGGGGAATAAGGAAAACCAGGGAGTTATATCCTAGTTATAGACTAGTCAGCTTAACTTCTGTACCTGGAAAGATAATGGAACAAATAATCAAACAATCAATTTGTAAGCAAATAAAATAATAAGGTAATAAAAGTCAACATGGATTTATCAAGAACCAACCTAATATCCTTCTCTGGCAGGTTAACAAGCCTTGTAGACAGGGGGAAGGAGTAGATGTGATATATCCTAACTTCAGTAAGGCATTTGATACTGTATCATAAGCAAAATACAGATTGGACAAACCTACTATAAGGTGGGTGTACAACTGGCTGGAAGACCCAGTAGTTCTCTTTCGAGTGATTGCTCATATCCATTCCACTTAGGTGTGTGCATGCCCTCGTGCACGTTCTCCAGATAACTTTTTCCCTAGCAGCCCCCTGTAGGGGCCGGTCTCGGCGCCCTCTGGAGTGCCGCCCTCATGCAGCGGTATATAGGGCGCCGCTGGCCCCTCCCCTCCTTAGTTCCTTCTTTCCGCCCATGACAGTTGTCGGGAACAACTCTTGCTCCTCGCAAGCCTTTCCCTTTACTGTAAGTAGTTAGTTAGTTAGTTCTCCCTGAACTCAGTTAGTTAGGTTACTTAGTTAGTCTAGGAAGAGCCTTAGGGCTCTAGCGACCAGGCTATGCCGGGCTCGCCAGGGTTCAAACCCTGTGCTGGCTGCGGGAAGGCCTTTCCCGTCAGCGACCCCCACGATCGCTGTCTGAAGTGCTTGGGGGAGCAGCACCGAAAGTTTCGGTGCCGCATTTGTAAGGCCTTTAAGTCACGGACCCAAAAAGAGAGGGAAATCCGGCTTAAGGCCATTTTGATGGAGTCCGCCCTACGTCCGGCATCCGAGCCAATGCGGACTCCTTCTGCACCGAGCATCTCGTCGGTGTAGAGCGCTCCGCTGGCACCGCAGGCGCCCTGGCACCAGACGTCCCCCGTGCCGAGAAGAAAGAAGCGCCGTCTGTGCGTGGAGCGCTACTCCTCCCCCGCACCACAGGAGCGGCCAGG
>ML675603.1:28104041-28167449 GCA_007922155.1 Mesoclemmys tuberculata
CCCCCGGTGCAGGCTATTCTCGACTACCTGCTGCAGCTTAGACTCCAGGGTCTAGCATCAGCCTCCCTCAGGGTACACCATCTCGGCTTTCCACCAGCCGCTGGAGGGGCGGTCCCTGTTCTCCCACCCGATGTCGGTGAGGTTCCTCAAGGGGGTTGAGAGTCTGTACCCGCAGGTCCGTGACCCCGTACCTCTTGGGGATCTGAACCTGGTCTTCGCTAGACTGACGGGGCCCCCCTTTGAGTCCTTGGCCACCTGCCCCCTTCTAATCCTGTCCTGGAAGGTGGCCTTCCTCGTGGACCCTCGGCTAGGAGGGTCTCTGAGCTAAGAACTTTGACCTCGGAGCCCCCCTTACCGTGTTCTTCTGGGATAAAGTGCAGCTGAGGCCACATCCAGCCTTCCTGCCTAAGGTAGTCTCCCAATTTCACTATAACCAAGACATTTTCCTCCCCGTGTTTTCCCTAAACCTCACGGGTTGGAGGAGGAGAGGAGACTACACACCCTGGATGTAAGGAGGGCGCTGGCATTCTACCTCGAAAGGACGAAACCGTTCCGGAAAACCACGCAGCTCTTCATCGCAGTGGTGGACAGGATGAAGGGATCCCCGGTCTCCACCCAGTGCATCGCCAGATGGATCACCGCCTGCATCAAGTTCTGCTACGAGCACGCAGGCGTCCAGCTTCCCGGAGTGGTGACAGCGCACTCAACGAGGGCGCAGGCCACGTCGGCAGCCTTCCTGCAAAGGGTCCCCCTGGATGACATCTGCAGGGCTGCCACCTGGTCTTCAGTGCACATCTTTGCCGTGCACTACGCTGTCATCCAACACTCGAGGGAGGACGCGCAAGTTGGCAGAGCCGTGCTGAGGGAAGCTCACCCATGACTCCTACCCACCTCCAGGTATGGCTCGTTAATCACCTAAGTGGAATGCATATGAGCAATCACTCGAAGGAGAAAACATGGTTACTTACCAGTAACTGTTGTTCTTCGAGATGTGTTGCTCAGATCCATTCCACACCCCCACCCTCTGTCCCCGCTGTCGGAGTCAGCAGAAAGAAGGGACTGAGGAGGGGAGGGGCCGGTGATACCCTATATACCGCTGCATGAGGGCGGCACTCCAGGGGGCGCTGAGACCAGCCCCTACAGGGGGCTGCTAGGGAAAAAGTTCTCCGGAGACCATGCACGAGGGCACGCACACACCTAAGTGGAATGGATATGAGTAACACATCTCGAAGAACAACAGTTACTGGTAAGTAACCATGTTTTATCAAGGATTCACAGTCAAGCTGGAAGGGCATATTGAGTAGGATCCTGAAGGGTCCTGGGTCTGGTTCTGTTCAATATCTTTATAAATGATTTAGATAATGGCATAGAGAGTACACTTTCAAAGTTTGCAGATAATGTCAACCTGAGAGGCGTTACAAGTACTTTGGTGGACAGAACTGAATGGAAAATGATCTTGACAAACTAGAGAAATGATCTGAAATAAATAGGATGAAATTCAATAAGGACAAATGCAACTGCAGAAATATAAAATGGGAAATGACTGCCAAAGAAAGAGTACTGCAGAAAAGGATCTGGGGATTATAATGGGTCACAAACTAAATATGAGTCAACCACATAATAGTGCAGCAAAAAAAGCAAACACCATTCTAGGATGCATTAGCAGGAGTGTTGTAAGCAATACACAAGAAGTAATTCTTCCATTCCATTTAGCACTGATAAGGCTTCAACAGGAGTATTGTGTCCAGTTCTGGACAAATTAGAGAAAATCCAAAGGAGAGCTACAAAAATGATTAAAGGTCTAGAAAACATAACCTATAAAGAAATATTGAAAAAACTGGATTTGTTTAATTTGGAGAAGGGATGACTGAAGGGGGCCATGATAACAGTGTTCAAGTACATAAAATGCTGTTATAACAATGAGAGTGAATTGTTCTCCTTATACACTGAGGACAGGACAAGAAGTAATGGGTTTAAATTTCAGCAAGGGAGACTTAGATTAGACATTAGGAAAAACTTCCTAACTGTAAGGGTAGTTAAATCTTGAAACAAATTACCTAGGGAGGTTGTGGAGTCTCTGTCATGGGAGATTTTTAAGAACAGGTTAGACAACCGCTTGTCTGGGATGGTCTAGATAATATTTAGTTCTGCCTCCACTTGGGGGACTGGACTAGATGACTTATTGAGGTCTCTTCCAGTCCTGTATTTCTATGATTCTATGTACTGCTCAAATATTTTTTTTATTTAAATAGATTAAAGTAAGTTTAGGCCTTAACATAGATTGTCATAATTTTAAATTCAAATAGATTTATTTTTAAAATGAAAAATATATTTTAACAAAAAATCCAATTTAAAAAAATCCATTTTTAATTTTTTTTTAAAATAATGGATTTTTATTCACTCTGCTTTCCTTGTTTTAAAAAGATGCATAAGATCATCTTTACTAGGTATATATACAGTACTACTTGGAGGTGACCCTTTGCAAATCAATTTAGAAATTAAATTCATACAGATGAGGTGACAAGGCAATCCTGATCTGGTTGGTACTTAAGTTCTACAGTTATACAGGGCCATTACTATCATATTACAGAGAAGTTGGTCTATGTAATAATTTACATAAGTTTATCTCTGATTCTTGTAGTAATAATTTAAAATACCTATATAGGCTTTTTTGTAGTGTTCACCATTAGTGAACACCATTAGTGTTCTTAATGAATTTATCCTTTCAGCATCCTTAAGAGGGAGGGAAGTAATAATATTCTTATTTTACAGGTTGAAAAATATTAAATGATTTGCTCAAGGTTGTGCAAGAAATCTGTAGCATAGTTGGGAATGGGACTCAAATATCCTGTGTCCTAATGCAGTGTCTTAAAAGCTGACCTGTAAAATGGGGAAACTGGCATAAAGAAGCCATTAAAGGATTTTAAAACATTTTTACTGCTTTATTTTTACATTAGAAATTCCGATTTTCTCTGTCCTGGAGAACTAAAAAGATGGGAGATTTGATGATATCCCACCAGTTGAGTGTGACATCTGAACAAATAAAGCAGGTGGGATTTTAGTCAGATGATGCAAAACTTATAACATTCAATTTATAATGAATATTTTGGATAAAGAATATCTTTGTTAAAAATTCAACACCCCGACCTTTCAGTTGGGACATGAGAACTCATAATAGATGTTCTGTGAAACATCTAGCAAGTCCTCCAACAAAACCATAGGTATGATAGTTCCAATATTTTGAAGGTCAAAAACAAATGGGAAATGGGGAGAGGTTAGGTTTTATTTAATTTTCTATGTTTATAAGCTTCCTTTGTTAAAATAAACATGGCAGTTTTAAAAAATCCACCATAATCTTAAATTTTTAACCTTTAACCACAAGGCCATCCATCCACTATAGATCTACGCACTGTGTTTTGTGACAGAACTTTATACACTAGCAAATATTCAGTATAATGTGAAGAATTAATTTCTATTTGTATAAAAGGATAGTACAGGAGAATTTTCAGGTATTTTGAAAGTAGCTTTGGTATGCTTAGGGCTGAGGGTTTTTTAGCTCAAGAAAATAGTTAATCCTATTTCTTTTCTGTATCTTTAATGTTATTTTTAGAATCTTCATTAAAGTCATTTAGTGCAGTTTACTAGGTCAGTGACATTAAATCAACAAAATATCTGTGTGTGATGGCTGACTTCACTTTAGAACTGAACCAGTCACCAGAGACCTTTTGCTGAGTACCTAGTTGTTTTACATTACCAATACCATAGCAGTGCTTTTACAATAGAAATCTTTTAAAACTAAAATAACTTTTTAAAAGAATTCTTTGTATTTACTATATTGTTATATAAATGCATAATGGAATAGAAAAAATGGTTAGAAAAGAATTAGTAACTTAGCCTGCTTGCTTTTTACTCTTACCAAATTTAAACACTGATGTTTTTATTGTGTATTTTATCCTCTCTTATCTTCCCCTAGCATGGGCAAAAAATATTGCAACAATTTCTGCTAGTGTTTGGTTTTTATATCTTCTTCTTCTTACGTTTCACTGTAATAGTGTAATCTAATTTTTGTAACGACCTGGGTGACACCACTTGTATTCTCGGAGAGCCTATATACTTATCTCTGTCTCTCTTATGTGTATGGGGAGCTGACACAAACTCTACTGGATATAGCACTTTAAATCAACAGGGCATCTTGGGTGTTAAGCCCTATGGTCCCAATCCTGAAAAGATTTATGTCAAATGGGATTACTCGTGCAAAATAATAAGCACAAAACTAAATCTATGCAGTATCGTGGCCCAAGTCTGATAGCATTTGCAGGATTCACCCTTACATTGGCAACTATTAATATTAGAGATAAATAGTAATATGATTACTACTCATATGCCTATAATTAAGTACTTTAAAAAGCTTATTTAAATATACAGCTGAAATTACAGGAGTCGCCAGAAGTTTAGACAGGCTAAAAAACAGAGCCTGCTGCTGTGCTTTTAGTGTTGTGTATTAAGTGTCAGGTTAAATATTTAAGTCCATAATGGTTTAGTTGTGAAGAAACTTTATAAATTGGCACTTGATTTGAATCAACCAGAAGTTTGAGTACTGAAGTACTGAATATATGTTCTTAAAATATAGGTGTTGGAATTTTTTTCAGTCATTTTGTTCAATACTTTGTGTATCTATCAGTAACTTCTCTAGCATACCCAAATAATGAAGTTAGAATGGTGGTGTGATCATGCAGTTCCTAAAACCACAGAATATATGGCACAACTATAAAAATCTATTCAGAAGAATTAATCTTAATGGGAAAATGATAAAAGGTGGAAAAATTAGCTTCCATACCCAGGTTTAATGGAGTCAACTTGCATCTGTGAATTGTTGTATTATTCTACTACTGAAGCACATGAGGTGGTACCAATTTAAAAATCTTTAAAAACCACATGAAATTTCCATCACCTGCAGTTAAGCACTATGGGCATAACACTGTACATAAAATCTTAGGTCAATTAGGATTGCAAAAATACGATAGAATTATAAATGAAAGTGTGTTTAATAGGAAATGTCATCCTAGTTCAGCAAAGTTCACTATACAGTATGTGTGAAATGGCTTTCCATATTTGATCATGTTGTGCGATTTATATAATGGTGTGTTTGGTTTTATTTTCAATGTATTTGGGAACATTTGCATGCACTTTTTTTAAACTTATATTTGTGATAGAGAAGCCAAGGTAATAAATCATTCAAGGCAATAATGGTATTGACTCTTTCGCTGCTGTGTCCTGCTGCCACAAAATATAATATTGCTTTAAGCGTCCTCATCCCATGGCAATTCAACTGGGATGTGTCAGATATGGAATATGACTCAGGACTGAATGTATGTTTTCCTTATATCTGTTAATGTGTGCAGCATTCGATGTCAGTTGTGTTATCAGTTTATTGTAATTATTATAATGCTTTTTGCAAATGACTTCTGAAAAATTGCTTTGCCTCCTAATTCAAAAATAGTAAAATTAACCGCTTCATTTATTTGGAATGTTGTATTTTCCGTTGAAATGGCTGCTGTGATGTAGCTTAGGGTTTAAATTGCCTCCAGATTGTTATTGTCTGGGAATCTCTTCTGGCCCATAAAGATCTGTTTCTCAAAAAATGCATTTGAAATTTCATGTCTACTTTGTGCGTACAGCTTAATGTGATTACTCATGGAAATGGCCTGTTTGGTGTCACTTGATTAGTCATTGCTAAGGTTAAGATTTTGTCACGGTTATTTTTAGTAAAAGTGACGGAGAGGTCATGGAAAATAAACAGAAATTCACAGAAGCCGTGATCTCTCCCTGACTTTAATAAAAGTAACTATAGGGGGACTTCTACTAAAAATAACAAAATGGGGCTGACTGTGAGTGGGGCTGGGATGACAGCAGTAGGGCAGGGTCCCTCCTGCTGCCTGCAGAGGCTGAGAGCGGGGAGCCAGGGCTGGGAGCCCTGGGTCTGTGGATCTTGCACTGCCCTGTGGGGCCCTAGAAGATCAGAGCTCTGGGGGCCTCCTCCCACCCACGGCAGATTGGAGCTGTGGGGATCCCCCGCTGCCCCTAGTGGTTGGGAGCTGTGGGGGCCACCAGTGGCAGCTGGGAGCTCCAGGGCACCCCTTCTGTCTGTGATGGCAGGGAGCTTGGGGAATCCTCCAAGGGTCCCCCACTGCTGGCTGCAGCTCAGAGCTTCTGGTCTCCCCTTACCCCTGCCCAGAGGGGCAGGGAGCCTCCAGCTGACAGCTCTTGCTCTTGTCATGGATTCCATGACCTTCCATGACTTCTGTGACATAATCTTATTCTTAGTTATTGCCCACCCCGGAAATGGATCTTTTCTGGACTTTTCAGATATAAAATTGCCTAGCTTAAAAAAAAATCTTATTGTTTTTGCAGCTGGGTTTAGGAGAAGCTTTCGTCTTAGCAGAAAAGATAGAAAGACAAATAAATCCATGTATGAATGCAAGAAGAGTGATCAGTATGACACAGCAGATGTCCCAACATATGAGGAAGTTGCACCATATCGACGGCAGCCTAATGAGAAATACAGGCTTGTAGTTTTGGTTGGTAAGTTATTTCTTTAATTTCTAAATTAGGAAGCTAGAGTAAATATTAGTGCAATAATAATACAGAAGTTTAAAATTTAACTTTTCTAGCTCTCAAACTGAAAAAGTGTATGATCTAGAATATTACATTGCTGGGTTTGCTCATAATTTCTCATCTGTCTTTTTTGGTTATTTGAGTTTTGGAAAACTGCAGGTGAAGAGCTATTTGTGTATCACATAGTACTCCTGAGAAATATTGTCAACCCACTATTGAAAACATACAGATAAGCTGCAGTATTACCTTGATCTTTTTGTTGTCTAAAATTGTGCTGAAGCCCTGAAACTAAACATTACTTTGGTGCAATGAAGACTCCTTATGCGGCTTACAGTTTTAGTGAATTGGCTGCAACTTCATCAGCAGAATGTGGCTTGCAAAGAAATCTCCTGAACATCTATTTCTTTGTGGGAAGAACTGGGCTCCAACAAGGGATGCCTCTGTGCTCAATGTAAGGGGCACCCTCACTATTTTACCACTCATATCTCATGTTCCGTTTGCTCCCTGTCTAGTCTTATGATAAGCTGTGACACAACATGCCCTGTTACCAGAAGGTCTCCTGCTATAAAGAACATCAGTTAAGTGTCCTGGTCATTCATCCCCACTATGCCGAACAAGGCTTTCACTAGATTCTGTTTATCAGAAATATGTCCAAATGTATGTCACACAAATGAAACCTGATTGTCCAGAAAAACTTCTGGGCACTCAAGTGCAAATAAATGTCAACGCTCCACAGGAATAATGGATCCTTCCTGTCTCCCAAGACTGTAAACTTGTCCTCTTGGAAATGAGAAGAAACAATTTCATTGTCAATGTCTGGGATGTTGTAAAATGGGTACTCATTGTTAGTGCATTAACATAAGTACGTACTAGTTGCATGATCCTTGGGGATTTGCTAGACTGCCTATTCATAAACTGTCAGACGAGACTAGGAGCCACTTGTTTCAGAAGTTCTCTTTTCCATATTGGACCCGTTCTGATCACCAGAAAGAGATCATTTACTTGTTCCAAAAGTTGCTCCCAGATAATCGTATTTCACTTGTCCTGATAAACACATAATAAGATGTGGTCTTCTGGCACCTGAAATTGTTGCTGCCAGGTATGCACAAAATGCACAGGCTACGGCAGTGACTTGGCATGTGAAATTCAGATATCTGATCAGTGATTGCAACTGTTGCAGGTCTAACTTGCATATCTCGTGAGCAGATAGAAGTAATGAGTTGAATTTCTTGACCGGGCCTCTGTGTTCAGTTCAGTATTGAAGAGATGCATAACCTTTTCACCAATGCCTAGAATGCTGCCAAGACATGCTTTTGTCCAACCCTGTTTTCCAGTGAATACAAAAAAAATCATGATAGCGACTAGCCACTCAAGAAAGGGTCTGAATCTCACAAATGCCACATTTTATGTAGAGCAGCAGTCTTATGTGTACGTCTTTATAAAAAAAAATTCTGGAAAGAAAAGTCCAATGATTCAAAAACAGCAAGGAGAATGGAAGGAGGTGGCGTGCTGACTTGATGGTGCATTTTGCCAGAAAAGCCCACTTCTTGAAGGCCCTAACCAAAATGACAGTGGGATCAAAGGCATGGTGGTCTGAGCATAAGCCAGGATCAATATTATCACTGTCAAGGGTTTGCCTACTGATAAGCATGACTTAACCTGCCAATATTCACCAGGAGCCTTCTTCTAAATCACCACTGAAGAGAATGTACACCTAATATCATCTTTGCCCAGGAAAACAGTACGATCAGTGCTTCTCCATATTTAAAATGTGTTGCATTCATTGATTGTTCAGAAGCGTGTTGAGATCTTCAAACCTCAATTGTTACAACATGTACATCTGCAAATGTAGCAATGTGCTGGTAGATTATTTTTCTATTTTGTAAAAGCCTCAGAGTTTGTTATGATTTCTGAGGGTTTTAGCCTCAACTCCCAGAAAGATGTGATTTGCATAGAAGACAAAAGTGCAGAAAACATGTCTACAATATAAAGGGTTGGGTCATACTCAGCAAAGAGCCCAATCCTGAAAACCTCACTCATGGGTTTAGTTCCACTGAAGTCAGCTGATGTTTTTCTATTTCTTCTTTAAGTGCTTGTTCATCCTGATTTCATGTTAGGTAAGTGCGCACCGACGTGCATGGCTGCCAGTAATTTTTTGCCTTAGCTGTATCCATAGAGTCGGCTCTGGTGCCCTCTGGATCCCCACACTCATGCTGCAGTGTAAGAAGCACTGCCAGCCGCACGCCCCCTCAGTTCCTTGTTTCTGCCGATGATGGTTGCAGGAGCGTCTTTCTCCTTTGTGGTAGCAAAAGCCATAACTACATAGTTTGCCTTTTTGACTGTTGTATATAGTTCTAGTTAGCTTTGTTAACAGTTAACTAAGTTAGAATTAGTTATCCATCTAGGGACATTCACCCCGTTCCCTGGGTTTCAAACCATGTTCTGTGTGTCATAAGCCCTTTCCACTAAATGGCTTTTGCGATAGTTGCCTGGAGTGTGTAGGAGAGAGATGTACCAGGGACAAGTGTCAAATTTGCAAGGACTTTTGACTACAGACTGAAAAGGACAGGGACATCCCTCTGAAAGCCCTGTTGATGGAGGCAGCACTCAGACTGGCCTCTGAACCATCTCGCTCGGAATCTGTGCCAACCATGTCAGCATCGGCATGCAGTGCCCCACCGGCATCAAGCAACTTGCGATGCCATTCGCTGTTGCCAGTGCCGAAGAAGTTGCAGAAGAAGCAGTGAGCTGACCAAGGACGTCTCCTGCATCAAAGAAAGATAAGAAGGCGGGGTCAGGCGAAGGACCCATGTGAGGCTAATTGCCTGTAGAGGCGCAGCTTGAACAGCTCTTCCCAGGGTTGACAGCCCATTGAGGGAACCACCTCTGACTCCTGGGAGCAAAATGGTGCCCCTCCGCTTTGTGGTGCCTTCCACTCCAGAGGCATTTCAAGTGCCTATGGACCTTAGGGCCCTCCCGGTGCCGCCCACCATGAGTGCTTTGACTGGGGTGACCAAGCCAGTAAAGGCACCTGCCTCCAGTGGGAAACCAGCAATGGGGCCACCACAATCACCACTTGACCGACACTATTCTCTGGAACCTCAGCACTGGTCTACAACACATCAGCCCTGGTTACCTGCACTGAAAAAATGGTCCTCATCCTCTCGACCCTGCTCCAGCTCCACGATCATGGTCTCCAGCTTTGAGGCAGAAGTCACCGGTTGTGAATCACCAGTTTAGATCCCCCCAATACCAATCTTCTTCATGGCACCAGTCATATGTTTTGTGGCATCAGTTGCCAGATATCTGGCACTGATCCCTGTCCCGCTCCTTCCCTCAACACCGCACTGCTTGCTGCAGTCTCGGCATCACTCCCCACCTACAAGGCCCTGCTCTTCACTGGCATGCCACTCTCCACCTATGTGGAGATAGGATGCCTATTGTCGGTTGCCCTCCTTGCAGTACCACTTCCCAGGACCCCACTGCAGCAGACAAGAAGAGGTGCCATCAGTACAGCCATGGTCCCCAAGGAGGAATTGTCCTTCTTGGCTTCTGAAGCAGAGCCTAGCCACTAAAAGCACTGCTCAGTAGGCTTGCCGATGTTGGGGGCTGGCCCCACAGTGGAATTCAGGCCCTAAAGCCAGTGGCCAGCACAGTGACCGTATTGGAAGCCATAGAGGATTCCAATGATGCCAAGACACTTTTCCCATCAGTTGTCCACAGCCACATCCAATAAGTGACCTGTGGCACTGAGAATCCCAGCATGAGATTTGGACCTGGAATCTGAGCCTGGTGCCGAAACCATGGACCCAGTAGCAGAGACCATTCCAGTAGAGGAAAAGAAAGTGCCTTTCCCTCCCCCCCACTTTACAGTTGTCCTAATCGTCCCTGGATGAGGCTGTCACCAGTCCAGTCTCCCAATGCTACCAGATGACTTTCAAGCCCACCAGGAGCTCCTTAAAATGATTGCCTCAAACTAAGGCCTGGAGGCTGAGGAGCTCTTGGAGCCTATGGACAACCTATTTGATATTCTAGCTGCTGCAGCACCAGCTAGGATAGCGCTCCCATTTCAGCAAGGGGTAGCTAAAGGTGGTCAAGGCCCAGATTGTTCAGTTTTTGTAATGTGGTTAAATGTGTCGTGGTGGCTAAGATGAGTCCTAGCAGCTTTGTGATTTGGAGTAACATTTTAACCCAGGTCTCTCAATTTACATTAAACTTGTTCCCTCAATACCATTTTACAGTATAGATTGAATAGCTCAATTTCAGAGAAAAAGAATCAGTGAATACAGACCTCAATTGTATTGAAATTATGGCTAAGGCCACAACTTTAATAAAGTGTCACCTAAAAGCAATATATCCTGGTAGTAGTTGAAAGGAATTGAGGAAATAGCAGCAGTCCCAAACATTCACTGGCCTTTTCCCCCATTTTAATTTATTACTGTTAATTATAAACATGCAAATAGGTAGACAGATACTATAGAGAAAAAATAAGACCTGGTCCCTGCCTTTATGAGAAGACTAAGTATAGGCTTTCAAGTAAAAGAACAGGAGGGGTTTGCAAAAGAGAGGATAAAAGAAAAATGAACATGTTATGTAGTTGAGTGAGGTTGCTAATGCTATGTACCTCTCTTGATGTGCTGTGTTTATTATATATTAACTTAATTAATGAGATTGAAGGTGTGGTAGCCACATCATAATGGGAATGGAGAAATGGAATAGATTAGTGCTGGTAAAAGGTATGTCTACACTGCAGCTGGGAGTGAGCCTCCAAGCCTAGGCAGACAGTCTCATGTTAGTGAGGATTAAGGTAGCACACTAAAAATAGAGTCCTGAACAGTGGCTCAGGCTCTCAAGCCTACCCAACTCCCTGGGTCTTATCTCACATGGCTAGCCTGAGAGTCTGCTAAAGCCACAACGTCCACACTGCTATTGTTAGCGTGCTAGCTGGAGCCCTGTTAGTGCAATCTGTCTACCCACTCTGAGAGGCTTATTGCCAGCTGCAGTGTAGATAGCTGACAGGAAATGGAGGTGTGGAAGGGGTAAGGAACTAGAAGGTAAGTGCAGGAGGTAAGGTTAAATTGACTTGGTAGGGAGTTAACAAAAACAATAAACTGGCAGTGCAGACAGACAGTAATGACTATGGCACTAGGTCTTGTGGTATAGCCAGGGCAGAGGGCAGTAGGAAAGTTCTGGAAGGGCGCTATGTAAGTGGTAGAATGATCCGGGCTTTATTCCCTATAGACTAACCAGAGGCACTAGAAGGTAATTAGTGTCAGCTGACACCAATTAAGGCCCCACCCAGGTGCCTATAAAAACCCTCTACTCCTGAGAGGCAGTGAAGAGTTGAAGGAGTAGGTGTGTGGTGAGCAGAGGAGTGTGTGAAGTTGTGCAGGAGAACAGAATGGAGTACAGTGGTGTGTGGGAGAAAGGTGGAGTCCTGAAGCAGGTACTGCGCTCAAGAAGCCAGAAAGACAGAGGGGAGAGAGTAGCTCAGGGGAAAAGCCTGCAGCTGCAAGTAAGGTGCCAGCAGCACATAGCTGCTACTCAGAGGGCCCCTGGGCTGTGACCCGGAGGAGCGAGCGGGCCCGGGTCCCTACCCGCCTACATGGGAAGATGGGGTGACCAGTGACATCTTGGCCCACTACAAGAGGCAGAAGTGCGAGACCCACTAGGGAGAAGCTGGTCTTTTGCCACAGGCTGGAAAAATAAATGGCGGTGCTAATAACACTTAGCTCTAAGTGAGAAAGGTCGAAATAGTTTGGTGTTCTTGAAGTGAGGTGATCTGAGGAGATTAGGGAGCTTTAAAGTCTTTCTAGAGTACTAGTGTCTGCGGTTGCAGTATGTCTTCTCAAAGGAGTAGTAGCCATTTTTAGGCAGCTCCTGGGTGTTAAAAGTTCATCAGAGTGCATTAGTGGGAAGAAGCTTCTGGATCCATTTCTTTGCTAACTCCTCTTGATCCTCATATATTGATTCTCATGTACTTAACTTTACCGACTTCACAGACTCGCCTAATTCAAAGGCCAGATAGGCCCTTAGTCTATGGCATGATGAAGTCCTTAAGCCTTGCACAGAATCCACAGGCACTCCTGCAGGCCCAGGTAACTCCCCTTTGTATGGGAAGATAGATTTATGTCCTTTCCCAGGAATTAGGCATCTCTTCCTGGGATTTAAGAAGGGAAACTCACAACTGCCTTCCAGTAATTTTAATACTGTCCTGAGAGGCTAATCTGTATCTTGTGGCCAGAGCATCACTGAAATTAGCAATCCTGGTAAAAAGCAAGAAACGAAAATGGAATCCGATTAAACCCACCCTGGTGTTCTCAAGAAAAGTCCACAAACCCCATATAAAAAAACTCCATATAATGTGTCTGTGATCAAGATAAAGAAAGCACATACAATACAAAGGAACAAAACTACGCCTTATGTTACAATAAATAAGTAATTTGAGGGGAGGATGGAAGAGGGGTGGAGCAATACAGCGCCTACTACTTTCTTCGGTGGGCTGATGGGTGCCCCAACAGCTAACTCTGGTGATTAATACCAGTATCAGGATTGGTCAGATGCAGACATTTTACTGGGAAGGATCTGCAAACAGGTAGCAAGATGTGATCTTGGATCTGGCTTACACCTACCTCATAATTTGGGTCCAGCCTGAGTGTCAAATGTTCTTACAAAGTTTCTTAAGAATATGTAATTAAAATGCATTACTTCAGTCTCTTTTTAGAAACTGTATTGCATGAATCCTATTTAAAATACAACAATATGTTAACTTAGTCTTTTCAAAGGTAACCAGAGCATCTGTCTCACTACTTTTTGTTTCTTCTGCGGTAGCAAATAGGTTGGTGCTTCATTAGTAGAGTTTTCTATATTATAAACGCTGCAGAACAGAAGCAATATGACCCTCTATCAGGAAGTGTTATGAACTGTTGAGTGTCTATGTTTTTATAAAGCTCATGTCCAAGGGAGCATTAAATTTAGTTTTTAATAAACAGTTTTGTCACTCTCCAGCACTAAAGTTCAGCCATCTACCAGTGTGATCACTGTGAGATTGCGGGCTATATACAACAAGTAATAACATGATCGAGTTGACTTTACAACTATATCAACAGAGAGTGTAGTGCAAAAGTTTGATAAGTAGACTTTTTATAACAAATTGCATATGTCTGATCTGAGGAATACTAGAGATTTCATTTGATTTTTGTTGTAATAAATCAAATGAAGAAAGCGTGCTTTCTCAGTAACAAAAGCAGTTCAGAAATTTATTGCAGACTTCAATAATTGTGATATTTTTCTCTGGATATTAGGAGTAGTTTAAGTCTGGCCAATACCATAAAAATGTCTTGGGTGAAATGTGGAAAAACTAGCACTGTTAAGCAATACAGGTACAGTAGAAGCAAACACATTTTAAAGACTTTATGCATGCCAGTAGCAGAATTCAGTGAAACATGTCAAATATAATTTTGATATTAGTGCCAGGGAACAGAAGGACAAATAATTAAATTATAGCACTAATTGGTCAGAGCAGAAAATGTCCAGTATGTTACTCTATAACTGGAAGTATAACTTGCTCTTGGAAACTGTTTTAAAAAAGGAAAAAATCCTGCCAACTGGAGATTTCTACTGACTTGAACTAACATCACTTTATTCTAGTTTACAAAATGCAAGTTATATGCATGATAGTTTTGAGTCCTATTATGTGTTCTCTTAAAACAGTGCATTAAAATAAGTATTTTAAAATGAGTTCAATTAAATTGATTAGTCAGTCCATCGAGCTGTTTCTCCATGACTTCATATCTGCTTCCTACAAATGTTCACCTGTGAGTGAAGTTCTACACGTCTTTGCAGTTAAAAACACTGCCTCTTTTCTTGTGCATTTCCAGACAGATCGAAGATAACAGCAGTGGAAACTACTTGTTCAATCCTTTTATGAGCAGGACCACAATTTAGGAAAATGTCCCTAATCAGGGAAGTACTTAAATACATGCCTTCCTGAATTGGAGACTACACTGAATACTTCAGAGAATCAAACTTTGTCATAGCAAGGACCACATCTTAATGGAAAGATGGATGGGAGATATTCCATGTCAGTTTGCAAGAACACCTCCCCTCCTTTTTGCAATCATGTAACGTCCCTAAGGCAATTACAGTGATTGATATATGGAACAGTAATATAGGAAAATACTTACTGTACTTTAGCTATCATGAATGTGATAGTATCAACTGGAAAGAGAATAACCAGCTTCATGTTACCAGCCAGCCTATTGTGGACTGCCACCAAATGATCCATCTATCACCAGCAATTCAAAGCCCACTGCTCATAAGCTACTCTAAACAGGCCACCTATACCTCATTGATCCCTTCCCTTCCCTCTTTAATAAGAAGTCTGTATATATCTTATTAACAATAGGATAAGCATCAATCAGCCCTATAACTGAGATGCTGGCAACTATTTTAATCTGTAATATTTTACATTTTTATTCTGTAGAACTTTACTCACATTAATGGGAAAACAGCTCAGTCCAGTTAGATGAGGCTTCTGCTTTACTAGTAAGTGCTTGGGTAAGTCCCGAACAGATGTCATGGTCTCTACATGCCAACATGGAAATGCCAGTCAGCTTCAGCCTGCCCCACCTAAACCTGAGACAGGATTTCTTTATGTAGATGCTGCTTTTTCTTGGCTAATGGTGCTGCTGAGATAGGGTGAGGCTAAGCTGTGTCTGTTTCCCTGATAGTATGTTAGGACCACCATCAAAGTAAAGAGGAACTTGAGATTCAAGCAAGGGAGCAGGGATGGAAAGGCCTCTGTATTGCTCTGCTCTTCAGTAGATCAGAAAGCAGCAACCACCTTGTATTTCTCATAGCTGACCTCTGTGGACCTGCAGGGAGGAATTAAAGATGTCTGCTGCTGGGTCTGTCCCCAAGGGGTGGGGGAAGTGACTCCTAACTCTCTCCACTTACCTTGAAGATCAGAAAAATTTAACAACCTGTTTTAAAGCCCACCACCCACATTTGGGACTTTGATTCATGTTCATTCCTGCAGAGGCCAAGGAAAACTTCTGTAGGAACACCATTGGAAAGCACTTCTCCCTACCCCTATCCCAACTGTTTCACTTAAACCAGCTAGAGGAGAAGAAAAGAATCCAGGATCAGCAGACTTCCTTTAAGTTATCCTGTCTCAGGGAGGCCAGGTTAATGTGACGGTACTGTCTGATTTGCATAGAATATGACATTTACATTGTCCCTCGTCTTGCCCCGGCAATATCAGTTTGACCTCCCTGATTCATGTTTCAAACCTAGCCTTCTCATTGCTAGTTGTAGTTTACCAAAACACAAATTAGTGAGGCTTTACATTAATATCTCTTATCTCATAAGAGCTAATAATGTTACAATTGACAAACATATACAACCACAGCAATATAGCAACCAACTATACAACAGAGACGGTAAAGTGGAAGTTGAGCCTTTGAAGCAAATCTGTTTCTGCAGATTGACATGGGAATTTAGTCATCCAAGCAAATCAGATGGCATCTCAGTTTTTAAGTCTTTACTGAAAGACAATTCCTCCTTACCTCCAAAACAAATATACTGTGTATGGCTCAACATAGCTGCTTGTGAAGAATGAAGGGCTGAGTTGACCTTGCCAGCTTTTGAACCTGGGTAGGCTTAGTCCGAAGTTTTGCCCAGTGTTGGTTAAAATATTATTTCCAATTTTCTTCAAGCACGCATGTCTGGTGTGAGTTTTAATATAAATTCTAATGATTTGTGACTCAATCGTGCAAATGCCTATGTCAATGGGTATGTCTACACTTTGAGCTAGGGCACATACTTGGGGTGGCTAGTCCCTCCCACTGCTCCCATTGCTTCAACTACACTGTATTTTTAGCTCACTGGTTGTTCAGAGCTAATGCAAGTATGTCTCCTTGAGCTGGGAATTATACCTTCAGCTCAAAGTATAGACACATCCAATGAGATACAGTCATAAGCACTAGGCATAGCAGTAGGTGTGTGCTGGATTGGGCCTTTAAGTAGAATGATTCAAAATGGGCCAGTAACTGACATGAATGTTCTCATTTTTTTCTTAAAATTGTTGTCAATAAGTAAAATGGAGGATCATTCATTTTTAGAAAAGTTCATTTGATTGTTTTCACCAAAGAAAATTTTTTCCTAGAATAAACACTACTTGCAGTCCACTCAAGAACCTGGATTTTTTTTAATCCTAAAACTTCACTCCCCTCCTGTTGTGTTTAAATTCTTTATTCCCAAATACAACAATTTTAGAAGCATGCATCTTTCTTGGTTGCGTTAAAATGAAAAGAACAGAATTCACAATTCAGAGTAGACTTGTGCATTTCACTCAGGAAATATAGTATAATAAAAATGAGAGTAGACAGTGTACTCATAATTGTCTGTACTAATTAGGTATCAGTGCTCTGTGTGTCTCTCTTACAATTACAATTTAGCAGTTGCACAGAGAAAAAAACTCTGGAAATTCTGTAAAGTAGCCACTGAAACAGAAGAATTTACACCTTTCATTGCTGTATTTTATAGTGACACAGAAAATGGTGGGTGGGGATGAGAGACAGAACAGAGCTAGTAGTTGGTTTTTAAGTCTGGAAACAGATTGCTCTATGTTTCCAGAGCATCTGTCACACAGTAAGTGAAGCTTGAGTTCTATATATAAATAGAACTAAAAGCATACCATTGATTTGACAGTATGTAGGCTGAGGAAATTACATTTGTGTAGATCTAATAGGAAAGATGTATTGCTTAAAAGAAAGTACAAAACACATTTTTCTACTTCAGTTCTTATTGATCATTTCAGTCTGCAACTCTAATTAATCTGACACACACACAGAATTTTAATTACCTTCCCTATAAAAATCTTACTTGCTTAAATAAATATACTACTAATTCTCATTTGAGTGCTGGTCCCTATGTGAATTCCATACATGGGGTGCACATGCACTCCCCACATCTAGAATCCAGATAGGGACCACATATCTTGAAGAGCCTCCAGTTACAGTAAGTAACCTCCATTTACAGACAAAATTTAGAAAAACCTAATGCTATTAGCACCAGGACATGTTACATTTCTCTACAGACATGCACCAGTAGAGACTGCTGTACACTGCATTAAATAAACATTTATATATAAACTGATAGATTAATTTACAGGCAGGTCAGAGATGGGACTTGAAATGTAGTTGTGTGTTTAACTTATATAAACATATAGAAAAATTATAAATGCAGAAACACTAAGTTTTTACAGAGCGACCATAGTTTTGGGATGATAGAAAGCTTTTGGTCTTTATCATTCTGCCTTGCTACACATGAGATGTGGGTAACCAGTCATTTTTGGTAATTATTACTTGAAGGTTCTAAAGTTTCATTCTTATCTCCAGTACGCAATCTTACTAGCAAACTATGGGTAGAGGCCCAGAAAGGGCTTCAAGTTCCATTAAAATATGTATCAGGTTGGTACTTTAAAAAAATTTTTACTTTATAAAATGTTCTGAATTATAAAAACTCAGGGCACGTGTACAACTTCTGCTGTATTGTCAAGATCCTTTCCCAATCCCACACATATCACCTTCATTTTCTGTGGGTTAAACTTTAGACGACTCTCCAAATCCTAATCTTGATCAGGCACTGGGAAAGCACCATCATTCCACCATCTGGATCTAATGAAAACAGAGCTGTCGATCTTCCATATGTTAATGATGCTACAAACCAGATCTCCCCCAAAGATGTCTCATACAAATTGGATAGGACGAGTGACAGAATGGAACCTGTATGACAGATCTTTTGGAGCTGATGAAGACCACATGGAATGAAAAGAACAAAATCATTTGAAACCATCATCCCAGTTAGAATCCATAGGCAGGTCAATTTTGCATATATTATCAAAAGTTATTGACAGATCTAGTACCTCTGTGGGCATCTCTCCTTCATCATTTTGTAGGAGATACTCAATGGGATCACTATCTCCATGCCAAAAGCCAAAGACTCCCAACATCAGACACTGGCTTGACACTACTTTTTCATTAACTTTTCCCAAGAAGAGAAAGGTTAAAAATAGCGATACCAGGCCATTAAATCTTCTGAAATTTATCTAAACCATACAATCTAGAGAAGGTTGTATCCATGGGCAACTCCAAAAGACTCTGAACACTAGAAAGCCAAAATCTGTTCTTCCCTTGTGCAGTCTCACATTGACCAAAATAACTCCTGAACACAAGAAAGAACTTCTGTTTGAAAACAATGTAATTTATTTTTCAGGTCCTGTGGGTGTAGGGTTGAATGAACTGAAACGAAAATTGCTGATCAGTGATACCCAGCATTATGGTGTAACAGTGCCGCGTAAGTAGAAATGCATTTTATGAGGTCCTCATGCTGTATTGGTTTTTTTATTCTTATGTTAGTCTAAGGTCAACATTGTGAAACATGGATGCCTAAACTCATATTTAGGCACCTAAATTAGTGTCATAAAATGTAAACATGCTGCTGCATCTACATTTTGAATAAACATTGATTAAACTGACTAGAAAATTATGGCCCAGATTCTTTGCAGTGTATTTTCAGTATATATTTGATGCAGCTGGCGTCAACAAAGATTTTAGTAAATGAAACTCCCATTTAAAAGCTCCTTGGGAGTTGGCATTGTACTGGTGAAATGTATTTCATCAACACTCCAGTGTGAGGTAGCAAAATCTTATAGGGACAATGGAAGAATTCACACAAAACAGACCTGATTGTTTCTTGCATATATTCAGAGAAACACTGTAGAGTTTTCCTAAATTATTAGCTCCTAGATTGGGTTTTTTTGTAGAGCAGCATGTTAGCTCTGCTCTTATGCAAGTGTCAGATAATCATAGGCAATATGACAGATAAAGAGTGAAGCTGAAACCAGTTCTGATCTGTAAATATGTCATTCAAATTCCTAATATTTTGGCCTTAGGAAAATGCATCCAGTGTAAAAAACCTGAAACCTAATGGGATGGTTCATATACTGGAATGTTAAAATCAATGGTTATAACCTATTTAGAAAGGACTGAATGGGCAAAAGAGGAAGTAGAGTGGCACTCTGTCATAAATGGCATTACCTGTTTCCAAGTCACTGATAACTTTGAAAAAAATTATCTTGAATGTCTGGATCAATGTCCTAACAGATAAGGCACAAGATGGAGTATTGGCGTCTGCTACAGATCATCAAATCACACTGGGGAACAGGATGACTGCCTCCTTACACACCTATCTATAATGTGTAGGGGAAAAAAGTTGTGTAATAATAAGGAACTTTATTTGAGTGGGCATATGCTGGAGGTCTTGCGGCCAATAATAAAACATCCTTGTAATTTCTAAACATTAGAGATGATAAGTTCCTAACTCAAAAATTGTTGCAGCCAGCACAGGAATTAGCCCTTGTCTTAACAGATAAAGAGGAACTCATCACAGAACTAAAAATTAATGGTAGCTTTGGTACAAGTGATTATGATTAGGTCATATTTACTATGGGCAAGCAGAACAAAGTCCAAACCAGTAGTGTATATATTGGCACTTAAGTAGGGTCAGTTTCACAAAGCTGAAAACAATTATGAGCCCTATCAGCTGTCAGGAAGAATTTAATCAGAAAAACACGACTGATGATTGGGAATTACTTAAGAATAACTTGCTAGATTCCCAAAAAGCCACAATTGAGGAAGAAGGCCTGTACTGGTTAAAATATTACTGGTTAAAGAAGGCCTGTACTGGTTAAAAATATTACTTGGCTTAGAGGGGAAGTGAAGACGACTTTAAAAAGGTGAGAGTATGTGTTTGTGTAATAAAACAAATGGGATTAAAGGGGAAGTTGATGAGTGTAAATCAAAAGTTAAGAATTGTAGAAAATGACAAAGGGAAGCAAGGGAACACAAGGCAAAATCTACAACCAGCAGAGTTAAGGACAATAAGAAAGAGCTTTTCAAATATATTAGGAACAAAAAGAATCCTGATAATGGTACCATTACTAGATGGAAATAGTAGAATTATCAATAATAATGCAGAAATGCAGAACTGTTCAATAAATATTTCTGTTCTATATTTGGAGGAAAATAACATCATAGGGTGATGATAACACTCTTTTCATTCTATTAGTATCTGTAGAAGATGTTAAACAGAAGCTACTAAAGTTAGACATCTTTAAATCAGCAAGTCCAGATAACTTGCATCTAAAAGTTTTAAAAGAGCTGATGGAGGTCACTGGACTGCTAATGTTGATTTTCAATAAGTCTTAGAGTACTGAAGAAGTTCCAGAAGACTGGGGGAAAGCTAATGTTCTGCCAGTTTTTAAAAAGGGTAAATAGGATGACTTGGGTAATTATAGATCTGTCAGCCTGACATTGGTCCCTGGCAAGATAACAGAGCAGCCTATACGGGACTTGATTACTAACGAACTAAAGGAGAGCAATGTAATTAATGCAAATCAACATGGGTTTATGGAAAATAAATCCTGTCAAACTAACTTGATATTTTTCTGTGATGAGATTACAAGTTTTGGTTAATACAGGTACTGTTGTTGATGCAATATTCTTAGATTTCTGTAGGTGTTTGACTTGGTTGCCCATGACAATTTTATTAAAAACCTAGAACAACATAAAATTAATATAGCACACATTAAATTGATTTAAAAAATGGCTAACTGATCAGTCTCAAAATGTAATTGTAAGTGGGGAATCATCAATACGGGGGTGTATTTCCAGTGGGGTTGCACAGGGATCCGTTCATGGCCTTACATTATTTGACATTTTTATCAATGACCAATAAAATGATCAATGATAAAGTCACCAGGTGACACAAAAATTGGGGGAGTGGTAATTAATGAAGAGGACAGGTCTCTGATTCAGAGTGATTTGGGTCACTTGGTAAACTGGCTGCAAGCAAACAATATGTGTTTTAATATGGCTAACTGGTAAATGGCCTACTGGATGGGAAGAAGCAGTAGACATGATTTAGCTTGATTTTCATAAGGCTTTTGACACAGGACCACATGACATTCTCATAAACAAATGAGGGAAATGCAGTCTAGATGAAATTATTATAAAGTGGGTGGACAACTGGTTGAAAGACTGTACTCAGAGTAGTTATCAATGCTTCACTGTCAAACTGGGAGGACATATTTAGTGGGATCCCGCAGGGGTCAGTCCTGGGTCCAGTACTATTCAATATTTTCATTAATATCTTGGATAATAGGGTAGAAATTGCTACAAAATTTGCAGATGACACCAAGCTGGCAGAGGTTGCAAGTACTTTGGAGGACAGGATTAGAATTCAAAACAACCTTGACAAATGGAGAATTGGTCTCGATTCAACAATATGAAATTCAATAAATATAAGTGCTAAGTACTTCACTTAGGAAGGAAATATCAAATGAAAAGCTACAAAATAGGGAATAATTGGATAGTGATAGTACTGCTAAGAAGGATATGGGGGTCATAGTGAATCACAAATCAAATATGAATCAACAGTGTGTTGCAGTTGTGAAAACAGGTAATATTCTGGGTTATATTAATGGAAGTGTTATATGTAAGACACAGGAGGTAATTGTCCCACTGTACTTGGCACTATTGAAGCCTCAGCTGGAGTACTTTGTCCAGTTGTAGGTGTTACGCTATAGGAAAGGTGTACAAATTGAAGTGTGTCCAGAGAAGTGTAACAAAAATGATAAAATGTTTAGAAAACCTGACCTATGTAGAAATGGTTCAGGGTTTTTTGGGTTTTGTTTTGTTTTTTTAAAAAGGCATGTTTAGTCTTGAATAAAGAAGACTGAGAGGGGACCTGATAAGTCTTCAAATATGTTAAAGGATGTAATAAAGAGGATGGTGATCCATTGTTCTCCATGTCCATTGAAGGTAGGACAAGAAGTCATGTGCTTAATTTTAAACAAGGGAGATTTAGTTTAGATATTAGGAAAAACTTTCAGACTATAAAGGTAGTTGAGCTTTGGAATAGGCTTCCAAAAGAGGTTATGGAATCCCTATCATTGGAGGTTTTTAAGAATAGACTGGACAAACACCTGTCAGGGATATGGTCTAAGTTTACTTGGTCCTGCCTAAGACTTGGTGACTGTTAGATCCCTTCCAACTCTACATATCTCTGATTCGATGAAATGTGAAGGTAGACATCTAGAACAAAGAATGTAGGACATACTTACAGGATGTGGTCCTCTATCCTGGGAAGCAATGACTGAAAAAGATTTTGTGGTCATGGTGGATAATCAGCTGAACATGAATTCCCAGTGTGCTACTATGGCTAAAAGAGCCAATGTGATCCTGGGAGATATAAATGGGAATCTCCAATAGGGGTAGAGAGGTTATTTTATCTCTATATTTGGTATTGATGTGACAGCTGCTGAAATACTGTGTACAGTCTGATGGCCATAATTCAAGAAGGACGTTGATAAATTGGAGCAAAACCACAAGAATGATTAAACATTTAGAAAACATACCTTATAGCAATAGACTGAAAGAACTCAATCTATTTAGTTTAACAAACAGAAAGTTAAGGGATGAGTTGATTACGGTCTATAAGTATCTACACGGGGAACAAATATTTAATAATGAGCTCTTCAGTCTTACTTAGAAAGATATAATTTGATCCTATGGCTGGAAGTTGAAGCTAGACAAATTCAGACTGCAAATGAAGTGTCCGTTTTTAACAGTGAGAATAATTAACCATTGGAATAATTTACCAAAAGTCATAGTGGATTGTCCATTACTGGCAATTTTTAAATCAAGATTGTATTGAGGAAAAAAAAAAGAGATATGCTGTAGGAATTAATTTGGAGAAGTTCTATGGCCTGTGTTATACAGGAAGCCAGACCAGATGATCACAGGCCCTTTCTGGCCTTGGAATCTATGGATGAATTGAAATGTTAACTTTAAAAATCTGATCAAGTAAAATGTGTTTTATAAACACTGAATTCATATTAACATGATCAGTTCTACACTCTATGCTACGTTCATGGAACAGTTCGATATAAGATTGTGTTGTATTTACCAGAAAATAACACCTTTTAATAAAGGGGGTTTTGTTTTCAAAAATTGATGTTCATAAGTTAAATAGATTTTAACTTTGTTTTAAGAATTTTATTTTCACAAAAAATGTGTCAAATTGTACTCTTTCAAGCAAGCTACTGTAGCTGTGGCTGCTGTGCTCACCAAAAGGCAAAAGCTGTAATCAGTGTACATAAAGAAAGTGAATTTTAAACATTAGAATTATTTTCTCTAAATTATTTTAGAGTTTTTGTTTAAATTAGTGTAATCTAAAATCGAATATGAAAAATATACTAAATTAGTTATCAGTAAAAATATATTTGTTCCCAGTATTAGATGCTCTGGGAGCCCTAGCGTAGACCACCCTCTTGCAGATTCAGGCATTTTTACTACTGCATTAATGAACCTGAAAATTAGGTTTAACACTATTGTTATGGAATAGCTCTGGTCATTGGAGCCTTACACATGCTAGGGCTTCTGCTGATGTTAGCAGTGATAGGGATTTTTTTTTACAATTCCTTAATAAAGACATGGTTGAATTCTGCTGCTATCGCACAGTTTCTGCGACATTACTGCAAAGTGTTAGCCTGTATTCAGAGAGCAAATTCAACTCATGTATCTTGTTACAGAATGTAGCAGTTGTCATATTTCCAAAACCAGAAGCAATCTTTTGTGTAAAAATTTAAAAATAAAAAAATAAAAGGGTTTTCTTTTGTTGTGGCTGATGGGCACCCTTCACTGAGGGGCTTCTCCATATCCATACAGCTTTCCATCTCGTTTCCTCCTGTACTTTGCCTCTTACAGTGAGGCTCCTCTAAAAACAAGGGGGTCCAGCACCTTGTATCCAGGTATCAGTACTTTCTCTAATAGAGTGTGTATTCTTAAACATGTAGATTTGAGTAAGTTTGTAGTTGGAAAAATTAATACATTTGTTCTCAATTATCCACTGTAAATTCATAAAAAAAAATCACCAGATGCTTTTTGATGCTCAACTGATTGATGAACACGCAGACATCTGCACAAGATTTCTCTCCCCCCAAAATTACCATTTTTCATCAAGTAACTTTGTCTCTCCAAACTTTTGCTTTTCTATTGCTCATCAGAACTTGGGGGGGTGTCACTTTCAACTGAAACTTAATTATTTCAAGTGGTAGTGGGGCCATCTTTAAATGTTTTTTTTTATGTTAGCTAAAGAAGAAGAGTATGACAAAAATACCTAATATATGCTCTGTATGTGAGTCTTTTTCCGTATATCCATGAATAAGTGATAGAGAGTTCTTAGCAGCACGGTACAAAGGTTTTATTGTCATGAGTTTAGAATAGTCACATTAGTCACAAATGAGTGAGTTACACAGGTAATAAAACCTTCATACCGTACCACACCATTAAGCATTATGTCCCATTTGTACCTAATTTTATAGAAAAACTATTACTTGATGCTTGAGAGGAAGTAAAAATAAAATTAAAAAGCATAATCCATGTAGTCAGTTGTGCAAGGCTGTAGACGGGGAGAAAGAGGAATTTCTTTCTGACACCAGAGGCAATCAGCTCCTAAAATATGAAATGTAATTTTCCATTATAGTAGTGTCAGACCGTACATACTGTAGCTGCAAATGTTCTTAATGATCATAAAATTATTTGGCTCTCTGATAAATCCACTCACTAAACTTCATTTGCCTTGATGGTCTCCTGTGCCAATGAATTCCACAAGTTGCTTATATGATGAATAGTGGCGGAGGGAACAGGGAATTGTTCTAAATTGCTGCTCATTTAATTTTTCAATAGTCTCTTTGTTCCCCTTTTAGTTAACTCTTTTCCATTAATAAATAAAATTGATAATCTGTCATTTATGTGCAATGCAGTTTTCTTGTGCTTGCTTTAGGCTCAATCCTGTGACATGCTGAGTGCTGCCTGCAAGACTCTGAGCGTGCTCAACTCCTTTGGAAGCCAGTGTCAGATAAGAGCACTCAGCACCACAAATGACTGGGCCTTTATATTTTTCCTAAAACTGATTTGTTGTTTTTAAAAAACTGTTATTTTTTTTAAATAAAACCACAGACACGACTAGAGCAAGAAGAAGCCAAGAAAGTGATGGTGTTGAGTACATTTTCATTTCCAAACACTTGTTTGAGACAGATGTACAGAATAACAAGTATGTTGAAAAGACTAACTAGAGCTATAGTCAAAACAATGGTTTCATTTTGAAGTTTTAGTAGTTGATTTTTTATGTAGTAATTTAAAATGGGTATACACTGCATTGATTTTAAAACATGTTCAAGTATAATTTTAATGTTTAAACAGTCAGCACTGCAATTTCTTTAGATAGTCGAAACAAAACAAAAGTAATGTGAAAAGAACATAAACAGTTTTAAACCACCTAATGCTTTAAATGCCTGTCCAATGAGCTAAACATACAGAGGTTATTTTCAGGTGTTGAAGCTGGAGGCCCCTTTTAAATTGGCATTATTTGTCTTACTAATTGATTATTGCAGCACAAGGAAAGAGGCCTGGCAATTCTGCATTTCAAATGTGTATTTCAATTAATGGTTTTGTATAGTTATATTCCCTTCCAGAACAGGCATTTCCTGTTCTTTTGAATCTGGCTACCTACAGAGAAGGCCCTGCCCTCAAGCACTCCAAAAAATTAAAATAAAATAAAGATAATGGTAGCATCATGCTCTCCAGCAACCTGTACATTATTGTAAGTTTAAATCCTGTCCCTTTGAGAGGGCAAAGTATAGTAGAGAAAAAGCTGTAGGTTTAATTGAAACGTCAAAATGTGCTTTGCTTTTTCTCATATTGTATTTGTAGCACATAACCAGCCGCCTTGGTTCTATTAGCGTTGTCATAGCTGCTCCTCCCATTCAGAGACAGAGATTTCGGCTATTCTGTATCATGCAGGGAAATTTCAGTAGTTTCTATTGTTTAGCTTATCCACTCTTTTATTGCATTGCATTAGTTCTGAAAAAGAGGTGATGGAAAACGTTAGTGTGCTGTTGGATATAGTACTTTTTCTCTTTAACTGTAATATAAGCAGGTGTTACTGATTTGAAAATAGGAAAATAGAAGGTTGGGGTTTTTTAGGTTGACATGGTGAAGTACTTGGCAGCATTTCTTTTTATAAAACATGGTAAAAATCACATGTAGAGTAAAAATATTTCTGCTCATGAATTAGATATTATGAACCAAATTGATAAGGATTTGCCAAAGAAAAGGGAATGATCCTGACTTTTTTTTTTCATTTTCTACCACAGGTTTATTGAATATGGTGAATATAAAAACAACTACTATGGTACAAGCATAGACTCTGTTCGATCTGTTCTAACTAAAAACAAAGTTTGTTTGTTGGATGTGCAGCCTCATGTAAGTAAGCACATCTCTTGGCATGGTGTAATTTACTGCATTTAATACATAGTAGGATTCCAGAAGAAGACTTTTAATAGAGCATTCTATTTTATTCCATGTTCAATTTATATTCCACACACTTTGTGGGTACACTTATTGTACAGAGCATTCCTAAAAGAGAGGGAGAGAAGGAAAATTTCAGCACAGACTGGATGGTATTCAGTGCAAAATCAAACTGCACTGAAAGTTTGCACTAACATAAAGTTGATTTTATTACTCACAGAATGCACCAACATTTGCATTCAGTGTTCTACTGCTCTCGTTTAGAATTTTTTCTCAAAAACTTGATATTTAAATCCAAAATATCCTTGAGAAAGAGTCCAGTCCTGCAACCCTTACTCACATGAGTAATCCTTTTATTTCAACAAGACTGTTCATGTAAAGCGTTGCAGATAGGCAATGTGAAGAATACATTAAATATGCAGTACGCTGAATAACAGTTATCTAGAGTAGTATTCTGTAGAGGGAAGGGTCTGCTGCCATTATTTATCTTTTGGGTTCATGTTCCTCTTCCAACTAAATTCCGCCCCTGCCAATATTCAGTATTGCCTCAGTGAAACTTTAGGTTGTGCAGTAGAATATTTAAATAAAGTTTGAATGAAATAAATGTATGAAAGTAAGATGTGAGATAAATTGTTTAGAATAGATTATTCCATTTCTTTTGTGTTCGTCTCCCTCACCTTTGACTTGTTTAACTATTGTTCAGATATCCTATAGTGCAGCACAAAACTCAGAAAAAAATTTTTCTGACTCCTATGTTAAATGGAAACAGTTGAAGTCTTCCACTTTTCCTGACTTACCCAGTGCACAAGTGCCTGCATTATGAAGCACTCAACTTATTAGTTTAAAGAGGGTTGTGTAGATAATTGGACATGATTATTCTCTGTCTAAATAGTATTTTCTGTCAATGGCAAAAGTTTATTCACATTAATCCAAATATTATGTTATGTCCTTATTAGAAAATTTGCAAAAAGAGGCTTTCTGTAGGAAAGGGCATGGCACAGATGTATGCTGGTTGAATAATGGATTTAGGAAACTGATGTCAGAGTCAAAAACCTAAATCAATAGTAGTTTTGATTGGTCACCAGTAAAAAATGTGCAATTTTGGATTCACTTGTTGAATTGTTGCTATTCATGCAACATTGCACTTACAGTGAAAACTGCATTGGCTAATGTTAACAATTTTTAAAACATCAAAAGGAAATTTTGATCTATTAGTATATGGTAAATTATTGTGAACAATTTACTTTTTTGTAGCTAGTAGTCATTGCTTTCTGTGGTGTGGTAACCCCCCCAAGTCTCGCCTATTGGCAGCAGTCTCCTCCATCAATGGGGCCTGAGGTAACTCTGGCCCCATCTGGACAAGTCCTTTGTCCCTTCCCCTTGGCACCTATCCCAGGGAGTGTTTGGTGCAGCCTTACTTCAGGCCTGGGGAGTGTCCCTTGCCCCACCAGGGCAGGCAAGTAGTCTCAGCCCCTGTATGTGCCCCAGGGAGGTACCTGGCTGTGGCTCCTTCCTGCCAGCTGGAGCCAGGGGTGTTCTTCTTCTCTGCTCCTCTGGCTGCAGAGAAGCACCATCTCTTAGTCTGGGGGTTTCTCCTCCAGCTGCCACAAACCTTCTGACAGCTTCCTCCTGATTTGTTCCCCCCTTCACCTCTTGGGAAGGCAGGGTTTAAGTACACCTGGAGAAGCCTTCATTGGGTCTAGGTGTCTCTAATTGGCCTGCAGTAACCCTTCCCATGTCTGCAGGGAAAAAGGCCTTTCACATTCTAGGGCCCACATACTGGCCCTGGTATACCCTTTGGTAGCCATCTGGCCTGCCTTTACCACACTTCTGATTAGAAAGATGTCAGCTGGAAATAAGTCAAATTTAAATAACACAGTTTAAGCTTAGGGACATGTGCATTTGTCATTTTGTGGTTTCAACCGTATACTGTACAAGTAGTTGCTCCTGCAGCTACTGCTAGGATTGCAGGAGGAGGAAAGTACTTGAATACCGTGGCTGTAAGTTATCTGACAGCAACGTGTAACTGTGTAGCAAGAGCTACACAGGAATATGTTTTAATTCTTCGAGTATGTGTGCCTATGGGAGCTCCACTGTAGGATGTTCAAGCACCCATTTACTCTTGATCAGAGACTGCAAAGTAGTATCCATGGGCCTGCACCTTTGCAGAATACCACCTTGTACTTTGAACGAGGGTATATAAAGAGGTGCAAGCCAGCCACCTCTCTGTGGCTTGAGACGACGTATTCGGCTGTCTGTTGTATTCAGCTTCCGAGCTTTCATCTTGTGAATCATTTTTACCCTAATTCCTTATTTACTTTATTGTGTTTTTTCTTTATTTTTGTTTACTCCATTTATTTTATTTTGCACTGTTGTGCTTGTAGTGGGAGGGGGCATCTTCCTTCCCTCTTCTTTTCTTGGAGCATTCATTTGCACTGGAGCACAATTTGTTATGCCCAAAATCTTGGGGTTTAAGCCCGCTGCCATGCCACTGGTCCTCTCCCCACAATGATGGACACTCCAGTTGACTGTGGTGTTTAGGGGACTCCCACAACCCTTCTAAATGCAAGGTTTGTCTGGGTTTCAGAGGCAGATCCAAAAAAAGACAGGGAGACTAGACTTAAGCTCCTATTAATAGAACGTACTCTCGTTCTGGCAGGGTTTGGTTCACTGCCTCTCCCCTCCCTCCCTCCTTTACATCCGCCTTTACATTCCTCTTATGCCTCTAAGGATACCACAGAGGCTCCAACTGAGTCCAGTACTGAGGCATTAGTAGCATGGAAGAAGCCACATTCAGACCACATACCTACCAACAGAGCAACTGGCGTGGTGGAACTGCCTGACATCTTGTGGCACTGTAGTACACACAGGGCTGCCATCCATTTCCTGGGACCAGCATCTCACTGTATGTCTGAGGTGAGAGATGACCCTACAGCCACCTCAGTACTGCAACAGCTTCCATCACACCAGTTGGCGTTTCCCCTTCTGTTTCTGAATCAAACCTCATCTGAAGGCTATTAGAGCCCTCCACCTCCTTTCAGATTCCTTTCTTCAGAGAGTTCAATCTCCAATGAACCTGAGTTTTCGATACTGAGACCATCTGCTGGAGCTACCTGCCCAGTATTGTCCCAACAGGCACAAATTGAGACTTGCTAAAGTCTCCAGCCTTCAGTACTGGTTAGTGCATTGGGGAGTACTTCTTGCCCTTAGCTCAGGGGAGGAATCATTGTACTTGTAGATCTCAGTAAAGGGATCCATCCTCGTAATGTGCTACCCTACTCCCATGAGTCCCTTTCATGAAGAAGATCTTAGGGAACCTACCAAACATTGTAGGCCCAGAGACTATGATTATCATTGAGGTCCCTTCCCTTTTCTTTCTTCCCAGTAATGTTACTGAGACCAAGGGGTCAGTACAGTGACGAGTTCTAATGGATATCTAAGAAAAAGCATCGGCATCCACCTGTATCATACCAGTTATCAAAACAAACAGACTTGTGCCACACACTGCAGTACCACGAACCTCAGAAGCACACACTTCTCTGGTACCAAACAATATATAGGAGAAGCAAGAGTCTCAGGGCCAAGAAGATTTTGTTTCCATCTGAAAAAGTACTCTTCCTCTCCAGATAACACAGTAATGTCACCACTACTTTTCTACACAGATGATTTCAGAATCTTCCAGGACCTCATGAAGAAGCTAGAGGATTCTCTTCATATCCCACTAGTGGAAGTCCACAAGTCGAAACATTCCTTGGTGGACATCCTGAAAATTCACACACATGGAAAAGTTGCCCTATCCATCAGTGAGGTGTTATGTCCCGCACATACCCTGTGGCAAACACCTGCCACAATCCCACCAAGCAGTAAGTGGACAGATAAGAAATACTATATCCCCTAAAAGGAGTGAAACGTTTCTTCTCCCATCCCAGCCCCAATTCTCTTGTAGTCAGTACAACCAATGAGAGTGTGCTGTCAAGCTTATTCTAGGTCTTCTCTATCTGACAAATAATCCAAATGGCTGAACTTCCTCGGAAGGAAGAGCTACTCATCAGCTGTTCTCCAATTTCATATCGCCAGCTAGCAGCCTTGATGGCAAAATGCAATTTTAACACATACTCCAAATATATACACTTTATTGAGCACTCACCACATTACCAGAAAGATCATTTTCAGCCTATCATTGCTGAAGGACAGTTGATTGCAAAAACCTCCTTGCAAGCTATTCTATATACTGCTGACAGAGCCTCTGTAGGTCCATGCCACAGCAGGTTCATGAGGAAAGCATCCTGGCTCCAATTCTCAGGTCTTCCAAGAAAAGTTCAAAACACCATGAAAGACCTCCCATTCGAAGTGCCTAAGCTCTTCAGTGAACACATGGACTCCTCTCTCCATACACTCAAAGATGCTAGAGTAGCATTATGATCACTGGTATTTATGTGCCTGTAACCAAAAAGCATTGTAGTAGATCCCAAACTGCTTAAAGATTGAGACCATTCCAGTACCAAGAACACACTTTCCCTAAGCCTCAGGAGCCCTTCCAGAGTTCTCACAAGGAACTCCTAAGTCAAGAAATTCATTCCCTCCTCCTGGGAGCAATAGAACTGGTTCCACCAGAGTTCATTGAAAGAAGATTCTATTCCAATTACATCCTTGTTCTCAAGAAAGATGAAGGGCAGAGTCCAATCCTTGAACTCAGGATCTTGAACAATTACACCCTAGCACAACATTTCAGAATGGTGACAATAGCTACCATAATCCCATCATTAGATCTGGGAGACTGGTTAATGGCCCTTGACCTAGAGGATGCTACTTTCATATAGCCATCCATCCCTCCCACAAGCGCTTTCTACATTTTGTAATAGGAGTAGATCGCTATCAATATCAAGTTCTTCCCTTTGGACTATCCACACCTCAACGGTGTTCTCAAAGATCATCTCAGAGGCAGTGGCTCAGCTGTACGAGTAATATCAGCATTCCCCTATTTGAACAGTTTGCTTCTCAGATATCACCCAAAAAGTCCAGTCGGCAATGTCCAGGACGTTACCACTAGTCCAATATCTGGGCCTTTGAATCAACCACAAGAAATCCATGCTAACTTCAGTACAGAGAATAGGCTTTATAGAAGTTACTGTATACTCCACAACAGCAAGAGTGTATGTATCCAAGGAAACATTCTCCACCCTATCCAGTCTAATCTCAACATAACAGTTCAGGCCACAAATAACTGTAAGGACTTGCCTACAGATGTCGGGCCCCACATATGTGGTTCTCCATGCAAGGAAACACCTCAGATGCCTCCAGACATGACTAAGAACATTGTATATCCCAAAGAGACAAGCCTCTCCCAACACATTACAGTGCCTCAGAAGATGTTGGACTCTCTTACATGTTGGAAAGACCCATGAAGGGTCTCTGTTGGAACCCCTTTCTTACATCCAGCACCTTCAAAGACCCTCACAACAGATGTGTTTCTGTTATGGTGGGAAGCTCATCTACACAGGGAGACAGCACAGGGCAAATGGTCAGCATAGGAATTGGCATTCCATATCAGTATGGATATGCTTGCCAACACTTCCTCCATGCCATATGAGATCACTCAATCAGAGTTATGCTGGACAACAGGGCAGTGATGTATTACATCAACTGCCAGGGTTCAGCAAGGTTCCCGTACTTATGCGTAGTCACTAAGGTGGTGGAACTAGTGCATCTCTTATCAGATAGAAATATCAGCAGTCTATCTATGAGGCCTCCAGAATGCAAATGTGAACTCCCTGAGGAGACACTTCTGCCAGTATCATGAATGGAAGTTCAAAGATTCTGTATTCCACAGTATCTTCCTGACCTGAGGTATATCATGGTAGACCTCTTTGCCAATTCAAACAACATGAAAGGTTGTCTGTTCTGCACCAAGGCTGGTTATGGCCACAACTCTCTTAGAGATGCTATGTTAACACCATGCCTCTGTACCTTTCTTTATGCTTACTCACCTATACTACTAATCCTTAAAACCTGCTTCAAGCTGTGCTAAAATGGAGCAAGAGCTATCCTCATAGCACTTGTTTGGCTGGGACAGGTGTGGTCCTCAAACCTCATCCACCACTCAGGGACCATCTTACTTTCCAACCCCTCCTCCCTGAATCTGAGAGAATGACTCCACAGTGGCTCTCAAGCATGGAGTTAATCTTTTCAGACAGAGTTCACTCAGTTCTCTTATCCAGTAATAAGCCAAGTACTCTCAAGACTTATCTCCAAAAGTGGAAATACTTCTAATCCTGCTGCTCCCTCCCATTTTCTCAAACCTTGGAACCAAGGGTCTATACAGTCTGTTTCCTCCCATTTGTTACCTTGTTCCGCAGTGAACCTCAGACTGGTTCTAAACATCCTAAGTAAACCACCCCTTTGAACCAATGGCTACCTGCTCCCTCTTCCACCTCTCTCTCCAAACTTCATTCCTAATTTCCATCACCTCAGCAAGATGAATAGGGAAGCAGGGAGCACTCGTGGCTGACCCACCATACACCACCTTTTACAAAGACAAAGTTATACAGTGTCCCCCCCTCAGAATATAACATTAACTAGGAGATTTGCCTGTCAGTGTTCTACCCAAAACCTCATGCCTCCAGAGAGGAATCAAGTTTTCATTCACTGGAAATCAGAAGGGCCCTTGCCTTCTATCTGGACAGGACTAAAACCTTCTGGAGCTCTTTGTACCGAACTATTTGTACCATTTGTGGAAATGATGAAGGGCCAGCTGATTTCCATACAAAGGCTGTCTAAGGCCCAGTCTACACTTACCTTCCGGATTCAGTGGCAGTCGATGGGAGATACACAAGTGACGTAAATTACCCGTCAACTTCCGCACGCCATCCACACTGTGCTGCGCCAAAGGGAACAGCGTTCCCTTCGCTGCAGCGCTACGCTACTTGCCGGGGTGGTTTTCCTGTGTCACTTACTGGATCGACTGAGCGGGTCTACACTGTTGAGGGAAAAGAAGATGGATTCTCTCTTTTCCAGGGGAACCAGTCTGACTAAATGGCTGACAAAGTATGAGATGGAAAGTGCCTTTCTAGCAGATGTTTAATTTATTATGTGTAGCAATAACAAGATAGTTTTGAGGCCTAGGGTGCCAGTAAGTACAGAATGAGGAGAAAGACCTTGCTATTTAGATAGGGGGAGTTGAAATTGGGAGACTAAGGAATTCCTTAGATAAGAAGTTTTTTAGAAAGTATTGCCATAGAAATTGTGATGTAAATAGACTTGTTTGTGTAAGACTATATAAGCTTTAAGAAATGTATGCTTAGGGTCGCCCCTGACCATCGGGCCACCTCCTTGCGTAAAGGAAAATAAACTTTGACTTTGCTAACCTGCTGTCTGGCTAATTTGGACCATCCGCTGGGCAACGGACATGTAACTAAGGACCCCTGAGTTTGGGTTCCTCGATGACACAGACTGCTCAGTCGATCCAGAGCAATCAATCTGACAGCAGCGAATTTGCTGCCATCAGTGTAGACCCGGGGTAAGTAAATTTCAGGTTGCACGTTGACCTGCTATGAAAATGCTGTTGTGCAGCCCCCTCACCAAGTAACAGCACATTCTGCTAGAGCCTAGTTCAAAGCTAGAGCTCTATTCAGAGATGTTCCAATCGCAGAAATCAGCAGGAATTTTACGTGGTCTTCTATACATCCATTTGCAAAGCATTGCACCATCTTACTTGCTTCCAGATGACACCATCTTTAGTGATGCAGTCCTCCAAACTGTCCTAAACTTATCACCTGAGCACCCACCTCCTTGATGAGTTACTGCTTAGGAGTCTCCTACGGTAAAGCACCCGTAGGAGCAAAGCATCTCAAAGAAATCAAGTTACTGTAAAGTACGTAACCTCTCCCTTAATAGGCAGCAATTATCTGATCCTCCTGTGAAGCATAAATAGCAGCATAAAGGAATTTAATGAGTCTTTAAAGGTTTGAGGAGAACCAGTGTCCTCTTATCACAGTGCCCTTTTGCTTTTGGGCTGCAGAAAGCCTTTTGTGTTACCTTTGGAATATGGCAGTAGGAAGCCTTACCCATCCTAGAATCAGGTATTAAATAAGATGCTACTCCTCCTCAGTGCTTAATTTAAAAACCTTTTTGTCCAACTTCTGTTTTTCTAACTATTAGTGCCACATCTTTGGATAACCCATTACGGTGCTTTACTTTTACCAACCTGACCAAACATACCAACACTGGCAACTTTTGTGGAAATCAAGATGTTCTTACCATTCAAGTAGCAATAGTAGATGTACAGAATAAATGCTGTTCAAGGAAGCATGATGATGAATGAAAAACATACTTCACGATATGCTTTATAGGTTTAGTGTGATAGCAAAGGCTTCTTTTGTTGTTGCAAACTCCAGTGCAAGGAGTGAATTCCAACTCTGTTACTAATTAATTATAATTTTTCTCCTTCCTAGACAGTGAAGCATTTAAGAACATTAGAATTTAAACCATTTGTGATATTTATAAAGCCTCCATCACTTGAGCATTTGAGAGAGACCAGAAAAAATGCAAAGATTATTTCAAGCAAAGATGAAAAGGGGGCTGCAAAACCCTTTACAGTAAGTATGTTTAGACTCAGTAAGAATATGAGAAGCAGTCAAGAGTTTTTATAATTGTTTATCATGAAGAGGAGGTCTCTGAATGCCTTTAGAACTTAATGGAACTTGTTCCTGAAAACATTTAAGTGTGTGTTTCTGTCTGTATACATATTATTTATATGTTTAGATATATATCATGCTCGCACTCTCTCATACCATAAGCTTGGTAGGGTGCTTTAATTGTGTGATTCACTTTTGCATAGCTATAGTGTGATTTCTTAGCTTCTTATTTCATTTCATGCTACACAGCACTCAAACAGGCAAAACATTAATTGTTACAGGAAATAATGCTATTGTTGTCAGCATAAATAATATTTTTACAGTGTTAAGAAAAATCAAAGGTATTTTCATTGGGATATTGAAACTCTTGTTTTCTGAATGTACATTGGATTTACTTTACTAGACATTACTATAACCCAGAGGGCACAGGGGGTGTGCATAGCATTTTACAGGGATCCTCTGGGTCAGATGTATATTTAAGTTTACTAAAGGGTGGCATGTGAGATCTCTACCAAGAGCCCACTGGTTGTCATAATCATTGCAAAATGTATGTATGGACAGTGTTTAAGAAATTAAGTATCTGTACTTAAAATTATGTTCTTAAGGTGTGTGAGTTAAATCTTCACGCATGTCACCAGAAGGTGATAAACATGCTCCTGGTCAGGTAGGAGGGGAAGAGATGCTTATCTCTCTTTGGTTGGTCATGTGTTTATTGTTTGCTTCACAACAGAGGCCTGGCTATAGATTGAGCCCAGTGCTAATCAAGAGATTGTTAAATTGACAAGAAAGAAAGAGGCACACAGGAAAAAAAACAGCAGGGGGCATCTGTTTATGAAGAAAGACAGTGGATTGGAGTGGGTGGTATAAATAGGGGTACAGAGAGAGAGACTCGGGATCTTTTCCACTGAGAAGGCAAGCTGACAATGTGACTTGTCTCATCAATGGAAGATCATAGCCTAGCCTAATTGTAATGTGCTGAAAGGATTTTGGGTGAGCTTTTGTTCTACAACACATGACAATAACTAGTTAAGTCTAGGTTCTAGAGTGTATGTTATGGTTTTATTTTATATGTAGCCATTTGTTTCTAATATTTCTACTTGCTATCATTTGACTCTCTACTCTTTATTAAATATACTTTTGCTTGTTTTCACCATAAATATATGTAAGTGCTTTGTGTTATGTGGAGCTGTGATCTAAGGTGTCACTGGAAAGCTGGGTGAGGTACTGTTCCTTTGAGAGCAGTGAATCTCTGAATTCTTTGAGTGTCCAGTGGATGTGGGGCTGAACGCTCCAGGGGGATGCCCAGGGGTTGCTGTGTGACTACCTCTAATCTGCAGAGGGACAACAGAGCCTGGGCACAAGGGGAACACTTGTGTTGCCTGTGGCCTTTGGAGTCAGGGAGCTGACCCCCAGCAAGCACAGACAATGCTTTCTCACACTAAAGGCACACAGTAGCGAGGTGCCTGACAACCGGGGGTACCTCGGGAAGCATCACAGTTATTATTATTTTTTAATTTTGTTTCATTTAAAAAAAATCCAAACAAACCAAAAAACTCATGCCTATAAGTACAGAGAAAAATAGAAAACATATTGCAGGTATATTTGAAATATCATTAAGAAGTCTAAAGCTACTTGAAGAAAGAAAAAGAGCAAAATAAAATTGAGACAAGAAACAAATGCTGATTTTTAGGCAGAAGGTTAAAAAAACAAAAACCTTAGCTAATCATTCTGTAATAAACTGTAATAAACTTTCTGAAATATAACGAAATCAGGATTAACAGAAGATGCAGCAAAGCTTATCACAGTGTGACTTTTATATCAGCATGTTTTGTTTATTCTAGTTTCTTTGATTAAACTATTCTTTAGATTTATATTTAAATTTCACATTTTCATGCAAAATTGTTGATGTGGAATTTAGTATCTGATTGAAACAGTTTTAATATTTTGCACTGCAGTAATATATTGCATAGTATGAGAAATACCAATGTGAGCTTTCAGGGCAGAGAAAGGTAATGCAGTTTTAGGACTTTCCTCCTTTAAGCATCACTCTGTCTTAGTTATGTAATTAACTGAATTTTTAGGGGGTCACCCCCTCCAAATGAACATAAACCTACTGAACCAGCTGTAATGCGGGACAGGAATCCAGTAGGAACTCTTCTTTGGATACCTACCAAGCTCTTAAAAAGTAAAGCCTGTGTTCTGATAAATCCTTTGCTAATAGCAACCTGAGACTTAGGTAATGCAGTTGTTAGTGCACCATTAATGTAAACAGCTAAAAATATTTTTCCACTGCCATTTCTAGCACAGAAATTTCTCTGTAATAATCAGCTAGTGGCTAATTGTACTGCTATAAGAGAGAAGAGGAAAGAAGTGCTTTGTCAGGCCAAAGCGAATTGTGAAAATATTCATAGAGAATTGATTTTGAAATGATGGTTTCTGAAAAGTTCATGGTCAATGGCACAATTTACATCTACTGCCTTAACGAAAAATAAGCTGAATATATTAAATAAAGCAATCCCTGTAGATTTGCATTTGACACTGATTTTAGTTAATTCAATTGTACTTTTGACTGACTTTATTAGGAAGAAGATTTTCAAGAAATGATTAAATCTGCACAGATGATGGAAAGCCAGTATGGACATCTCTTTGATAAAGTTATAGTCAACGATGACCTCACCACGGCTTACAACGAGCTGAAAATAACCTTTGACAAATTGGAAACAGACACCTATTGGGTTCCCGTCAGCTGGTTGCATTCATAGCACTATAAATAAGGAATATATATGATGATATTTCATAATCTTTTTAATAAAGTGCATGGTTGGAATTCAATTAGTTGCCATTTAATTGGTGTGAGGGTTTTCTAACTTTGGCAAACTGACTTGTAGTTAAGGATTTGGTTCAGTTGGAATGCCAGTCTTCTTTTTCTGTATATTAAACCATCCTATTCAGAATTCGGGGACAATAAGGTCACATTTAACTCAAGTCTTATCAGATGCAATATACTGAGCTGGTAATGCACCCGAAACTGCTAAACGCCTTGTTATCGTTTACATATAAATCTCCAAGTTGAGTTTTATTAATGGAGGGGTAGCACAAAGTATTAATTCATACTGGATGCTGCAGTGGTCTCAAACATAGCTACTGCCATATAAAGTTGCACATGAGAACTTGGAGGTTGTCACCACTACTTTAACTAAGGGAGCTTGAGAGAACTGAAACAGGCAAAAGTGGCAAATATTTCTCTGGATAAGGAGGACATCCGAGTTTTAATTGGGTTAAGTATCAAGAGGGGTCTTTTTACTTTCCTAAAAGTATGAGCTTTATCTTATGTGTACAGAGTGATCTTAGTGTTCATTTGTATTTCAATTTTTCACCAAAAGAGAAATAAAGTACTCAGTGGCTTACTTGTAAAATGTTCTCTAAAAGAGCTATAGTCTTCTGCTGCCACTGCTCTACTGTGAGTATGCAGGGCTTGACATTCTTTGCATGCATGCTTTGTGGCATGACAACTTGGGAATATTTATCTGAGTAAAGGAAAATATAGGATACTTATATATAATTTTAAAAATCTTTGTAGGTTAATAATCTTCTCTAAGGTAAGAGATGTATTGGGCGTAACTAGCAGTTAGGAGGGGTTTTTTGTTTTTGTTTTTTTACTTTATATCAACTTCAGACATTTCTAGTGTCCTTTAAAATACTTCTAGCTTATTAGAGATTTGCAGATAATTATTAGGTAAAACCTTTGAGATTTGAGAAAGCAGTAGCACAAGGCATGAATTGCTTTTATTAGTAAATACATAGTAATACCTGTTTTGAAAAGTATGTAATTTGTCAAAATGCATTGTTTTAGATTTGAAAGCTTTTCTTTGCGTTTAAACTCGTAAATTTCACTATAAAGAAAATTATTCTCTTTTAACACTGGCCAGATACATTTGAAACCTCAAATAGTATTGTGTGTGACATAGTAAGCAAATATATGGTAGATCAAGTATATTTAATGTACATAACCTTGCATTTTTCCTGTTTTACTACTGATATGCAGCAAGTGAGTACATGTGTAAAGAAAGAGTAAAGCATGTGTATTAATTGTGTAAGTGAATTCGTATTACAGGTACAGTGTGTGGATGAACATGCTAACTTAGAACATTACATCTGTGCCATTCAAACATGAAGCAGAGAGATTTTGTGTTCACATGTAAAGAAAAAAGAATTTGGTGAAACATATATTTATGAAAAGGTTGAAGAAGAATGTTACGTTTCTGAATTTCTCATCAGTGTAATCATTTCTGCATAACTGATTACTAGGTGTCTGTAAGTAGAAACACTGTCTTTGTAAACTAAGACAACATTCCATGTAAATATTATAGTTTATATGCTGATAAAGCCATCAGTTCTTGTCAGTTGTATCCTAAACACATATTTGGTATTTGGACTGTTGCATTTGGTTTAAAATTATGTAAAGCAAATTAAATGCAGCAACAACAAAAATTAGGAGTATCTGAATGTTTAGACTGGAATGATTGACACGTATGGTATCTCACTATGGACACGTATACTATAGTTGAACAACCTAATGTAACTTCAAACATATCTGTCAGATCTCCCTTTTTTTGCTGGTGGACTTAAGATTGTTTGTAAGATAAATAATGGCTCAATGATTAGATTAAGTGCATGAAATCACAATCACGATGTGGATTTGAAAAATGTTCTCCATGTAACTATTTCACCGGGGAGTGTTCTTCAGCACATTGCAGGAGACCTGCACCTGCACGACGCGGAGTGCCCTCACGTTCTCTTGCAGACAGCAATAGCTGAGGGTGCTCTGCATCTCTCAGGATTTGGTCCTTTTATATGAGGGGAGGGGCAGTCTTATTAGTCAATATGCTGTGACTGCTAAACTGGCGTCTCAGACATTATTGTATTTTATCTTTTTAAGAAGGGAACTGTTCTGTCCTTTGGGAAACAGACACCGTAATGGTTTGAAAGCTCTCTGTTGGAAACAGGGTTGCCCTGGCTACCCTGCAGGCTTGTTGCAGGGAGCTGTGGTGTCCTTTTAAAACAATTTTAAGACTTGTTCCCATGCTGGTGAGGTCTAGAAGAGCTGTACACAATATGCTTACCTTGGGGGTGGTAGACTGTAGTCTCCACAATGCTTTTGTTCCTTTTACAGAGAGATTTTCTTTTGGATCCTCTGTGTAGCAATGGCAATAATTGAATACATGGGTGGTCACATACCTGTTTCCTAGTAAGAGGTTAATTTCTTAATTGTACTGGTGGTGAGAGAACAAGGAAAAATGAAACCATGTATACACGTGGCAAACAAAAGGAATAAAGTATGTGGGGGATCTTTAAACTCCAAGAAATAAAACATTTAATGAGTTATTAGAAAGGAGACTGGGACAGCCCATTCCAGTAAATATTGCTTTAAAAAGCTAGCATTACTGCAGTATATTTTCACCAAGAAAAGTAGAGGCCATTGGTCTCTGTGAGGTGCCATATATGGTACTGGGTCAAGACAGAAAGTGTTTTAGTTTGACAGTTTTATTAACTGGATCAGAGCTTGCCTCATTTTACTGAATTACAAACCCAGTTGTTGATAAACTTCCTCCATTAAGAAAAAAATAATGTATTGTGTGTTTCTGACTTATAAGGTTTTATGGACAAAGGTGACAAAGCATGTCTTAAATATTATGCATATTCAATTTGTGTTATTTGGTTTTTAGATAATTCAATGTTTTTACATCCAAGTACAGATATTTTTATTGTATTTTTGCTGTTTTGCCATAGTAAAACAAATGTTAACATTTTATACTATTGTATCCAGCTCTATACTTGAAGTTGCCATCAATTCATTCATTGATGTCATGCCTGAAATCTCATTTTACCTTCTTACACAGAACAATAAATTATTGATATAATTGATCATTGAAAATGTTTTATTTTTTTAAAACCTGAACAGTTATAATTTACTGTGTAACTCATAAGAATGACTGAAATGATAAAACATAAATCAAATAAGCTGCCTTGTACTACTCTTCATCCTAAATGTAACTGTTAAATGAATACAATGGAAAGTCTAAACCCTTCACTTATCAATGTTGTTGAAATTTTCTCTCAACAGACGTTTTCCCCTTCTTTCCCCCTCCCAAAAATTAACCCTCCTCTTTTGGAGAATAAAAGTGGAAAGGAAGTGCAGCATCAGGACAATTGGCTAAATGCAGAAGTGGTATGCAAGGTACGGTACAGGTAAGGTACACACCAGTATTAGGTATAATAGAGTCTGAGTGTATTTGATTTAAAGAATCCAGAGGGTAGGGGGCAGAGTAAATGAGAGGGGAAGTTAAGGATCAAAATACTTTGGATAGCCCATGAAAACTTGCAGATTCTATTACACCTTTTGATTTGAGTGTATGTCTTTATGTTTGGAGATCACTGCACGACAGGATTAGTGAGTATCAGGATCAGGACCCACATTTATGTGACAAATTTATAGGGCCCACATTTATATGAAAGCACACAGACCTGAAATGTATGGTTTGATACTTCACCATGCACACTGAATCTTCCATCCATGAGTTTCCCAAAGCACTTTTCAAGCTGTTTATGGGCCATGCATCATTATTATATAATTTGTAGTACCATAGCACCTAAGAGCCCTAATCATGGACCAGGACATTATTGTGCTAGGTGCTTACAAATGGAACAAAAAGGCATCCCCTGCCCCCAAAAAGCTTACAGCCTAAGTGTAGGACAAGAAACATAGATACAGGCAGACAAGGAAGTACAATGAGACAATATCGGTCAACACACTAGCAGTGATAACAGTTGCAATCGAATCAGTGTCAAGTGTTTTGTAGGCATGGCAAAGGAGAGTTGTAAGAAGGGATTTGAAGGAGGAAAATGAGGTAATTTTGCCAATGTTTATAGGAAACCTCCTCCCAATCGTGAGGAGCAGCATAAAAGAAAGTATGAAAGTGCTTGTTTGAAAAACTAAATAGTGGGCAATGGAGGCAGGAGTCAACATCTTGATAGCAAATGAGAGATGATAGGTAGGGTGGGGGGTAGGTCACAAAGGAACTTGAAGACAGGTAGCTTTATGCTTGATGAGACAGAGAAGGGTGAGACAGTGGAGGGGTTCGAAGAGAGGGGTCACATGATCAAAGCAACAAGCTAGGAAAATGATCTTTGCAGCAGCATTCTGAATGGTTATGAGTGGAACAAGACTGGATTTACTGGGGATATTACAGTAATTGAGACATCAGATGGTGGGATCCTGGACAAGAGTTTTAGCTGTGTGGATGGATACAGAAGGCCATATCTTACAGATGTTATGCAAAAATAGTGTGCAAGATTTAAATGTAGCCTGGATGTGAGGACCTAGAAAGAGGCTTGAGTCAAGGATGATACCCAAATTGTGGGCCTCAGTGACAGGCAGCCAAATGCAAGATGGAATGCAGCTGCCATGCATCAGCCAACAGGGAAAGTAGAGAAAAAATGTGGCTAATAACAAATGTTCATTTCCTGTTATACGAAGATAAATATGTAGTTGGGTTTTTTAAAATGTATTGAAGGAGGTTGAGTGAGGGATTGTCTGCATGGAGAACCCTTGCATCCCCTCTGCTCCAGGTCCCATTGAAATTACCCAGTTTGTACATGTAGGATCCCTGCTCTTGTGATAAGTAAGAACTTTAGTGACCACAAAGAGTGAAGTCTGAAAGTTCCTTTTGCGGCTTTAGCTGCTCTTGGAAGTGTTAAGGTGGGGAAAGATGTTTTGTAGGTAGATAAATAAATTAAGTGCTTCTGTTAACAGGTAATAGTGATGCTATACAGTACAACATTATGCAGTATTAACCTTGTTGTATACCTTATCAAGATTATTCCAACTACTGTTCATGTTATACCAACATAAATAACCTCGTTTTAACAACCTATTTATATACACATCCCAAAAGCTGCAGTTGTCAGCAATCTCTTATTTCATTTCCTTGAAAAGAACATGCTTGCAAAAGTTTCTTTATTGTTTAATTGAAGGATACTTGCATTTTTCTGTCTAGAAGAGGAGTGAAGTTATAGGCCAGCAAAAATATATGTAATTCTACCCAAATAAGACTTTCACACATCTCAAGATGTTTAGGATTTTACATTTCAAATAACAGTACTTTTCTTTGTCTGATGGAAGTCAAGAGAGTATGATTGAATGCAGACTGCAAACTTATCCACTGCAAGCCTAGTTTAATATGAAATCTTGCAGGAATTAATGTAATTGTTTTCTAAATAAAAAGGCTGCTTTGTACATAGAATATCATTTTATGCTTGCCAGATAAAAAGAAATGTAAACCTGTGAGGAGACTTAGGAATTTGTTTGTCTAAGAGTGTCCCTGGACCAAATGTTTTGTCCTTTTGTATAATAGTTTACCGTAAAGCACCAGTGCGGTAGTTGGCATTTACATAAAATAGCCAATATGGTGGCATTCTGTAGGAACTGAACTGTCAAGTTCTATTTTGCTCGCAAAACTGGGGATGAACTTCAGTCTGACTAAAAATGCACCCCATTTTCTGAAACTGTAGTATCTACTATTGGCACCCAACCAAAGGCTGTGTGTGATGATGTGGGTGTAGTGAAGATAATTCAAGGAAGCTACTCTGGAGCTAGAGGCACCTTCCTTTGTCTTTCCTGGGTCTATAGTTGGCTGTGACCATCTTGCTTAAAAATCAGTGATATAATTTGTGATACGTACAGGTAAATAGAAGAGCCAGAGAAGGAAATTGGAAAATGTTCTGTTCAGTTCTTTATTTAACCAGATAAATTTTAAGTTTTTAACACTTCTGAATTTCAACTGTTGTATCAGTTTGGAGATATTTTTGGTATTATATTTGGCTTATCATTTAGACCTATCAACCTGGTGGGCTGAATACAAATAATTTTTTTTTAGTAACTTGTGATTGTTTCCCATTTGCTGGGATATTCTGTTTCATTTGTAAACACCGTATGTTGATTTTGTCTACTCTGTTTCCTGTTTTGTGATCATTCCTTCAATGCCAGTAGAAATTACCTGTGGCAAACGGCTGGCTTCTCCCTAATGGGTCTCGCACTTTTGCCTCTCTTAGTGGGCAAGGGCGTCGCCAGTTACCCCGTCTTCCCAGGGAGGGGGGTAGGGACCTGGGCCTGCCCACTCCTCCAGGTCCCAGCCCAGGGCCCTCTGAGTAGCAGCTCTGTGCTGCTGGCACCTTACTTGCAGCTGCAGGCTTTTCCCCTGGGCTATTTTCCCCCCTCTGTCTTTCTGCCTTCTTGAGGCCCAGTACCTTCCTCAGGACTCCACCTCTCTCCCACACACCACTGTACTCTGTTCTGTTCTTCTCCACAACTCCACACACCACCGTACTCCATTCTATTCTCCACAAACTCCTCTGCTCACCACACACCTACTCCTTCTGCTCCCACCCTGCCTCTCAGGAGGAGAGGGTTTTTATCAAACACCTGGGTGGGTCCTTAATTGGTGTCAGCTGATCCTAATTACCCGTTGGCTAGTCTACAGGGAATAAAGCATGAAGCATTCTAGCAGTTACATAGCGCCCTTCCAGAACTTTCCTTCTCTTCTTGCTGCTCCTCTGCTTGCTGCTGCTGTTGGGGTGCTCCTGGCTCTTGGGGGCCCTGCTAGCTGCCCCCCCTCTCCCAGGGGGGAGGGGGTGAATGAGTGGCCACCCCACTGCCACTGCCACCACCCCTGCTGCTTCCAGGGTCCTGCTGCTGCTGTGAGCACCCTTTCCCCCCCCTTCCCTGCTGTCATTTGCTTCTCCTCTTGCCCCCACTTAGGGGGCACCCCTGCCCTTCCCCTTTTCTTCCCCTATTGCTGCCCCTGCTAGCTTGCTCACCCCCTCCCCTGTTGCCGCCCCCCCCTGCAGTTTGTCCCCTCATCCCTTTGGTTTGTTTGTTTGCCCAGCCCCTGCCTTGGTTTGTTCCCTGCCCCGCCCAGCCCTAGCAGCTTGCTGCTGGGCCCCCACCACTCCCCTCCCCTGCCCACTGCTGCTTCCCTCTGATAGACTCATAGACTCATAGGTCAGAAGGGACCAATATGATCATCTAGTCTGACCTCCCGCACAAGGCAGGCCACAAAACCCTACCCATACACATTTATAACAACCCCGAACCCATGACTGAGTTATTGAAATCCTCAAAAATGAGATTTGAAGACCTCAAGCTGCAGGGAATCCACCAGCAAGCGACCCATGCCCCATGCTGCAGAGGAAGGCGAAAAACCTCCGTGGCCCCTGCCAATCCGCCCCGGAGGAAAATTCCTTCCTGACCCCAAATATGGCGATCAGCTAAACCCTGAGCATGTGGGCAAGACTCACCAGCCAGCACCCAAAAAAGATTTCTCTGCAGTAACTCAGTTCCCATCCCATCCAGCATTCCCACAGACCATTGATCTGACCCCACACTCTGGCCCTGGCTGCTTCCATGGCGCCCCCCCCCCAATTGATCTCCCCCCCTTTTTTTGTTGACTCCCCCCACACACTGCACCCCCCCATGTTGCTTTAGCCCTGCCCCACCCCTGTGCAGCCGGAGGAGCCGCTATCATATCTTGGGCTGGTGAGTGCACCGTCCCTACCCAGCTTGTCCCCCCATACCCCCTTGTGCTGGTGCCCTCCTCTCCTGCTTCCAGCCTAGCGGGGAGGAGTGGTCACCCCCCCTCCCCTTCTTCCCCTTCCCTCCCTGCCTCCTCTCCCTCTCCACTCTCCCTCCCCCTCCCCCTTCCTCTGCCCCCCCCCCCACACACCCCCTTGCCAAACCCATCCCTACCCCCTCCCAAGATGGCGGGTGTGCCTGGGGCCGGGACCCTCTTCCTAGATGCTCTTGCCCTTCCCTCTCACCTTGAGGCCCTCTCCCTGCCTATAACAGCTGGTCCTGCTGCCTCCCTTGAGCTGCCGGGTGTCTGTCCCCAGGCGCCGGCGGTGGACAACTCAGGGAGGGACACCAGGGACTCTGCCGCCGCCACGGCTCCTGCCCCCCCTGATCCGGGGGGTGCACCGTCGGCCGGGAGGAAAAACCAGGGAGGTAGTAAAAAGGGTAAAGGCCCAGCCCGGAAAGCAGCGCCTCCCGCGGCAAAGGCCCCTCCTCATCCCCCTCTATCCTCTCCCGCTGTCCCTTCCACCACCCGCCTGCCGCTGCCAAGTCACCTGCCCCTGACCACTGCCTCCAGCACCATCCCAGGTGGCCGGGGCCCCTTCCCCACCCTTACCAGGAGGCATGGGGTCCGGTGCCTCCTGGTGCCTGCCTCGCCCCACGTGGAAACCTATGTGCGGCGATGGCGCGGGTGGTGGGGTCCACGGCCATGGTGGCGGCCTCCCGAATGTATGGCAAGGTGGTCTTCTTTCTGGTGTCGGAGGCCGCCGCCCAGGAGGCAGTGGAGACGGGCCTGGCGGTGGGGGGCATCCACGTCCCAGTGGAGCCCCTGGAGGACCTGGGCGTACGGGTGGTCTTTTCCTCTGTCCCGCCCTTCCTCCCCAATGCCGTCCTTCTGCCTTTCCTCGCCACCCTGGGGAAGCCCCTCTCCACCATCAGCCCGCTTCCCCTCGGCTGCAAGGACCCCGCCCTCCGCCACGTCCTCTCGTTCCGCCGGCAGGTGCAGCTGCAGCTACTGCCGGCGGTGGCGCGTGGCGGGGAGGCGCTCGAGGGGTCATTCCTAGTGCCCCATCAAGGGGCCCAGTACCAGGTCTATTATGCTATGGGGGAGGTCCGGTGCTACCTCTGCCGGGCGGCGGGGCACGTTCGGAGGGACTGCCCCCTGGCCCGGCATGGAGGGAAGCCCGGGACCCCCGAGACCCGGGGGGGCACCAGTCAGACCAGCGATGGTGCCCCCCCCAGCCGTCTGGTCCCTGTGGCCAACCCCCCTCCATCAGCAAGAATCACCTGCGCTTGGGCCCCAGGGGCGCCCCCCCTGGACCGCCCGGGCGAGCTGATGGGCCCCGCTGACGCCCGGAGCAGTCCAGCGGGGCCTGCGGAGGGGAGGGAGCCGGGGCCGGCACTGTCGGGCATCGGAGGGGGCATGCCCCAGGGGGAGGCTTCTCCCTCCCCTGCTGTCCCACCCCCTCTTTTCGAAGCCCCAACCCCTGTACTCTTGCCCCCTGCCCCTGCCCCCACTGCCCAGTCCTCCACCTCAGGAGGCTGGGAGCTCGTGCGGGGTAGGTGTGGCATGCGTAAAGCCGGAGCCCAGCGCCCCCTCTCACCTGCAGCTGAGGGGGGCGCAAGCCCCTACAAAGCCAGGAGAGGGGCTGCTGAGGCCGGGCCTACGGCCGCGCCCCCTGCTAGAGCCCAGCGGGGTGCACCGGCCGAGGAAGCCGTGGCGGCAGATGTGGGCTGTACCATCGCCCTCCTGGAGTCCCTCCTGGAGGAATCCCCGTCCGGAACCCGCCGAGCCCCACTGCCATCCAGACCCCCCGCAAGTGCTAGGGAAGATCTCGGGGCAGCGAGGGGAGACCCCTCCCCTCCCTAATGGAGGAGATTGACACCCTGGGATTGACCCCGGCCTGCCCGGAGGACCACCCAGCCCCCTGCGAGGAGGGCTTAGAGCAGGGCAATTTTGAGTGGCCTCTCCCCCATTCTCAGTTGCCACACCTGCTCCCACCACCACAACCTCCCTCGACCCTTCTACCCACCACACGGGAGAAGGGGAACCCATCATCACCGCCCCAGCCACTGAAGAGTCAGCCGAGGCCGAATGGCTGAGCCCCAAGCCACTAGGTGCCCCAACCCTTCTTGTGGACCAGCCCCTTCCCATCCTCCTTAACGATGCTTGCCCGGCTGTCCCCTCACAAGGGCCTGGAGCCACGGGCACTGCAACCCCACAGGACACCACCGTGGAGACCACCCACCCCGTGCCCACCTCCTTAGCTCCCGGCCCCAACAAAGAGCCTATGCACCCTGCCTGCCTGGCCGCTGTGGCTGTGGGATCCATCCCTAATTCTAACCCTGAACCCTCTCCCGCTCCTTGCCCTGATCCTTCTCCTAACCCAATTCCTATTCCCTACTTTTCCTCGACCCCCATACCCCTCTCTGTACCTACCTCTTCCCCCCCCACTGCCTGTTCATCTGCCACCCCTGGTGTTGTCTCCTTCCCTATGAAGAGCTCCCAGGAGGCGGCCTTTGTGTTCAGCACTCCCAGCTCACTTGGGGCTGCTGTCTTCCCTCCGCCGCCACCACCACCACCCTTAGCCCCCATCCCAGTGGTCCACAAGGCAGCTGCGGAGGCCGAGCCAGAGGACGAACCCCCCGAGGCGCTACGCAAAGAAATCCGTGTCTTTCTCCGGGACACACGTGGTGCCCGGAACCGAGTGAGGCTTGCTCTGCAGCGCTGGGGGGACTTCCACCGCGTCCTCCGGGCCGTGAGGGCCACCATGAAGGAGGGGAAGGGGACCGGGCGGCAGGATGCCGCGGCCTACCAGTGGGCCCGCAGCTTCCGTGATGCCCTTATGGCCTACGGCACTGGCCATGGACTGCTGCGGAGCCCGACGAGGGTCGCCGACGCCCCTGCCCATGAGGATCCCCCCCAGCCCTCCTCGTAATGCCTGTCACCATCGTCACTTTAAATACAAGGGGCTGCAGGATGGGTCTCCGCAGGAACCAGGTGCTCTCCTTCCTTCGGGAGGGGGGGTACTCTATAGCGTTCCTGCAAGAGACCCACACGGACCCAGCCGCCGAAGCCAGCTGGCGGCTGGAGTGGGGAGACAGGGTGCACCTTAGTCATCTCTCCGCCCATTCGGGCGGAGTGGCCACCCTGTTCTCCCCTTTCCTGCAGCCCGAGGTGCTGGGGGTCACCGAGTTCGTGCCAGGCCGCCTGCTGCATCTTCGGGCCCGCGTGAAGGGGCTGGCACTGAGCCTCGTCAACATCTACGCCCCGAACGCGGGTCCGGAGCAGGTGCGTTTCTTCCAGCAGGCGGCTGCCTTCCTCAGCACCTTAGATCCTCACGAATGCCTGGTCCTGGGCGGGGATTTCAACACCACCCTCGAGGAGTGGGACCGCACGGGGACTGAGCAGTGTCAGGCTGCTGCGGACGTCGTCCGGGGAATTATCGACCATCACTCCCTGGTGGACGTCTGGCGCGACCACCACCCGGATGACGCCGTCACCTTCACCTACGTCCGGGTGGGGGAAGATCAATTGCGTCACTCCCGATTGGACCGCATCTATATCTCTCGTCACCATCTTGCACGGGCCCACTCCTCCAGCGTCCGGCCGGCCCCGTTCTCGGATCACCACATGGTGACCGTGACGGCCTCTCTCACTGCAGAGAGGCCGGGGCCGGCCTACTGGCATTTTAACAACAGCCTGCTGGAGGATGTGGGCTTCGTGGCGTCCTTCCGGGAGTTCTGGTTGGCCTGGCGGGGGCAGAGAGGCGCCTTTCCCTCGGCGCGGCGCTGGTGGGATGTGGGGAAGGTGCGCACTAGGCTCTTCTGCCGTGACTACACTCGGGGGGCCAGCCGGTGGCGGGATGCGGGGATAGAGCAGTTGGAGCGGGAGGTTTTAGTGCTCGAGAGGCGTCTAGCCACCAGCCCCGAGGATCCGTCCCTCTGCGGAGCGTGCCGGGAGAAGCGGGAGGAGCTCCGGGCCCTCGAAGACCTCCGGGCTCAGGGTGCCTTCGTCCGATCCCGCATCCATCTCCTTCGGGAGATGGATCGCGGCTCCCGCTTCTTCCACGCCCTGGAGAAAAGGAGGGGGGTCCGGAAGCATGTCATCTGCCTCCTGGCTGCTGACGGCACCCCCCTCACGGATCCGGTGGAGATGCGTGGAAGGGCCAGGGCCTTCTACGCCGACCTTTTCTCCCCGGATCCGACCGACGTCGCCGCCTGCAGGGTGCTCTGGAACGAACTTCCCACGGTCAGCGCGGGTGACCGAGGCCGGCTGGAGCTACCTCTCACTCTGGCCGAGTTCTCGGAAGCCCTCTGCCTCATGCCCACTAATAAATCCCCGGGCATGGACGGGCTGACCGTGGAGTTCTACCGCGTGTTTTGGGACGTCCTCGGCCTGGACCTTGTCACCGTCTGGGCCGAGTCTGAGGCCAGCGGAGCTCTCCCCCTGTCCTGCAGGCGGGCTGTGCTCGCCCTGCTACCAAAAAAAAAGGGGGACCTCCGTGACCTTCGGAACTGGCGTCCCATCTCGCTCCTCAGCACGGACTATAAAATTGTGGCCAAGGCCGTCTCACTGCGGTTAGGGTCCGTGCTGCAGGACGTGGTCCATCCCGACCAGACCTACACAGTCCCGGGCCGTAGCATCTTTAACAACTTGTATCTGGTCCGGGACCTCTTGGAACTCGGGTGTAGGGATGGCCTGTCGTTCACCCTCCTGTCCCTGGACCAGGAGAAGGCGTTCGACAGGATGGACCACGGGTATCTCCTGGGCACCCTGCAGGCATTCGGCTTCGGACCCCGTTTCGTGGGTTTTCTCCGGGTGCTGTACGCTTCAGCAGAGTGCCTGGTCAAGCTCAACTGGACCCTGACCGAACCGGTCAGCTTCGGGCGAGGTGTACGTCAGGGCTGTCCGCTGTCAGGCCAGCTGTACGCTCTGGCCATGGAGCCCTTCCTCTGTCTCCTCTGCCGGAGGTTGACGGGGTTGGTGCTCTGTGAGCCAGAGCTGAAGCTGGTCTTCTCAGCGTACGCCGATGACGTGCTCCTCGTGGTCCAGGACCCGGGTGACCTGGTGCAGCTGGAAGACTGCCTGGCCATCTACTCGGCAGCCTCCTCCGCCCGGGTCAACTGGGCCAAGAGCTCTGGCCTGACGGTAGGGGCCGGGTGGCAGGCGAGCTCCCTCCCACCTGCGCTTCAAGCCATCCGGTGGAGTGCGGGTCCACTGCTCTATCTGGGCGTTTACTTCTCTGCCACCCATCCTTCCCCGGCAGAGAACTGGCAAGATTTGGAGGGCAGGGTGTCTGAGCGGCTGCGGAGATGGACAGGACTGCTCCAGTGCCTCTCCCTCCGGCAACCAGCTCGTCCTGTCCATGCTCTGGCACCGGCTCAACACCCTGGTCCTGACCCCGAGTTTCCTGGCCTACCTCCAGAAGACAGTTCTGGAGTTCTTTTGGCCAGGACTGCACTGGGTCTCTGCAGGGATTCTGAGTCTCCCTCTGGAGGAGGGCGGGCAGGGCCTGTGCTGCATCCGCAGCCAGGTCCACACCTTCCGCCTCCAGGCCCTGCAGAGACTCCTCTATGGTGCAGGTAGTCCGGCGTGGAGCCACTTGGCGCGCGTCTTCCTCCGCCGCTTCCGAGGGCTCCGATACGACCGGCAGCTCTTTTTTCTCCACCCGAGAGGTCTTCCGCGAGACCTCTCCGAGCTGCCGGTCTTCTACCAGGACCTCCTCCGGACCTGGAGGCTCGTCTCGGCCTCCAGGCCCCTTGCGGTCATCGAGGGGGAGGATCTTCTCGCGGAGCCCCTGCTACACAACCCCCAGCTGAGTGTGCAGGTGGCGGAGACCCCCTCGGTGCGACGGCGGATGGTCCTGGCAGGAGTCACCAGGGTCGGAGACCTCCTGGACTATGCCCGGGGGGACTGGATGGACCCTCATACGCTGGCTCGGCGCATGGGGGTTCCCACCCTCCGAATCCCCCGGCGCATACTCCGGGAGGTGAAGGCAGCCTTCCCCCCTACTGCTTTGATGTACCTCGGGCGGGTCTTGCAGGAGGGTGCTCCCCGCCCCCCCCCCAGCCCCAACCCTCCGGTGCTTACCATCGGGCCTCGGCTTCGTGAACCCCCTCGGCCCCCCCATCCTCACGCCCCAAGCCGGCTGCTTGATCTGCAGCTGGTCCCCTTCCAGACCGCGCCGAGGAACCATCTGTACGCGCTCGTGCTCCACACGCTCCATTTCCTCGCCCTCGTGTCCCACCCGGACACCAAGTGGCAGGACCTACTACCACCCTTGGAGGGCGAGGACCCCCGGTGGGCCAGCCTGTATTCCACCTTGACCCCACGGCCCGCCGGGGACATCAGTTGGCGGCTCCTTCACGGAGCCGTGAGCACGGGCATGTACTTGGCGCGGTTCACCTCCCACCCTGACACCTGCCCCTTCTGCGGCGTGTGGGAGACCCTGGCGCACGTGTATCTGGAGTTCGCCAGGCTGCAGCCCCTCTTCCGGCTCCTCCAGAACCTCTTGCTGAGGTTCTGGCTGCACTTTTCCCCTCACTTGTTCATCTATTCACACCCCATCCGCGGCCCCACGAAGTCGCGGGACCTCCTCGTCAGCCTTCTCTTAGCCCTGGCCAAACTAGCCATCTACAAGACCAGGGAGAGGAGGTTGGCAGGGGGGGCTGTCTGCGACTGTGGGGTCTATTTCCGTTCCCTTATCAATTCACGTCTCCGGGCAGAGTTCCTCTGGGCGGCGTCCGCTGGCTCCCTGGACACTTTCGAGGAGCAGTGGGCGCTGTCCGGGGTTCTCTGCTCGGTGTCCCCTTCTGGTTTCCTACGTTTGACCCTGTGACCCCCACACCCTTTCCTGTTTTTTCATTTGTTGTCCCCCATAATCAGTTGGACCCGGGTCCAGTGGCTCTGCCCCTAGGCTGGGGGGGGAGCCTTTAGCGGTGGGTGGGCTCGCGCCCACCCACCTATCCCGGATTCAAATAGGAGAACTTTCCCAATGCCCTGTGCCCTTGCTATACCACAAAGACATTATTTATAAATCTTAATTGACTTTTTAATTTCAGTTCCTTTTTTTCTCAATTGAAGTTCTTGAAAAGATTCTCCATGTGGGGAGGAGGGAATCGTTTAATGAGTGGAAAGGAGAAGTAGAGAAGCTTCCCTGATCAGGAGTTGCTCTGTGGGAGACGCTTCTCCATTGCAGAGGTTACTGCAATGTAGGGCTGTGGTGTTCCTAAAAAGGTTTAGGAGGAGAAGATAGGAAAGGTTGTGACACTAAAACTATATGCATTATGATGGATGTGTGCAGTCAGGTTCTCAAAGGAGGTCACCGGTTACAAAGGCACTGAAAGACAAGCACCCCCAAGCAATCACTTGCAGGTAGGTTAAGGCATATTACAGGATTTTTAATGCACGGTAGCAGGGTCCACACAGACAATAAGTGCATTTTACACTACTGTGCTGTAGATTTATGCCCCAGCTTGCCACACACTAACTCTCCATCGAGAGAAGCCCAAGGAGAAAGATTAAGTGACAAGCTGCAACTTTACTAATTTAACTATGGAGAGGGGTAATATACACACACCCCCTCACATATCAGGCAATTAGCTGGGACAAATACAGGTTTACAGGGCTCCCACCATTTAACTAGTAACTCAGGGTAGATTCTCTCTAGCCTAATCGTGAGGATACAACTCACTTCTGAATCCCCTTGTCCTTCTACCTGCAAAGGGAGCAGAGGTTGCCAATGGGAGGCCTCAGTCTGAAGGATTTGGGTCTCCACTTCTCTGACTGGCACAAGGTCCACCAGTAAAACTGGGTCTTCCTTTACCTCTGGGAGCTGGCCCCTTTAAGTTTTATCCTTACTAGACACTGGACACAAGCTGTGATTAACTAAATATTCCTATATTATCTCCTGAGGTTAGACTTCCTGGTTCTACTCCATTTAACCTAATTGGTACCTCCACATTGCTATGAGAAAGACCAACACCAAACTGACCTTTGCCTATTTGATTCAGCAGGCAAAATTTACTTCCTGATCCCCAAGATAGGTGATCAGCCGAACGCACAGTATCTTGAAAACTCTGCTCAACAGACTACTACTGCAGGGAAGGAGGGTAGTGGGGCAGCCAAAAAACAAGGCAAATGTCCCCCCAAAAACCTGAGGCAGCTTTAAATTGGGGAATGTGAGGGCCATTTGACTTCAATTCTCTCTCTCCCCATCTGGCCAATGGAGGGCAGAGAAACTTTTTCCTTCTCTAGTAAATTTCTACCTGTTTCAGAGGTCTGTGGAAGGAGCCATAATCCGTTTTCTGTGCATACATTCACACGCCTCACTGCCTTTCTGGGGGTTCGGCTTCATTGCTCCTACTCTAATCAAATACCCTCCTGCTGAGCCAGAGAGGGGCATTTTTTAGTGTTCTTATATACAATGGTGTACTCTCTCCTCATTGCTGTTTCCACTCTGTCAAATGCCATTTCATAATATACATAGGGTTCTTGTCTTTTTCAGTCTTCTCCAGAAGCTGATTTATGAAAAATTACTTAAAATCATGCCTATTCTTTTGTGTTTTTTTTAAAGTCTAGCAGTCCTATAGTCTCAATTTACTAAAACTTCTGTGAAGATTCTATATAACGTTGATTAGACTGATGAATTTTTTAATTCTTAACATGCTTCATATTTCCTAATGGTGTTCTCAGTAAATAATGTCATGCATTTAACATAATAGGCCATGTAATCACATTAAGTAGTTCATCTGGGACTCTCAAAATGTGATTGTCTCCAGAAATTCCAATGTCTCCCATTCTTTTTTCAGTTGAATCTGAAGTTCTTTCACGTTCCCTCACCCCAACTGCAGTAATTTGCCTATTGCAAGGTCTTGGTGGAAATCCTAAAAGGCGGATTATGTTCCGAGCTGAGAGCCACTTAGCTCAGGAGAGGGAGGGAGCCTTAATTCTCTATCCTGCACAGCTCCAGCCCTGGCCCTAGCATTAGGTTAGCCATCCTGAGGTCCCTACAGTGGTACCAAATTCACATGGTTCCTTGTTATTTCAATGTTCAAGATTTACTTGGCTTTCCTGTTTTTCCAGCATCTTGGGGATAATTTTGTTGTTATATCCATACTAATGTTACTCCATTTCTTCCTGATATTTTGCCTCATTTCATGCTCTTGGAAAGTATTTAATTTTGGATTGCTTTGCTGGTCATCTGTAAAGTTTTATGCTGCTTTCTATATTATGTATATGAGACAAGAATGAAATAGACATCTGGTACTACTTAAGCTTCTAAATAAACAGATAGCAGGTAGGAACTTTTTCTACAGTAGATGTCAGATGACATTTCATTGTATCACATGTTTTCAGCTAAAGGATTAATTATTAATTTAAATAGTTCCGTAAACATATATGGCACTTCACAGACAAAAGACAATGGGTAAATCCTAGTCACATTAAAGTCAGTGGGATTTTTTCCTTTGCTAACTTTTATTACCAAGTGTTAGGTTACTCATGATGGTGGTGTTTGCAAAATTGGGCCCTTGGACCTGATCCTGCACCCTTTAGTCAGCGACAAAGCTCCATGGACTTCAGCGGGATCAGCATCTGGCAGTGCATTGGACATTATTCACTGATAAACGTTGTAGGGAATGGTTAAACATAATTTTTTTAAAACTATTGAATTAACAACTTTGGATAACTATCTAATACATATGAATACCATAGGATGAATTTAAGTACAACCATTTATATTTTGAAGTACTGATAAGCAAATTCAATCATCCTGATAAATCTATGAAATCCTGGCCTAAAATTTATAACGCAAATTGTAGTTTTTGGCATCCCTCTCTTGCTGCTTAGTGTATCACCCAATATTTTAATTTCTTTTACGCCTAAGATACATTGATCATTCATTTGTTTTTTATACCTTTAAGCAATTTTCCTAATGTTCTGAGAACTGAGGCAGCAATGCATATCTTTCTTAAGCAAACTATTCTTGAAATCTTTTATACAATGCTTCAGAATTATTTATGAAGTCTCTAAAATATCCTATAATCGTGACCAGTACATCTAAAAGAGTACAGCCTACCTCATCTTTATAACCTCGCAGTTGCCTCCTACTTCTCAAACCCTCATAAATTCTTTGTCTATTCTCCCTGCTTTACTTGTTTCTAACTGAGCTGAAGTACTGTACTGTATATTTCAACTTGTAAAACAAATATCTTGGGCGTTTTTGTAGTTAAATTTCTGTGTAATACTTCCCAAACTCTTTTATTGTATTCCACATTTAAAAAGCCACCTGGATATTCCTTTTCTATTCTTTTTGTTAAACTATCTCTAAGGCTTTTATGTGTTTTTATAATCTATAAGACAGACTCTTGCAATAGAAGTTTCAAAAGAGTTGTGCAGCTGTTTGCTTTTTGATTATTTCATTTCACAACTCTTTTGGAGTCAGTGTGAGTATTAAGAACAATAAATGATATGTCAGTTTTACTAAATATTGGTGATCAGCTTTACAAAGATATTAACACTTTTGTCACTGCAATTACACCTGTGCATTGTTCTGTTATATTGCAGAAAAAAAATGGAGCCTAGCAGATCTACCTATGTATACAAAGGGAGAGTCAGGGAGGAGACTCAGAAGTGGTATCATAAATCTATTATATGAGAGTGTTTTATGATAGCTTCAAAGAACATATGAGAACACATCCAGGTGTTGTTCAAACCCCAACATGTGTTCAAATGTATGTAATAAAAATTAAAGTGGCAAAACTAAAGTACATCATTCAGATTTGTGAATGTAACTGTGGCTTGCAATTTTTTAAAAATCCATTATTGTATATAAGATAAGTGGAACACTGGTATGCAAGAAAAATAAGAGACTTGGATATTTACAACTACCTCAAGACTGTAAATTCAGAGGGGATAAGCGGAGGGGTGTTCACTGAGATTTTTGGGGGACAATGTAAATATCTTTACACTGCATATTACATTTATTCTGTGTTCTTGAAGTAAGGCATCCCGTTATACTGAAAGAAAAATAAGAATTAGTGAGTTGAAGGGGTTCAAAAAAGACTTATCAGTGGCATTTAGAATTTTCAAGAAAGAGTCAAAATAGTGTCGAAAGGAGGATGGTCAATTATATGCATTGTTTAATTAAAACGTTGATCTCTCACATCAGCTATACAGAACAGGTTTTTAAATGTCAAGCAACTGTTTGGCATTTACAGAGGACTTGCAGGCACTAAGGGCTTGACTGCATGGGGAAATAACCTGGAAGAGCTATTTCAGAATAGCTCTTTCACACTAGCTCTCCATGTGGACACTTACATTCTGCACAAAGAGTGCCTTTGTGTGGTTTAGTTCAATCAGTTTTGGAAGTAGAATAATCTTCAAAAAAAAAAAAAGGCACTTGATGCAGTGTACTTCAGTTTTGGTGAAGAAGTGTGTCTATACAGAGAGTTAGCACAGAATTGCTATTGTACTTTAAATTTACACCCTAGCTTATTCTGCATTAACTTCTCCATTCAGACAAGCCCTAATAGAAATTATTTGTATCTGTTAACCAGCATGTTAAGTGAAACATTGATTCAGTGCAGTTAAAGAACTGTATGTTCCTTGAAGATATAACCACAGGAAATAATGAACTTTTCTTATAGTGTAAGGTAGAAGCTCTTATTTTCCAGCTTAGTTATTCTTCCTCTAGAAAAACATCTTGCTTTAAATCAGCCATCTGATAAATATCCCAGAAGAACATAATACACTTGGAATACTAAGATCTGAACTGACATAACTTTGGCAAAAAATATACATGAAGTGTATTTGTGTGAAGGTTTAAAAATAGAAGATTGTCTTATGTGGCACTGGAAGCTAGGTTGACTCATGATTGATGTAATTTGAAAGAACATATTGAACTTAGAAAATGACTTCAGAATTTAGTAAGATTTAGATGGCTGAAGCTGTGTCTGCAGCTTGGGTGCTGGGAATCCTAAAAGCCATTCTGTGGATAATACAAAACTTGCTGCCAGACACAATTTGAAAAAAATCCAGAAGTTACAGTTTTCAGTTTGAGTTAATAAATGACCCATGTAATCTATTTTAATAACTTATTTGTTCTTAAATGTGTGTTTGGAAATATTTTCAGTTTTTTAGATTTGGTGCAACTCACTAGTTTCAAGCTGGAAGATTAGCTCCTTTGTGTCCTGACCTTTCCCCTTGTTCACACTTTCAATTCCAGGACAAATTTATCAGAGCAGGAATATTTTTGTTATTGCCCTTAGTTTGCAAATACAGTGACGTCTTGTTCAGTCTCTCCCTTTCTTCTCCATTTTTTGTGCTTAGATCCCACTGACTATAAAAAAGCATTATACAGAAAGTCATTACTATAACTGAATGTGTTTACTATTGGATTTTTCTTTTAGCTATTGCTTTAGTGAGAGCTCTTGGTCTAAAACATCCCCAAACTCAGCCTAAATTGACTAAAATGAAGTCACGATTCAAGGAGAGAATGTAAGTATCATGCCCTTTACTAACCAGAAACCAAACAAATTAAAGTTAAGCCATAATATTTGGGACTACTGTACTCTAGGTATGGGAAAAAATATTCTTTGTTCTCAGTGGCAAATTTTCTTGGAATACTTTTCCCTTTTAATTTCCTTTTGAGAGTGATATTCTTTGCTTTTCAAAATAATTTTAGCGTGAATATTCATTTTAATATAATTAATGTAAGTACATGTTCTTTTTCGAGTAGTGTTCCTCGGGTGCTCCAGTTCAGGTGCGCACACACCTTCACTGGAGATTTTTGGTAGCAGTGCCCAATTTCATAGCAGTGCCCTGCATCAGGGCTATATAGGGCTGTGCAGGCAAGTCACCCTCAATTCCATCTCAACCACATTGGCCTGAGGTGGAGTATTCAGTGTGTCTGCTTCAGTTGGTCAAGCTTGCCTCAACTAGTTTATTGGTTATTAAGAGTTTATTAGTTTAGTTTAGTAGTTAATTAGTAGTAGTTAGCTTTTGTAAGAGAATCATTTCTTGTCCTCCTATTCTTCCCTTCCTTAGGTAGATATGCCAGGATCATCAGAGTCAAATATTGCCCTACTTCCGGGGAGGTAATCCTGGTCAGCGACTGGCATTCCTGGTGCATTTGTTGTCTTATAGAAACACATGTTCCATGGAAGTCCAACTTCTGTGTAGCTCTTAAGAATAGTTCCAGGAAAAACTGGGATATTAAACTGAGACTGCTTATGATGGAGATTCACTTTGTCTCGTTTCAGACCCAGGTCAGGGACCCACTACCCAGTACTCCAGTCTCCAAGCAAGTATAATGCCCCATCCACCTTATATCAATGTTCTCCTAGACCTTCTAAGGGAAAGATTTTAGACAGTGCTGAAAAGGGCTCTAAGAAAAGGAGCTCTGGCTCTCCTCACAAGGAACCTGCACTAAAAAGACCTCAGTCTCCTCCTAAATCAACAGTCTTTGAGGCATCAGGTTCTCAGTCTGGTACTGTTGAGGCTCAAGGTCCTTCCAGTATCAGTGGTGTTGCCAAATCTCTAGGCTCTTCTAACAGCCATGGCTCCAGCCATTTTTAGGTACCATTGGCACATGACTGAGGCAGCAGGAAGAGATAGTCTCCTTCCAGCAAGATGGTAACAATGGATATTCTTCTGCCACCTCAAGTACCCAAAATCATAGGACCCTCAATACTTCAAAAAGCTGAGCAGCTACCCCAGTTTACGCCTGTCTTGAGGCATACAAAGTCATTGTCCACTTCCTCTGCAAGAGATTTGCCTAGACAGATTCCCAGCTTGATATCATTACTTCCTGGTACTGCAGGAATTTAGATTCTTTAAAGACCTTTCTGTGTCAGAGGAGCCATAGTCTCCCCTTTTGATCAATACTGAGCTCCTCTCAGTACTGAGATCTGCATGATCACCAGAATTACACCTGTCTCCATAACCATCTGATTCTCCACCATTCTCTGGCAGAACACTTCCTATGGATGATAAGAATCTTTATTCAGCCTCTCAAATCTCTGTCCAAGGCTCTCCTATTTACTAGTATAGGAAATCTCTTACAAGCACCTCTAGAGAGAGGGAAGATGCTCAGGGGAGAGATTTTGAAGCCTTTCCTTGATGGAATGAACAACCATGAATTCCACCTCCTATTCCACATGGTTCTTGTAGTAGAAAGTGAGAGCCTGACACATGAGGCCTAGTATAACAAGCCAGGTCTGAGGCCTGAGCTAAAGTAATGGTCAAGTCTGTTATAAAGCAAAGTTAGCAGAGGTCATGCTGTGAATGCTGGCAAGCTCACAGTAACTGGCAAGAACAGAGCTGATATACACATTCCTGAAGAAGAACTAGGTACAAAACATTCACACAAGCACATTCCAGAAAAATACCAGAACATCCCAATACCCCAAAGCTATGGATAGAGATGTTTTAGTTGGCCCATCTGGTAAAAGTTGAAAGGTGGTATCTTACCACATAAGAAGGTGGCAACTACACATGTCAGAGGGCAACACGCAACTTGCTTGTATTAGTGTATAAAGGAGAGTTTCAAAGGAAGTGTCTTTGTCTGGCCAAGTGAGGAATGAAAAGTCCCGCCTTTTACTGAGCTGGTCCATTGTCAGAGGTATACATGTATTGAGTATATTTATAGCACATATAGGACACTTTTTACCATGTTCATTTGACAGTAAACCTGGCCTGGTGCCTTTGTTGCGGAAAGGGATCTGTGGTCTTATTGAATAATCAGATTGTGGAATTGTGTCTTGGTTATCTGCAGAGCTGGGACAGCATACATACTGGGAGAACCCACGCAGCCAACAACTGACAATCTTTCTATCTATCTGAACAGCAAGAGGAAATTTTCAAGGGGCAGAAGGCTAGAGCAGACAAGGAGGCCAACATAGACTAATATTTCCTCATCTTCTCTGGATGAGGCTGTGATGTCTCTCCTCCCTTCCATGACTGATAACTTCAAACAGTTTCAGGACTTCATGAAATGAATGGTACATTCTTTCCAGTTACTCCTTGAAGAGGTCAGGGAGCTATAGTACTAACTGTTGGATTGTAGAGGGGTTCACTCACCACTGTAGCACCTTGTTGTGGCTCATCTGGGGATAACAGTCTGACATCTCCTCTTTCAGTCACTTGCCCTGCTGTCTCTCCCTGTGAGTTCAGGGTACTCCCTCATCATGTCTTGGCCCTCTGGCCAGGTCACTATAGTCCTCTTGGGGTATGAAAAGTCCCATTGGACAACTGTCCCAGGCAGTCTTTGGCTCTACTGCCCAGTCTGTGCCATTTCCCCTGTGGCTGGTAGAGAAACCAGGGCCTGTACTCCAGGTTCCAGCCCAGGGACTCTACAACCAGCAGCCAACATCTGCCCTGTCCCAAACCTTGCTGCCGTTTCCCAGTGCTGCTTCCTACTTTACCTCTATCAGGCTTCTTCTCCAATATCTCTCTGGGTAGACACATCCCACAGAGCTTCTATTCTCCCCCTGGGTTTCCTCCCTTCCCTCTGTAAGCCCTGAGAGTGACTGCAGGCCTTCTGTACTGCAGTCCCCTTCTTACTCTCTGCTTCCTGGTTTTATAGTATAGCCTGCTTCTTGCCCAGCTGAGCTTCATCATCAATTAAAAGCTTATTAGTCCTGGCTGTCCTCCAGGTGCACTCTGCCACAGGATTGATTGGCCCTTTCTCTCTTCTCAGGCCTGGTGTGGGTAGGCTCCCCGTCACATGGACATTTTACAGACAGCATCGTCTGTTCAAGTGGCCTTGTGCATCAAGGAGGCACTTTTGCATCCCGACAAGATTATTTGGCAAATCTCTTCAACCGTGTCACCCACTTGCAAGTGGGCTGATAAAAAGTATTATGTCCTGGCCAAAGACTCCGAATTTTTACTTTCTCACTCCTTTCCTAACTCATTGGTCAGTAGTAGTAGAAGCAGTAATCAAATGTGGAAGATAACACCACATTGAATCAACACTTTATAACAAAGCTCAAAATTCTCTTGACCTTTTTGGACATAAGAGCTACTCATCAGCGACCCTGCAGTTCAGGATGACAATTTACCATGCTCTTATGGCAAAATATAATCACGCCACCTGCGTTATGTTTCAGTCTTTTATTGAACACCTTTCAGTAGAACATCAAGCTCAGTTCAACAGCTGAGGGTCACTTGCTTGCTCAGACCTCTTCACAAGCTTCTCTGGGTGCTGCTGATATTGCTGCCTTTTCCATCTCCATGGCATTCATCATGCATCTGGCATCTGGGATCCAGCTCTCTGGGTTCCCCAGCGAGCTCCACAGTACAGTTCTGGATCTTCTTTATAATAGCTTGAAACTTTTTGTGGAGAACACTCATGAGTTACTGCATACTTCAAAGGACTCTAGAGCCACCTGTGATCTCTCTGGATCGACACACCTGCAAATAAATGGAGATACAGTAAATCCCAGACAGCCCAGAGATTCTACCCCCTCCAGCTTCCTGGCTTCCAAAGACCTGCTGAGCCACTGGAGAAGAAAGGGAGGTTTCAGAAAAAGAGACCACCTACTACAGCTGGCTCAACCATGAAGCCTGCCCCATTGTCAAACACCAGTTTTGGTGCACTGATTGAGGGTCCGAATCATCCCAATTTTTTGAATTTCCAGCTGCAGTGTGCCCACTCCCTCGTTTTAGGAACTGCCTTTCCCATTTTCAACAGACATGGGAAAAAATTATAACCAACAAGTGGGTCTTGGAGGTTATAACATCAGGCTATTCCATCCACTATACATTCCTCCCGCCACCCCACCCTCCTTCCCCATCTATTTTCAGGGATCCCTGTCATGAACACTTGTTGAGACAGGAGGTCAACTCCCTTTTATGCATAGGAGCCAAATAATCTGTTCCTGCTCAGCACAGGGGGAAGGAGTTTTATTCCAAGTGCTTCCTGGTCCCAGAAAAGAAAAGGGTGGAGACCTATTTTAGACCTAAGACTCCTTGTAGCCCGGCGTTCGCTCCGGGCCGGTCGCTGTGGCCCTTCCTTGGGCCCAGCCTCAGCGGAAGGCCACTGCACCTTCCGGAAAAGCGGAGGAATTAGCTAAACCAGTAGTCCAC
>ML675603.1:28167459-28181358 GCA_007922155.1 Mesoclemmys tuberculata
GCAAGCAGTCAATTGCCCCGGCCTGTGGCAGGGCGGGCAAGCAAGCAATCGCCCTGGCCCGTGGCAGGGTGGGCAAGCAAGCAGTCAATTGCCCCGGCCCGGGGCAGGGCGGGCAGGCAACAGGGGCTCACTCCAGCAACCTGGGGTGAATGCAGATTCCCCCGGTCTCCAGGGAAGGGGGAGGGGGACGCAGGCCCACCCGACTCCACTGCGTCCCAGCCCAGGGCCCTAGCAGTGTTACAGGCATTGCCACTGTGCCAGCAGGGTCCCACCGCAACACGCCAACTGAGGTGAGCCCCTGGCTGCAGCCACAACTATGGCTGTCCCTGGGCCACTTCCTCCCCCTACTCCCAGGTACCTCCTTCCTCGGGGTCTTCAGGGTCAGCTGGAAACACCGCCCGCAGCAGGCTTAGCAGGCCCTCCTCGTTGACGGGCGGCAGGGCAGGAGCTCCTCGGCGAGGGGCAGCTCCTCCAGGTCACAGGATTCCCGGGGTGCTTTGGCATCGGACAGCTCATCCAAGTCAAGCCCCGCCTCCAGGGGCTCTGTGGCCGGCAGCTCGTCCAGGTCAAGGCCGGCTTCGGGGGGTGTCTCCCCCCCCAGAGTGTCCGGGGGCTCAGCCCACTCCCTGGGGTCAGGGGGCCCTACCCAGTCCTGGGGCCCTAGGTGGTGGGGCCGCTCCGGCTCAGGGAAGGCCTTGCGCTGTGCCTCGGCCTGGCTGGGGTGAGGCTGGCACTGCAGCCAGCAGGAAGGCACATCTGCATCCGCTGGCAGCCAGTCCCTCACTGAGCAGCAGGCCCTGCCTTTTATCCTCTCCTCCCCGGCAGAAGCCCCTCCCCTCTCGGGGGGGATTGGACAGCCGGTTGGACCTATCTCAGTCTGACCCCTGGGTTGCCAGGCAGACTGGGCTACTACTCCTTTGCTGGCCTGTGCTCGGGGCTGCGGCCCTTCCTTGGGCCCAGCCTCAGCGGAAGGCCACTGCACCTTCCTACACTCCGAAACAACTTTGTGAAAGCACAAAAGTTCAGGATTGTAACCCTTGCAGCTATAATCCCATCAGGGGACTGATTTTTGGTCCTCGACCTTTGGGACACATATTTCCATATTGCATTTCAACCATCTCACAAGAAATGTCTTCATTTTCTGATAAGCCAAACCCATTTCCAATACCAGATACTTCCATTCTGACTTTCATCTGCTCCAAGGGTATACTCAAAAGTGCTAGCAACGATCAAGCAATTCTTTGGTGAGAAGCAATAGTAATCTTGCTGGACCTTGACAATTGGCTGATCAAGGACTGGTATTAGGATGATAGCCTTGACCCTGTTTCTCAGGATAGGTCTTCAGCTCAATATCAAGAAGTCTAGACTGACCCCACTGGAGAGAACAGAATTCGTGGAGGTGGGGGGATATCCCTACATCTCGCAGCAGCCAGAGTCTTCCTTCCCATGGACAGGCTCACAACATTATCAAATCTTACCACAAGAAATCAAATAAGTCTTCAGATTTTGCTCAGAAATTGTCTTAAAACTTTTGGCAGCTTGCACCTTCAAAACATGCCATGCAAGGTTACACCCTTGCTTCTTCCAGGAATAGCTCAGAACAATTTATTCCTGATCAAACAATCTAGACAGACAGGTTTCAGTCCTTTGTCAAGGGAGAGATTCCATCAACTGGTGGAAGGGTCCTCACAGTGTAGTTCAGGTGTCCTCTTTATTCAGCAATCTCTAGCTGTTACCATAACAGTTGCAGCTATGTTGAGCTCGGGGGCACATCAATGGATTCATAAGGCAGATGGTTGTCCTAAGATGCTTGTCTGCACATCAGCCTCCTGGAGCTGAGGGCCGTCAGGAATACCTGCCTCCACTTTCTTCTATTGATCAAGGGAAATGCTATCAAAATCATGACAATGTAGCTTGCATATTCAACATCAGTTAACAGGGAGGAGCAAGATCCCCTTCACTTTGTGCTGAAGTAATAAATTTAAAGAAACTGGTACACAGCCAATCACTCCTTATTTCAGCAACGTCTCTCCCAGGCATACAAAACGCCAAGACTGATGCACTCAGCAGGTGATTTTCCCAAGATTACAAGTATGAGTTGGACTCTCAGCCACATATTTCTGATATCTGGGGATTCCAGAAATGAATCTGTTCGCCACCATCACCAACTAGAAATGCAGTCAATTTTATTCAAGCAGGGGACTGCCTTCACTGTCTAAGATATGCCTTCCTTATGCCATGGATAAAAGGGACTTTTGTGCACATTTCCCTCAAGGCCTCTAATGTTGAAGGTGGTGATCAAGATCAGGCATGACAAAGCCAGGGTCATATTAGTAGTTCCAATAAGGCCAAGGCAGGCCTGATATTCATACCTGATTTACGTGGCCATCTGTTAAGTAATCACCCTTCCAGCCGTTCCTCATTTCCTCTTTAAGGAGGCGGGTCAGATGCTTCACCCTAACCTAAGAGTTTTTTGCCTCAAAGCATGACTCCTTGATGGTTTGTGGGTGTACAGATTGCCTGCTCTGGAGAGGTACAACAGCTATTGTTGAACAGTAGGAAGGAATCCACAACTTCAGAAGTGGAAAAGATTCAGTCATTGGTGTGACCAGCAGCAGCTATAATTTGCTTAGTCTCCCCTCTCAGCTACCTTGGAATACCCCTGGGAATTGAAAAAGGCAGGATTATCTATGAGCCATGTCAGAGTTCACTTGACCATTATAATGACTTTTTATTCTCTAGTTGAGGGATTCTCAGTGTTTGCTCATCCCACAACAGTGAAATTTATCAAGGGATTGGGGAAAGGAAGGTTACTTACTGCAACTGATGGATCTTTGAGAGGTGTGATCCTTATCTGGATTCCACATGTGGGTGCACATGCACGCCATGCACTGGAGCTGTTTGAAGTAGTCTCCGTTGACTCACATGTGCATTGTGTTTTCACCACGGGGTTCATCCGAGGTTGACGCCGCTTCAGTTCCCTTTTACCGACAGACAAAAAGCTTGCAGTTGGAATCCAGATAGGGACCACACCTCTTAACCATCAGTTACAGTAAGTAACCTCCCTTTTTAATTCAAGTGCTGGTCCCTATGTGGATTCCACATGTGGGTAGCGTAGTGAGCAGTAATTACCATGGAAGTGGGTGCAAGGGCTCAGCAGATGTCAGTATTTGGAGGACTCTGTGACCTGCCACGTCAATTGCTGCCAAATTGGCTATGGAGTAATGAGCTGTAAATGTGTGGATAGAGGACCTGCTGCTTTATAAGTGTCCTGCCATGATATATATACAAGGAGGGCGGACCTGGTGGTTTGCGCTCTAGTGGAGTGGACTGTGATGCCTGGTGGTGGATCAACTTTGGTGATGGCGTAACATTTGGTGATGCAGCCTGAAATCCACTTGGAGAGGCATTGAGAGGAGAGGCCTTGAGTGCGTTCTGCTATTGTAAGAAAGAGTCTGCGTGAAGACTGAAAAGTACAGGTGTGGTGGAGATAAAAGGCTAGCACACGATGGACAATGAGGGAGTATGATATGTGTTGCCTGGTGGAGGAATGTGGTTTCGGGTAAAAGGTTGGGAGATGGATTACCTGGTTGAGGTGGAAGGGAGAGGCAACCTTCGGGAGAAACATGGGATGGAGGTGCAGGGAGACCTTATCATTGTGGAATACTGTAAAGGATGGGCCCGCCATCATGGTTGCTAATTCACTGGCTCTGCAAGCAGATGTGATGGCCACTAAGAAGATCACTTTCATAGAGAGGTAGTTGAGTGAACAAGTGGCATGGGCTCATGAGGTTTAGAATGGACATGGTTGAGGTCCCAAGGAGGGGTAAGTTTCCTGATCTGAGGAAAGATGTTAAGGAGACTGCGGAAGAATCGAGCAGTAGTTGGATGGCTAAAGGAAGAGAAGCTGCCTACCAGTGGGAGGAAAGCACTGATTGCCTACAGGTGACCCTAATGGAGGAATGAATGAGGCCTGAGCAGCGAAGGTGCAATAGATAAACTAGGATACTTGGTATGGACACACTGTCAGCTCGGTGATGGTTGTTGGATCCCCTATATGTAAATTGGTGCCATTAGACCTGATAGCAGGCTCCTGTGGTGGGGTGTTAGCTGTGGGTGAATACATCCTGCACTGGTGTGGAACATGCAGCACTTATTTGCCAATCCATCCAAATACCAGGCTGGGAGATGCAGAGGGTGTGGGTTGGGGTGGCATATTTGGCCCTGCTGTTGCATGAGGAGGTTCAGAAGGATGGAAAGATGGATTGGAGGGTGTTTGGAGGGGTGAAGAAGCTCTGCGAATTAATATTGGTGGGCTATGAGTATGAGGACTACATGGTCCCTTCTCACCTTGTGGAAGACTTGTGGGAGGAGTGATAGGCTTTTTGTATTCTTTAATATCTATTGGTGCAGCTACTTCCACATTTCTTCATATTTACATAAAATTATCCCTACAGTACAATTTACTTTTATAATAAAAATTAGCAACCACATTTTACATTTGCAGAAACATCCTAAAAGATTCCTGCATATTTGTGACAGTGTTAAACAAACCGTGCAAACTCTTCAATCACATGATCAGTTCACGGTGCTACCCTTCAGCCTGTTGGCTGCATCGAGAATATTTACAAAGTGCACGACAGTAGTGGCGAGAGTGCAGATTTACCTATACCTGGACAATTGGCTGACCAGGAACCACTCCAGGGAGTTGGTGGAAAGGCACATGAGACTCATTCAGTCCACTTCCTTGAACCTAGGGCTTCTGATTAACCAGCAGAAGTCAACATTCTCACCAGTACAAAGGATAGAATTTATTGGTGTGGTCTTCAGACTCAACCCGGGCCAGAACCTACCTCCCAGAGAGTCATTTCAGAGCTTCAAAGACCTCATAAATGGTCTATGAGCCTTTCCCATCACCACAGCACAAAACTGCCTGAAGCTTCTGGGTCACATGGCATCTTGTACCTATGGGGTACAGCATGCTCATCTCAGACTGCTCCAGGCATGGCTGGCATTGATATACACACCAGGCTGTCACCCTTTGGACAAGGTGGTCACAATCCCATCGGCGGTGACCCTCACCCTGAAATGGTGGCTGGACTAGGACTCGATGTGCTGGGGCATCCCTTTTTCAAGACCAGTTCCGTCGATGTCAATGGTCATTGACACCTCAGCCATGGGGTAGGAAGCCCACCTGGGGCCCCTCACAACTCATGGCCTTATGGACACCAGATGAACTGACCCTAGTCATCAGTGTCAGAGAGCTGAGAGTGGTACACTTAGTGTGCCAAGTGTTTCCGTCCCATCTGCAGGGCAAATGTATCTCCATGTTCACAGACAACACTATGGCAATGTTCTACGTAAACAAACAAGGCAAAGCCTGCACCTCCCCCTTAGGCTGGGAGGCAGTGAGTCTGTGGGATCACTGCATAGCCCAATCCATTCACTTGGAGGCGTTTTACCTGCCAGGCTTGCAGAACAAGTTGGCAGACCATTTGAGCTGTCCTTCGTCAACCATCACAAGTGGTCCGAACATCCTGAATGTCATTTCCCCAAGTGGACTTGTTCACAACCAGGCTCAAGAGAAAATGTCCCTAGTTCTGCTCATACTTGGGGCATAGCTCGGGATCCTTCTCAGACGCTTTCCTCCTTCCCTGGGTCTGTTTTATGCCTTCCCTCTTACAGCTCTGATCCACAGGGTGTTGCTCAAGGTCAGGAGGGACAAAGCATGGATGGTCCTTATAGCTCTGGCATGGCTGCGACAACATTGGTTCTCAACTCTCCTGCACCTGTCAGAGGACAAACCTATCATCCTACTGATGCTCCCAGACCTGATCTTGCAGGAACATGGCTGCCTGCTCCACCCAAACCTCACATCACTGCATCTGACAGCATAGAATCTTCATAGTTAGACTAATAGACTATAAGGTCAGAAAGAACCATTATGATCATCTAGTCTGACCTCTTGCACTACACAGGCCACAGAACTTCACCCACCCACTGCTGTAATAGACTGAGACTAAGACCTAAGACTGAGTTATTGAAGTCCTCAAATAATGATTTAAAGACTTCAAGGTACAGAGAATCAACCAGCAAGTGACCTGTGCCCCATGCTGCAGAGGAAGGCAAAAAAAACCCATCGCCTATGCCAATTTGCCTTGGGGGAAAATTCCTTCTTGACGCCAAATATGGCGATCAGTTAAACCCTGAGCCAATGTGCAGCCAGCCAGACACCCAGAAAGAATTATCTGTCATAACTCAGAATCCATCGCATCTAACATCCCATCACAGGCCATTTGGGCATATTTACCGCTAGTAGTCAAAGATCAGTCAGTTGCCAAATTAGGCTGTCCCATCATACCATCCCCTCCATAAACTTATCAAGCTCAGTCTTGAAGCCAGCTAGGTTTCTTGCTCCTATTGCTTCCTTTGGAAGGCTGTTCCAGAACTTCATTCCCGTGATGATTAGAAAGCTTCATCTAATTTCAAGTCTAAACTTCCTAATGGCCAATTTATGTCCATTTGTTCTTGTGTCCACATTGGTGCTGAACTTAAATAAATCCTCTCCCTCCCTGTTATTTGTCCCTCTGATGTACTTATAGAGAGCAATCATATCTTCCCTCAGCCTTCTTTTGGTCTGGCTATACAAGCCAAGCTCTTTGAGTCTGATCTCATAAGGCAAGTTTTCCATTCCTCAGATCATCCTAGTAGCTCTTCTCTGCACCTGTTCCAGTTTGAATTCATCTTTCTTAAACATGGGAGACTAGAACTGCACACAGAATTCCAGATGGGGTCTGACCAGTGCCTTATGTAATGGTACTAACCCCTCCCTATCTCTACTGGAAGAACCTCGCCTGATACATCCTAGGACCACATTAGCTTTTTTCATGGTCACATCACATTGGCGGCTCAGTCATCCTGTGATCAACCAATACACCCAGGTCCTTTTTTTCTTCTTTTATTTCCAACTGATGCGCCCCCAGCATATAGCAAAAGTTCTTATTAGTCTCTAAGTTCATGACTTTGCACTTTTCACTATTAAATTTCATCCTATTTCTATTACTCCAGTTTACAAGGTCATACAGATCTTGTTGTATAATATCTCTCTCTTTTTTTGTATTAGCAATACCTCCCAACTTTTGTGTCATCTGCAAACTTTATTAGCGCACTCCCACTTTTTGTGCCAAGGTCAGAAATAAAAAGGTTAAACAGGATTGGTCCCAAGATCAATCCCTGAGGAACTCCACTAGTAACCTCCCTCCAGCTTGACAGTTCACAGTATGACTTGTTGTAGTCTTCCTCTTTAACCAGTTCCTATATCCACCTTCCAATTTTTTATATTAATCCTCATCTTTTCCAATTTAACTAATAATTCTCCATGTGGAACCATATCAAATGCCTTACTGAAATCTAGGTAAATTAGATCCACTGCATTTCCTTTGTCTAAAAAATCTGTTACCTTCTCAAAAAAGGAGATCAGGTTGGTCTGGCACAATCTACCTTTTGTAAAACAATGTTGTATTTTGTCCCAATTACTGTTAACCTCAATGTCCTTAACTACATTCTTTCAAAATTTTTCCAACACCTTGCATACTATTGAGGTAAAACTAACAGGCCTGTAATTACACAGATCATTTTTTCCCTTTCTTAAAAATAGGAACTATGTTAGCAAATCTCCAGTCATACAGTACAACCCCTGAGTTTACAGATTAATTAAAAATCCTTGCTAATGGGCTTGCAATTTCACATGCCAGTTCCACATGCCAGATATCAGTTAATATCCTTGGATGGAGATTATCTGAGCCACCTGATTTAGTCCCATTAAGCAATTTGAGTTTGGCTTCTACCTCGGATGTAGTAATTTTTACCTCCATATTCTCAATCTCATTAGCCCCCCTGCCACTATCCCTAAACTCTTCATTAGCCTCATTAAAAACTGAGGCAACATATCTGTTTAAATATAGAGCCATGCCTAGACTATCCTTAACCTCCACCCCATCCTCAGTGTTTAGTGGTTCCACTTCTTCTTTGTTTGTTTTCTTCCTGTTTATGTGGCTATAGAACCTTTTACTGTTGGGTTTAATTCCCTTAGCAAGGTCCATCTCTATTTGGCTTTTGGTTTTTCTCACTTGGTCTCTACATGTTCTGACCTCCAAGAGAGAGCTTTTCTTGCTGATCCCTCCCATCTCCACTCCTTGTAGGCTTTCTGCTGTCTTTTAATCACCTAAGATGCTTGCTCATCCAGCTTGATCTACAACTCTTGTCTTTGAATTTTTTCTCCTTCCTTAGGATGCAGGCTTTGTGACCCGTCCATGCCCAGGGTAGCCAACTGATAATGCCAGGGTCAGGGCAGGCTGTAAAAGGAGAGCAGATTCTACCCAGCACTGGTGGGTGACACTGAAGTCAGACTTCCCAACCAGCCACAAACAGTGCTTCTGATTCCCCCACACTGGTTATCAAGAAGCCACTATGCAAATATAACACAGTCCCCTTTACTGCATTTCAGTCTCTGGTTCCCAAACTGCCACTAGATCCAGTAAAGAGATCAGTTATTTAAACTCTATGCTCTTTACTAAAAAGATTCCTTCTGATACCAAGGGATCAGCCACAGTACCAGATCACAATAAGTTTTACTCTTATCCAAAATATCACGCTGCCAGTCAATCCTTTAGTAACTAAAACTAAAGGTTTATTATAAAAAGAAAAACAAACAATAAGAGAAATGTTAAAGGATTAAAGCAATCAGAGACATACAAATGATTTGAAAGTCCATATACATCAGGTTTCTAGAAGAATTGTGGAGTTGCAGGCTTGTATAGTCCCTCTGGTGTACATCCAGTACCTCGATGGGTGTCAGACCTTTGTTTCACAGCTTCAGTTCAGTTGCAGATGGGTTGCTTCAGAGGTAGATAGGTGACTGAAAGCTGAACAGTAGACAAAATGGATCCCAAAGGCTCCGCCTTATATATCCTCTGGCCCTTGCCACGCTGCTTGTGGAATTTTACAGGAACCAAAATGGAGTCCAGAGTCACATGGGCCAATCATGGTAACTCTTCAGGTATGCCTTTAGTTCCTTCCTGGGCCTTTTGCTTCTGTAAAGGTTGTGATGGGCCATTAAGCGGACTATCGTCCTGTCGCCTCTCTGTCTGGGGTACGCCTTATACAGCACAGTTTGAAATACAGGTATATCAAAAATATCCATAACTTCTATTACAGATATAACACATGAACATAAACATTATCATCTTACTCAGCACATTATAACCTTTCCAACAGTACCTGACATGGCATGTCTTACATGAATCACTATGATTTTGACATACTGATGTCAGACAATATAAGGAATGCCGCTCCCCCCCACCACCAATCCAGCCAGTGTGACAGGCTTCAGATAGTTCCTACAACTTTGACTTGAAGTAATTTCAAGCCTCCTCTGCCTTTCGATCCATGAGTTCTTCATTCCAGTCCACTTCCCTAACTAAATTCCTTAATTTTAAAGCTAGCCCTTTTGAAACCAAAGACCCTAGTCACAGATCTATTTTTTGTGTATCCTTCCATTCAGTTTGAACTGAATTAGCTCATGGTTGCTCAAATCAAGGTTGTCCACTACAACCAGTGCTTCTACAAGGTCCTCACTACTCACCAATACCAAATCTAAAGTAGCATTCTCTCTTGTTGGTTCAGAAACTATTTGGTGACGGAATCAGTCAGCCATCACATCCAGGAAAAGCTGAGCCTTATTACTATTACTAGCACTAGTCTCCCAGTCTATATCTGGGAAATTAAAATTTCCCATAATCACACAGTTCCCAGTAATATTTACTTCATTAAAGACATCAAGGACATCTCTATCCATAACAAAATCGGATCATAGAATCATAGAACATTAGACTTGGAAGGGATCTCAGGAGGTCATCTAGTCCAACCCCTTGCTCAAAGCAGGACTAACCTCAGCTAAATCATCCCGGTGAGGGTTTTGTCAAGCCACAGCTTAAAAACCTCTAAAGATGGAGATGCCACCACTTCCCTAGGTAACCCATTCCAATGGTTCACCACCCTCCTGGTGAAGAACTTTTTCCTAATGTCCAGCCTAGACCTCTCCAACTGAAACTTGAGAACTTTGCTCCTTGTTCTGTCATCTGCCACCACTGAAAACAGCCTAGCTCCATTCTCCATGGAACACCCTTTCAGGTAGTTAAAAACTGCTATCAAATCCCCCCTCATTCTTCTCTTCTGCAGACTAAACAGGCCTAGTTCTTTCAGCCTCTCCTCATAAGTCTTGTGCTCCAGCCCCCTTCTCATTTTTGTTACCCTCTGCTGCACTCTCTCCAACTTGTCCACATCCTTTTTGTAGTGGGAGGCCCAAAACTGGACACAGTACTCCAAATGCAGCCTCACCAATACCGAATAGAGGGGAATAATCACTTCCCGTGATATGCTGGCAATGCTCTTACTAATGCAGACCAATATGCCATTAGCCTTTTTGGCAACCGGCGCACACTGCTGACTCATATCCAGCTTCTTATCCACTGTAAACCACAGATCCTTTTCTGCAGAACTACTGCCTAGCTCGTCGGTCCCCAGTCTGTAGCTGTGTGTGAGATTCTTCTGTCCTAAGTGCAGGACTCTGCACTTGTCCTTCTTGAATCTCATCAGATTTTTTTTTGGCCCAATCCTCCAATTTGTTTAGGTCCTTCCAGGGCATCTACCACTCCCCCTAGCTAAGTGGAACCCTCAGCAAGTTTGCAGATGACATCTACCCGATCCTCCAGATCATTAATGAAGATGTTGAACAAAACCAGCCCCAGGACCGACCCCGGGGCACTCCACTTGTGACCATCTGCCAGCTACACATGGAGCCATTGATCGCTACTCATTGAGCCCTATACTCTAGCCAGTTCTCTATCTACTTTATAGTCCATTCATCCAACCTATACTTTTTTAACTTGCTGATCAGAATACTGTGGGAGACCATATCAAAAGCTTTGCTAAAGTCAAGGTATATCACGTCCACTCCTTTCCCCACATCCACAGAACCAGTCACCTCTTCATAGAAAGCAATCAGGTTGGTCAGGCATGACTTGCCCTTGGTGAATCCATGTTGATTGCTCCTGATCACCTTCCTCTCTTTTAAATGCCTTAAAATGGATTCCTTGAGGACTTGCTTCATGATTTTTCCAGGGATTGAGATGAGGCTGACCAACCTGTAGTTCCCTGGATCCTCTTTCTACCCTTTCTTGAAGATGGGCACTATATTTGCTTTTTTCCAGTCATCAGGGGCCTCCCCCAGTTGCCACGAGCTTTCTAAGATAATAGCCAATGGCTCTGAAATCACATCAGCTAACTCCCTCAGCATCCTTGGGTGCATTGCATCTAGCCCCAGGGACTTGTGTATGTCAAATCTTTCTAAATAGTCCTGGACCTATTTGTTCAGCACTGTGGGATGTTCACCTCCTCCCCATTCTGTGCCACCCAGTGCAGGAGTCTGGGAGCTGACTTCGTCTGTGAAGACAGAGGCAAAAAAGGCATTGAGTGCCTCAGCTTTCTCCACATCCTCTGTCACTAGGTTGCCTCTCCCATTCTGTAAGGGGCCCACAATTTCCCTAATCTTCCTCTCGTTGCTAGCATACCTGTAAAAACACTTTTTGTTCCCTTTTATGTCCCTTGCTAGCTGCAACTCCAATTGTGCTTTGGCCTTCCTGATTTCATTCCTGCAATGTTTGAGCAGTGTTTTTATAATCCTCCCTAGTCATCTGACCAAACTTGTAAGCTTCTTTTTTGTGTTTAAGCTCATCAATGAGTTCTTTGTTAAGCAAAGCTGGTCGCCTACCACACTTGCTATTCTTTCTGCACATCGGGATGGTTTGTTCCTGTGCCCTCAAAGCTTTCTTTAAAATACAGCCAACCCTCTTGGATTCCTTTCCCCCTCATATTAGCCTCCCAGGGGATCCTGCCCATCAGCTCCCTGAGGGAGTCAAAGTCTGCTTTTCTGAAGTCCATGGTCCGTAACCTGCTGTTCTCCTTTCTTCCTTTTGTCAGGATCCTGAACTCGACCATCTCATGGTCACTGCTGCCTAGGTTGCCACCCACTTCTACTTCCCCTACCAAATCTTCCCTGTTTGTGAGCAGCAGGTCAAGAGCAGCACGGCCCCTAGTGGTTGCTCCAGCATTTGCACCAGGCAGTTATCCGCAACACAGTCCAAAAAACTTCCTGGATTGTTTGTGCCCTGCTTTATAGCTCTTCTAGCAGGTATGAGGGTGATTGAAGTCCCCCATGAGAATCAGGTCCTGTGAAATGGAAACTTTCCCTAGTTGAGTGAAGAAAGCCTCATCTACCTCATCCTCCTGGTCCGGTGGTCTATAACAGGCACCCACCACAACCTCACCATTATTGTTCTTGCTTCTAAGCTTAATCCTGAGACTCTCAACTGGCTTATCTCCAGTTTCACATGAGCTCAGAGCAATCATAGCTCTCTTACATACAGTGCAACTCCTCCACCCTTTCGCCCCTGCCTGTCCTTCCTGAACAGCTTATACCCATCCATGATGGTGCTCCAGTTGTGTGAGTTACTCCAAGTCTCAGTTATTCCAATCATGTCATAGTTTCTTGACTGTGCCAGAACCTCCAATTCCTCCTGCTTGTTTTCCAGGCTTCTTGTGTTTGTGTACAGGCACTTGAGATAACGAGCTGATTGCCCTACTTTCTTAGTACTAATCAGGAGGCCTCCCCGTTGTACCTTCCTCCTTCTGCTTCCTCGTGGGTCCCACTTCCACACTTACCTTCAGGCTTAGGTTTCCGTCCCCCATCGAACCTAGTTTAAAGCCCTCCTCACTAGGTTAGCCAGCCTGTCTGCGAAGATATTCTTCCCTCTCTTCATTAGGTGAATCCCGTCTCTTCCTAGTAATCCTTTTTCCTGGAACAACAGCCCATGATCGAAGAATCCAAAGCCCTCTCCCCGACACTACCTACGTAGCCACGCATTTAATTCCACAATGCGACGGTCCCTACCTGGGCCTTTTCCTTCAACAGGAAGGATGGATGAGCACATCACTTCCACCTCAAATGCCTTTATCCTTCTTCCCAGAGCCACATACTCCGCAGTGATCCACTCAAGATCGTTCTTTGCAGTGTCATTGGTGCCCATGTGGAGAAGTAGGAAGGGGTAGTGGTTTGAGGGCATGACAAGTCTCGGAAGTCTCTCTTTCACATCCTGAATCCTAGCTCCAGGCAAGCAGCACGCTTCTCTAGTTTCCCAGTCCGGACGGCAGATGGATGATTCTGTCCCCCTTAGGAGGGAGTCCCCGACCACCATCACCCTTCTCTTCCTCTTGGGAGTGGTGATTGTGGAACCCCCATCCCTAGGACAAGGCATCCCTTGCTCTCTGATCAACAGGGTCTCTTTCTGATTCATTCCCTCAGATGAGTCTTGCAAATTATTCACCGCTGTAGTACCTGTGCAGAGAGCCTGAAAACGATTGCGTACATCTATCTGCTCGGTGGGCATATGGGTTCTCTTTCTTCGGGAGGTCACATGCTGCCAATTTTCTTCCCCGTTCTTCCACTTCCTCTCCATTGCCTTCTCTGAATTTTCCTCACACTGTGCCTGCAGTAACAAATCATAGACTCATAGACTCATAGGTCAGAAGGGACCAATATGATCATCTAGTCTGACCTCCTGCACAAGGCAGGCCACAAAACCCTACCCATACACTATTTATAACAATCCCGAACCCATGACTGAGTTATTGAAATCCTCAAAAGTGAGATTTGAAGACCTCAAGCTGCAGGGAATCCATCAGCAAGCGACCCATGCCCCACGCTGCAGAGGAAGGCGAAAAACCTCCGGGGCCTCTGCCAATCCACCCCGGAGGAAAATTCTTTCCTGACCCCAAATATGG
>ML675603.1:28181758-28196260 GCA_007922155.1 Mesoclemmys tuberculata
CCTTTAGTAAATCCATGTTGCAATTTGTCCCAATTACCATTGACCTTTGATCAAGGAAGACCTCATTTTCTTTAATGCAGCGCAGGGTTGATATTTGGGTCTCCAGTCCTTTCACCTTCTCTTCCAATATGGAAACCAGCCTGCACTTCATATAGATGAAGTCGGCTCTATCCTGTGGGAGGAAGACAAACATAGCACATCCAGTGCAGGTGACAACAGCAGATCCCTCACTCTCCATATCTTCCCTCTGAGAGCCTCTTCAGATGCTATGTTTACTGCTCAGCTAAGTCTGAAAGGCAAAGGATCCCTGTGGTCTGTAGCACACCTCAAGCAGTATGCAAGGGAAGCTCTAGTAGCTTTCTTCCCCAATATGATTTTTGCCCAGACTCTATTTTATCCACTGCATTGCTTCTAATTTCTTTACAGTCTCCTTCATCATTGATATACAGTGCTACTCCACCACGTTTGCCGTTATTTCTGTCTTTCCTAAACAGCATATACCCTTCAATACCTGTACTCAAGTATGACTACTATTCTAACATGTTTCTGTTATCCCTATAATATCTGGTTTTACTTCCTGCACTAGTAGCTCTAGTTCCTCCATTTTGTTACCCAGGCTCCTTGCATGGGGATATAAACATCTTAATTTTTGCTGTTTGCTTTCACTCACATACCTTACATGATTTGTCAAAGTCATTCTACTGCCAGTATCACCTATTAGACTGGTATCTACACCACCCTTCCTCTTAATGTCCATTCTCCTACCCACTGCTACATCCTTTGCTATTTCATTTTCCTCCCTCTCAATGTTAAAATCAAGCATGGAGATTACCAGGGCATCTTCCAACCATCTCCCCCAAAATCCTAGTTTAAAGCTCTCTTAATCAGTCAGAAGCAAGGCGGTGACCTGGTCATTCATATACACATTCACTACACACTATGTCATCATGCAACAGGCAAGGAGTGATGCTGCCTTCGGACAAGCAGTCTGACAGTCCATATCAACACGGACCTCCGATTTCACCTCCTAACTCATAGCTTGGGAATCATCTGCATGGGAATGAACATGAGCAAGCACTCAGAAAAGAAAAAATGGTTACTAGCCGTTCCGTAACTGTTGTTTTTTGAGATGTGTTGCTCATATCCATTCCAAAACCAGCTCACCGGCCCCTCTGTCACAATAGCCAGCAAGAAGGAACTAAGGGGGAGATGGGTTGCCAGCTGCCTATATACTGTGCCATGAAGGTGCCACTCCAAGGGGCACCAGAACCAATCTGGCATGTCCCACTAGGAAAAAGCTTCCAGCGATGGTGAAGGTGATGCACACATATATATGGGAATGGACATGAGCAACACATCTTGAGGAACAACAGTTACAGAAAGATTAGTAATAGTTTTTTACTGTTTCCTAACTAAATATATTTAGAATTGGGCAGCTGCAATTAGCTCAAGAAATACAAAAATGTGATCAGCTGAAAAAAGGTAGTTGAAACATATCCTCTCACTTTTCCCAGTCTCATCCATGGTGATCCAAAATTCAGCTAAGTCCTCACATCCTCCCTGCTCCCCAAAAAGAAAATCCCGATTAAACTGTCAAAAAAATTGATTAAGTGAATTTCAAGACTTGTACAAGATATTGGGTTAAGCTACTTACATCTTGTATTTAATTATGTACTGAAGAGGTAAAGCAAATGCATTATTAGTACAGGATTTTCCTCACCGCTCCACCAAAGTCAACAAGATGACTTTTGTTCTAAGAATGCCAACAAAGATATCAGTGCCAAATGTGGTGGTGGTTTTTCTGATGACATTTATCAACAGACACCACTAAATTATTAGTTTCACTTAAACTACTCAAAAATGGTAACCAGTTTTGATGATAACCTAGTGGGATGGCATTGTATTGGTGACATACATCTGCTATTTATGAGAGCCTGAGATAAAAAATATTATGAAAGTGCAAACATTTATTATGAATATAAGTAGTGGTCTGTATATTATATGAATAGGCAAAATAAACTATAAATCTACTGAGCAATTACTTTTCTGGACCTTTTGCAGACAGCTCTTTCAATTATCACTGATTAACTTAACAATTTTTCACCGACTGTCTCTACACTGTAAATTCAAGTTACAATGTGAAGTTTATTTCTTTTTGTCATTCACTATCTATGAGGTACCATATTCAGAAAAAGATTTCTCTTAAAAATAATATACAGCAAAAGTAAATAAATGAAAAGCTGTCAGCATCAGTAGAGGGTCATCTGTCTGTCCCTTGAGTACATTTATGGGCTAAATTTTCATTTAATACTTAACATATGCAAAAGCAATACAGCATCTTCCTTAAACTCCCTTTTTATTTTATGTATATCATAACCTTCCTCAACAACTTTACATATTTATGCTTCACCTGTAAAACTAATATCTATATTCTTTGCTAATATAATATGTGGAATAAAAAAGAGAAAACATGATTGTTTACACACTCCCATTGCAACTGTTCCTGAGATTTAAAAGATAGTTTTGAAAAAGATTCTCCCATTTTGTAAGTCAAGTCCCTGTCATTCTTTCCTTCCCATCCTTTGCTTCAATAATTGACTAACTTATCTTTGATTAACTTTGGGTAGGCATTACATCTCTATTTGTTAACAATCTAGCCAATAGTACATAGTTGTATCAAGTACTACTTATAAAGGTCAAGCCAAATACAGTATATTTACTGCATATTAACAGGCCCATACCACTGTCCGAACTACTTGTTAAAAATGCATTACAGGTTCACTGAGTTCCATTTCCTGGATGTCTCAAAATAAATACATAAACTTTGTTTCTGAGTTAAGAGCCTCCAAACGCAGCTTTACTAATTAATAAACAGATTTTAAACCAGAAAACCCAAACTGTTAATTTAAAACCCAAACTGTCAGACCTGAGGAAAAGCTCAGGGTAGCTTGAAAGCTTGTCTTTCTCACCAACAGAACTTGGTTCCATAAAAGATGTTACCTCACCCACCTTGTCACTCTAATATCCTGGGTCCCACATAACTGCAATACTGAATATAAATATGGTTAGAGCTGTGTATGTTTTTCAGTGTGTGAAAGGGATTAGAAAGCAAGGAGAAAGGAAGCAGACAGAGGGAAAAGCAGTAGTGTATGATCCTGTGAAGAAGCCAAAAGAAAGAGATTCCTTTGGGCATAGTACTTGCTGAAAAGGCAAACTTTGATTTCTGAACAAAAAACCTGTCTCCTGTTTCTTTCTACTGTGTATAGGGAAACACAACTTTGAGTACATTCTTTGTAAATAAACAGGTTTGCACCAAAGAAATATCTAACACTTATCAATTTCTCCTCGTAATGGAAGCAACCCACCAAAGCCCTGAATGCTGGCTAACTGTTCGGACTAAAAAGTATAACAATACATGGGTACAGCATTCCTACAAGCTCCTCCATGCCCTTAATACTGATAAGAGATACTGATAATTGTTTCTTTCTGCCTTGTGCATCTCCAGCAATAGTACAGATTCCGCAGAGAAAATTCTGTTCTTACTGACTCCTTTGCAAACCTTTACTTTATTTTCAGATTCTGTCTATGGTTCAACCTATGCCACCTCATTGTTTTTAAAGAGGTTGCAGTCATGTAACAAAAGGTAAAATTTGGCCTGTGTATGGAATTTAGTTTTCATGATTCTATTAATGATGAATTAGCTACCAAAGAAAAGAATCCAGCTCTCACTTACACATTCTGCAGTATTAGGAGTAAAACCTTTTCTATCATTAAAGTAAGTAAATATGACTGTGAATACACACAGGGAGTAGATATATCCAGTAAGAAAAAGTCACTTTTACACAGCCACTTTTCAAATTGTGTTTTAAGCATGGGTGCCTGGATCCACAGAGGTACTCATGCCCCTAGAAAATCACTGGAACAACCATACAATCCACAAAGCCTGAGCTAGGTGCCTAGGCTCCCTATACCATGCATGGGGAGACATATGCACCTAAGTATGCAATCCACAAAAGCCAGCATTCTAAGTGGCACTGGCTCCTCTCCTAAGCTACCAATGGGAGATACCGAGAGGGGTGTGTCTAAACCCCAACCTCTCACAGAGATAGGTGCCAAAATCTGGACTACATGGAAGTGTCTATAATCCACAACTGGGAACCTCTCTTCTGGAGTTGGGCACTTAAGTTGTTTCTTGTGAGGAGTTAGGCACTTGAATCACTCCACACAAAACAGCAGGAAGAGGAGGAGTTGGTGGTGCTGCCCACCTTATAACTTTTAGCTCAGTGGTTAGAGCATTCTAACCATGTGAGAGCGACAAATTTTCCTGTCTGCCTGATGGGGAGTAAGAGAGAACTCCCACATCTCAGGAGAGTGCTCCAACCACTGAGTTATGAGTTATTCTGATGAGGGGCTCCCTCCGCTTCTCCTGTTAAAGCTATGCAACTTTCAAAGAGTCCTCAGAGTAAGAGAACAGGACCTGGGTCTCCCACCTTCCATGTGGGTGCCCTAGCCACCAAGCTACAGAGTCATTCTCTATCATTGTCCTCATCAGAGTATCACATAGCTCAGTGGTTAGAGCAATCACCTGAGAAACATAGGAAGCTCCTCTTCAAATCCTTTCTCCCCTTCAGGCAGAGGGGGGAATGGAACCTGGGTCTCCCACATCCCAGGCAAGTGCTCTAACCACTGGGCTAAAAGTTACAAAATTGGCAGCACTGCCATTACCCAGATTTTGAATGGGACCTGATCTGGTAGGCAGCCTCTTGATACATCTACTAGATCAGGCCCCGCGTGCGAGATAGGTGGAAGGTGTGATGCTGGCAGATCAGGTACCAGCTCATGCCAGAGCCCAAGACCAATTCATTTATATATTAGTATAGTTCAAAGTGATTGTTAAATGTGTACGGGTATATTTGAGGATTAAACTGCATGAAAACTAGTGAGATGTTACTTACGTTGTTTTCACTTATCTGCACCTTTTTATAATGTAGTAGCTTTTACATTGTGTATACTTATGTGTGACAGGGTATGCCTGCTCCACACTAGGCCACAAGGGGTTAACCCCACACTATGAACTAAGGAGGCCAGGCTCCTTCTTCCCTGCTGAGCAAGCTCCAACTGGAACCATACTATCAAAGGTTCAGGGCTCAGCTTAGTGGGAGCTGACTGGGGAGGAGAGAGAACATGTGTTGCAGCCTCCCACCCAGGAGCTATCAGATTGTCAGACCTCCGACTTACCGAGACCCAGACCAATATCTGGCTGTTCTTGGAAGCCCATGAGGGGAAGAAGTCATTGGGAACTTTGTCTCCTTACTACCCTGGAAAGCCAGAGGACCTGTGGACTATGGAGCAGGAAGATAGAATAGGAAGTAGCCCAGGGGAACAAGACATTGATCCAGCTGTGATATCAAAAACAGAGTCAGCATCTTTCGGGAGGATCCCCACTGACCTAGTGGTGGATATGCTCGCTGCTGATAGGGAAGTGGGACACCACGAGGAAGTAGAAGGAGGAAGGTGCAATAGGGGAGGCCTCCTGATTCATACTGAGAAAGTAGGACAATGGGCTAGTTATCTCAAGTGCCTGTACACAAATGCAAGAAGCCTGGAAAACAAACAGGAGGAATTGGAAGTCCTGGCACAGTCAAGAAATTATGATACGATTGGAATAACTGAGACTTGGAGTAACTCACACAACTGGAGCACCATCATGGATGGGTAGAAACTGTTCAGAAAGGATAGGCAGGGGCGAAAGGGTGGAGGAGTTGCACTGTATGTAAGAGAGCTATGATTGCTGTGAGCTCCAGTATGAAACTGGAGATAAGCCAGTTGAGAGTCTCTGGGTTAAGCTTAGAAGCAAGAACAATAAGGATGAGGTTGTGGTGGGTGCCTGTTATAGACTACCGGACCAGGAGGATGAGGTAGATGAGGCTTTCTTCAATCAACTAGGGAAAGTTTCCATTTCACAGGACCTGAGTCTCATGGGGGACTTCAATCACCCTGACATCTGCTAGAAGAGCAATACAGCAGAGCACAAACAATCCAGGAAGTTTTTGGACTGTGTTGCAGACAACTTCCTGGTGCTAATGCTGGAGCAACCAACTGGGGGCCGTGCTGCTCTTGACCTGCTGCTCACAAACAGGGAAGATTTGGTAGGGGAAGTAGAAGTGGGTGGCAACCTAGGCAGCAGTGACCATGAGATGGTCGAGTTCAGGATCCTGACAAAAGGAAGAAAGGAGAACAGCAGGTTACGGACCATGGACTTCAGAAAAGCAGACTGACTCCCTCAGGGAGCTGATGGGCAAGATCCCCTAGGAGGTTAATATGAGGGGGAAAGGAATACAAAAGAACTGGCTGTATTTTAAAGAAAGCTTATTGAGGGCACAGGAACAAACCATCCCGATGTGCAGAAAGAATAGCAAATATGGTAAGCGACCAGCTTGGCTTAACAAAGAACTCATTGGTGAGCTTAAACACAAAAAAGAGGCTTACAAGAAGTGGAAGTTTGGTCAGATGACTAGGGAAGGTTATAAAAATACTGCTCGAACATGCAGGAATGAAATCAGGAAGGCCAAAGCGCAATTGGAGTTGCAGCTAGCAAGGGACATAAAGGGGAACAAGAAGGGTTTTTACAGGTATGTTAGCAACAAAAGGAAGATTAGGGAAAGTGTGGGCCCTTACAGAATGGGAGAAGCAACCTAGTGACAGAGGATGTGGAGAAAGCTGAGGCACTCAATGCCTTTTTTGCCTCTGTCTTCACAGACGACGTCAGCTCCCAGACTCCTGCACTGGGTGGCACAGAATGGGGAGGAGGTGAACATCCCACAGTGCTGAACAAATAGGTCCAGGACTATTTAGAAAGATTGGACATACACAAGTCCATGGGGCCAGATGCAATACACCTGAGGGTGCTGTGGGAGTTAGCTGATGTGATTTCAGAGCCATTGGCTATTATCTTAGAAAGCTCATGGCAATTGGGGGAGGTCCCTGATGACTGGAAAAGGGCAAATATAGTGCCCATTTTCAAGAAAGGGTAGAAAGAGGATCCAGGGAACTACAGACCAGTCAGCCTCACCTCAATCCCTGGGAATAATCATGAAGCAGCTCCTCAAGGAATCCATTTTAAAGCACTTAAAAGAGAGGAAGGTGATCAGGAGCAATCAACATGGATTCACCAAGGGCAAGTCATGCCTGACCAACCTGATTGCTTTCTATGAAGAGGTGACTGGTTCTGTGGATGTGGGGAAAGGAGTGGACGTGATATACCTTGATTTTAGCAAAGCTTTTCATACAGTCTCCCACAATATTCTTATCAGCAAGTTAAAGTATGGGTTAGATGAATGGACTATAAAATGGATAGAGAACTGGCTAGGTCATAGGTCTCAACGAGTAGTGATCAATGGCTCCATGTGTAGCTGGCAGTCGGTCACAAGCGAAGTGCCCCAGGGGTCGGTCCTGGGGCCGGTTTTGTTCAGCATCTTCATTAATGATCTGGAGGATGGGGTAGATGGCACCCTCAGCAAGTTTGCAGATGACACTAAGCTAGGGGGAGTGGTAGATACCCTAGAAGGTAAGTATAGGATACAGAAGGACCTAAACAAATTGGAGGATTGGGCCAAAAAAAATCTGATGTGGTTCAACAAGGACAAATGAAGAGTCCTGCACTTAGGATGGAAGAATCCCATGCACAGCTACAGACTGGGGACCAATGAGCTAGGCAGTAGTTCTGCAGAAAAGGACCTGGGGGTTACAGTGAATAAGAAGCTGGATTTGAGTCAGCAGTGTGCCCTGGTTGCCAAGAAGGCTAATAGCATATTGATCTGCATTAGTAAGAGCATTGCCAGCAGATTGCGGGAAGTGATTATTCCCCTCTATTCAGCATTTGTGCGGCTGCATTTGGAGAGTATTGTGTCCAGTTTTGGGCCTCCCACTACAAAAAGGATGTGGACAAGTTGGAGAGAGTCCAGCAGAGGGTAACAAAAACGAGAAGGGGACTGGAGCACAAGACTTATGATGAGAGGCTGAAAGAAGTAGGCCTGATTAGTCTGCAGAAGAGAAGAATGAGGGGGGATGTGATAACCGCCTTTACTACCTGAAAGGGAGTTCCAGGGAGGACAGAGCTCAGCTGTTTTCACTGGTGGCAGATGACAGAACAAGGAGCCATGGTCTCAGTTGCAGTTGGGGAGGTCTAGGTTGGACATTAGGAAAAAGTTTTTCACTAGGAGGGTGGTGAAGCACTGGAATGTGTTACCTAGGGAGGTGGTGGAATCTCTGTCTTTAGAGGTTTTTAAGATGCAGCTTGACAAAACCCTCCCTGGGATTATTTAGCTGAGGTTAGTCCTGCTTTGAGCACGGGTTGGACTAGATGACCTCTTGAGGTCCCTTCCAACTCTAATATTCTATGATTCTATGATCCTCAGCTGGGACCTGGGAGAGTATGGAATACCTGGGTCCCTCTATCCCTGCTGCCACCGCTGGGTAGTGGCCCACCCACCCCCTTTTGCCACTAGGCCGTACCGCCCGGTGCTGAAGGGCAGCCCTGCTGAATCCGGCCGCTGGGGCTGTACTGCCTGGTGTGAAGGGCAGCCCTGCTGACTCCGACCATTAGGTCATAGAATAATAGGACTGGCAGGGACCTTGAGAGGATTTCTAGTTCAGTTCCCTGCACTGAAGGGAGGCCCAAGCATTATCTTAACCATCCCTGACAGGAGTCTGTACAATCTGCTCTTAAAAATCTCTAATGACGGAGATTCCACCACCTCTCTAGGCAATTTATTTCAGGGCTGAATTACCCTGACGTTTAGGAAATTTTTTCTAATCTCCAACCGAAACCGCCCTTCCTGCAATTTAAGCGCATTTCCTCTTGTTTTATCCTCAGATATTATTGAGAACAATTTATCTCACTCCTTCTTGTAACGACCTTTTATGTATTAGAAAACTGTTTTCATGTCTTCCTTCAGGCCTCTCTTCTCCAGACTAAACTAACCCCCTTTATTTAATCTTCCGTCATAGGTCATGTTTTCTAGACTTTTTAATAATTTTTCTTGCTTTTCTCTGGATTTTCTCCAATTTGTCCATATCTGTCCTGAAATGTGGCACCCAGAACTGGATTCAGTACTCTAGTTGAGGTCTTATCAGCACAGAATAGAGTGGAAGAATTATTTCTCGTGTTTTGCTTACAACACTCCTCCTAATACATCCCAGAATGATGTTTTGGGTTTTTTTGCAAGTGTTACACTGTTGACTCATATTTACTTTGTGATCCACTATGATCCCCAGAGCTCTTTCCATAGTACTCCTTCCTAAACAGTCATTTTCCATTGTGTATGTGTCCAACTGATTGTTCTTTCCCAAATGGAGTACTTTGCGATTGTGCTGATTGAATTTCATCCTATTTACTTTAGACCATTTCTCTGGTTTCTCTAGTGTTGTACCTTGTCACCACACCTAGATCATTATGAATTTTAATCCTATCCGCCAAAGTACTTGCAAGCCCTCACAGGTTGGTATCATCCGCATGCTTTATAAGTATACTCACTATGCCATTATCTAAATCATTAATGAAAGGTATTGAACAGAACTGGACCCAAAACTGTTCCCTGTGGGACCCCACTCAGTATGCCCTGCCAGCTTCACAGTGAACCACTCATAACTGCTCTCTGGGAATGGTTTTCCAACCAATTATGCACCCACCTTATAGTAGTTCCATGCATTTCCCTAGTTATGAAAAGGTAATGCGAGACTGTATCAGAAGCCTTACTAAAATCAAGATATACCACATCTGCCTCTTCCCTCATCCATTAAGCTTGTTACCCTGTCAAAGAAAGCTATCAGGTTTGGTTTGACACAATTTTTTTTGACAAATCCATGCTGACTGTTACTTATCACCTTATTATCTTCTAGGTGTTTGCAGACTGATTGCTTAATTATATGCTCCATTATCTTTCCTGGTACTGAAGTTAAGATGACAGGTCTGTAATTCCCGGGGTTGTCCTTTTCCCCCTTTTTATAGATTGGCATTACACCTCCTTGATGAGAAAAACGGTAATTTGGACTTGATTGCTGGGCCATAATACCCCAAAGGGTTGACGCCGTATACCTGCCCTGCAACACCCTGTAACTAAATAACCCGTCAAATGAGAAAGAAGCCTTGTGGAATGTGAATGAAGAACTTTAACAGAAAAGTGCTAATTTCAAAGCAAGTGGTCGTTGCATGTGATGATCGGAGGTCAAAGACTCAAAATGCATTCCTTACTCTGTGTCATCAAAGGAAAAGCCCATGTGGGTAGTGACACTGTCGTTTGTTTTCTGTGAGAAGCTATAAGTATGGATTCAAGGAAAGATCCTGCATCTCTGGAATGTTTGAACTCTTACAGGGAAATGTACCAGAAGCAAAGTGGAGATCCCCAGAGACGAGCTAGGTACTTTGAAAAGACATTTGGGAAACTGACAGTTTATTACATCACTGCCACCATTTGGAATTACAAACTGTGACATACCTGTGCATATATTTTACCTGCTTTAATCCTTCAGTATTTCTCATGTTCTTATCTTAGCTAATCAACCTTTAGTTAATTTACTATAGAATTGGCTGTCAGCTTTGTCTTTAGTTCAAGATCTAGGATACCAGTTGATCTGGGGTAAGTGACTGGTCTCTTGGAACTGGAAGCAACCTAAATGTGATGTGTTATTTGGTGTAAGTGACCTGTTATCACAAAGTCCAGTTTGTCTGGGTGGCAAAATAGATGGGAGAGTCTAAGGCGACTATTTGTGACTCCAGGGTAAGACTGGTATAGTGATCCAGGAGTTCACATTTGTTACTGGCTTGGTGAAATTCAATTATAAAACATATAAGCAGTTTGGGGAGTCTGTCCTGTTTTCTGACAGTCTGTCCTGAGGTAGGCATTCATGGTCATGAGCCACTCCAGACAGAGTGGCAGATGGAATGCCTATCTTCCCCCAGTTCATGGATTGCTCTGGGGCTTAGTTAGGAGATAGGTATCCAGTCACCTAGGGGATGTCCACATTGCAATTAGACTCGCATGGCTGGTCCATGCCAGTTTGATTTGGGCTTGCAGGTCTCAGGCTATGGGGCTGTTTAACTGCAGTGTAGACATTGGGCTTGGGCTGGAGCCCAGGCTGTAGGACCCTGTGAGGTAGGACAGTCCCAGAACTCAGGCTGCAGGCTAAGTCCAAAATGTCTCCAACACAATTAAATCCCTTAGCTGGAGCCTCATGAGCCCAAGTCAGCTGACCTAAGCCAGCAGCAGGTTTTTAATCACAGTGTAGACGTACACTAGAGTAAGGCAGCAGTGTGCATGCTCAGAGGCAGAATCTTAGGCACCTAGAGAACTTTCACCCTAAAAACATAGGCACTGAGTGCACTTAGTATCTATGGGGTTAGGCACAAACTTGAGTGGGGGTTTTGTAGATCACAGCGGATTCTAAACTGAGATTTAGGTGCCAAAATGCCTTTGTGAAGCTGGGCGGTAATGACTAGAGGATCACTTTATACCATCAGCTTTTAAGGAGAAATTCCCACTGCAGTTATTGACAAATATGGCTTAAAACTCAAAGCATAATCTGGCTGAGAATGAAGGCAGTAATGAACAATACTGCTGTTGTCCAAATAGAAACTCTGTTAAGCTGCTTTTCACCCTTTAAATGTAACACTTTTAATGCAAATGTGGATTTTCTTTTAAACTATTTAACATCATAATGTATGTAATCCACATAATAGCTGAAGAAACTGTAGCAGAATATCAAGATGTCCTGAAGATCTCCTGAGTGGCCAATGGTTAGATACTGAAAAGTAGATTAGAACATAAAAACACTGAAATAGATTTTAATAAAAAGAAATTAATATTTCATTTTTGTTGAAGATGACAGCCCACTAACCCTCAGTACTCGTCAGAAACTAAATGAGTGACAGACTTACTGTACCTATTAGGTTATTTGATTGTATTGTTTTATTTGTTAATAGTTTAATGCAACTATTCTAAGCATAAACAGAGGACTTTAATTACCAGGTTTTGTCAATCCCCACCCTCTTTCATGAGCACTAATTTCAAGTGATAGTTTTTTAAAAAGAAAAACATTTTAAACCTGAAACAGATCAGTTTTAATATGGATTAAAAGAAACTGCCTGATTGAATAGATTTCCCTTTAATGACCAGCAACTAATGAATTAAAGTTACCCCAGGATGAAGTCCTCCCTGAAATAAAGGTCGCGCTCTTCACTCAGGCTGCAGGGGCAGTATTTCAAGTCACTCGAAACGCTACTTTATTTAATCCCACACCGAAAACTAAAAGGGAAGGTGGCCCAATACCTTTCCCTCCACCTCAAACACTAGAAAGCACGGAAATGGGTCACCCCATCAGTAATTACTACCCCCACCACACCAGCGCCTCCATGCACCTTCCCCCACCAGCCATGCCATACCCCCAACCACCAGCATCACAGCCAGGCGCCTTGGCGCCCGCACAAGCCACCCTCCCCGCGCCCGGACACACAACAGGCGCCTCCTCATGCTCCCCGAGCCCTCTCAGACCTCCCGGCCCCCGCCCCACCGCAGCCATCACCGCCTCTGGAGTCGCCCGCAGCCACGCTGGCTCCGCCCCGGGACACACGCCGCCTTGCCGCTTTCCCAGGGCCGCCGCACCTTGCCTTGCGGAGACGGGCGGGGCGAGGGAGCCTGGCGGCGGCGGGGAGGGGCGCGCCCGCTTCCCCGTCCCAGCCCGGGCAGGCCCGGCTCTGTTTACCTGCTCGCCTGGCAACCGGCGGCTGCGGGCCCGTCCCCATAGCAACCCCGCCGCAACCGCGGCCCGCAGAGCTGGCGGCAGAGTGGAGCCGGGCAAGGTACCGGGGCCGGGCGGGCGGGGGGCCCTGCCCCACAACGCGGGAGCCTCCGCCAGAGGGGCCGGGGCCGGGGCCCAGGGCGGGCCTGAGCCCTGCCCCTCAAAGCGGGGCCCTGGTGAATGAGGGGCCAGGGTGAGTCTGGCCGGTACCACGGGAATGGAGCCTCCCGCAGCGAACGAGGGGTCCGGAGTGGTGCTGACCCCCGGCCCCACAGTGAGAGCCTCCTAGTCGGTGAGAGAAGGCCCTAGTGAGGGGCTGAGCCCTGATCCACAGCGAGGGGGTCTCACACCCAGCGAGCCAGAGGTTTGGGGAACAGCCTGCTCCCCAGGCCCCAAAGTGCAGGAGCCTCCCCCTGCATCTCTATGGACTCACATGGCTTCTATCCCCCCAGCAGGCGAGGGGGCTTGTGGAACAACAGCCACTGGTTCCCACTATCCTCTTTCTTTTGCGTTTTAATTAATGAAGACTTGGCTACGTTTCACTGCTCTCTGCCTAGCCTCCAGTTCTCAAAAAGTTTCCTAGAACTAGCTATAAGCAGGGTTTCCATCTGCCTACGTTTTCCCTTTTTTGAGGTGGCTGTCCAGGGACATTTCTAAGGGTGCTCAGCACACATTGCCAGCTGGCCAATTTTATGGTCTCAAAATCTTCCTGGATGTTCTGGGTTTTTTTATATCTCAGAGGTGGCAACCCAAAAAGATGACAAAGAATCTCTCTTCATCGCATTGCAAACCGAACAGAACCCATTTGCTTTGCACTTTTAAAAATGTTGTAATAGTTAATTAACAGAAGTGTAAATTGCATTTTCCCCAGGTATCCTCATTCTTTTTAATATAACGTTAGCAAGTCTACTCCCCATATTGCTGGTGTAACTCAATTGAATCAGGCTCAAATGTGCTTATTTCTAACTATTAAGTCTACAGATGTATTCTCTTATCAGTTTCAGATCTTAAACATGTTTAAAGAATAAATTATTTATTTGCTAAAGCACACATCCTTGATATTAGCTGACACAATGGGCGTGGCACTAACAAGAGCAGCGCAATGGACCTCTGCTGGTTCTGGAACTGGCACACTAGAAATCACCCCTTTGAATGAATCTCTTCTAAATGACATAATTAAGTTCGCAGAGAGCTTCAGCTCTAGACATCCTCAAGAAGCAGCTTTTGTCTTCAGAGAACCACTTGAATGGAATACACAGTTGGATTATTCAGTATTTGAATTAGGTTATGAGATCAGGTAGGTCTAAATGGGAATTGTTTTAAAACATACTAAAGACGAACTGCAAAGAAAAAAATTGCTAATTTTGTATAACGAATGCTTTTTATTTTTATTCTATTGGTTTTCTCCCAGTTTTTTACACGGGAAATTTTGTGTTCTGATTTATACCTTTTTCCCAAAGGACTCTGAAAATATGTGTAGTACCTGGATTAGGACATCACAGCTATGTGTTGAAACCTAATCTCCAATTTCTTACTGAAGTGGGGAGGACCTATTTGCCCTTGTCTATTCTAGAAATTTTCACCCTGTATATCTAGCGCTGCTGCTGACCTGCCCATGCTAGCAATGAAGGAGGCACTAATGTAGGCCAGGCACAGGTGTTTTACCACTCATAGACTCATAGACTCATAGGTCAGAAGGGACCAATA
>ML675603.1:28201260-28292504 GCA_007922155.1 Mesoclemmys tuberculata
CAATTTGTCCCAATTACCATTGACCTCCATGTCCTTAACTACTTAACCACTGTGGGAATGTCTCCACACCCTCTAGACACCTGCGGCTGGCCCATGCCAGCCGACTTGGGCTCATGGGGCTCGGGCTGTGGGGCTGTTTCATTGCTGTGTAGACTTCCGGGCTCAGGCTGCAGCCCTGTCTCTAGGACCTGCAAGGTGGGAGGGCCCCAGAGCTGGGGCTTCAGCCCAAGCCCAGAAATCTACACGGCAATGAAACAGCCCAAGCCCCATGAGTCTGAGTCGACGGGCACAGGCCAACAGCAGATATCTAGTTGGTGTGTAGACATACTGTGAATCACCTTACCTTGAGGTGAGATGCAAAAAACAATGCAAAAAGTCCTAATGTAGTTGCATCCATTGACTGTTAGGTCATATCAGCATTGTAATTATAGCTGTGTTGGTGCGCTCAGTTTCAACATAATAGAGCCAAGCCATGTTAAAGGAAAGAACAGGACAGTTACACTTTTTAAAAACTTCTATCTGATGTTTTTATCTGCACTCCCATTTATAGCTCTCCTAAATTTGGCTCATCATTTCCACAATACCTATATCAGGGGTCGGCAACCTTTACTATCAAAAGAGCCATTTTTTGGAGCCACAAAACATAGCTTACCGCGGCTGAAGAGCCACATGCGGCTCCAGAGCCGCGGGTTGCCGACCCCTGACCTATATCATGTCCATGTTGCTCAAATATATTAAGGCATAAATCTAATGATATACACCATTGATTAACCTGTGCAAGTTCTTGAGTTGTGTTTTTTCTGGGAACCATAGTTCTACATTTCCTGATATGTACAGATTGAGGTGTCACTAGATGATGTTTTGGAACAAATTGATGATAAATTAAACAGTAATAAGTCACCAGGACCAGATGGTATTCACCCAAGATTTCTGAAGGAACTCAGATATGAAATTGCAAAACTACAAACTGTGGTATGTCATCTATCGCTTAAATCAGCCTCTACCAGATAACTGAAGGGTAGCAAATGTAATGCCTATTTTTAAAAAACGGTTCCAGAAGCAATCCTGGCAATTACAGGCTGATAAGCCTAACTTCTGCATGAGGCAAATTGGTTGAAACTATAGTAAAGAACAGAATTATCAGACACATATATAAACATAATATACTGGGAAAGAGCCAACATGGCTTTTGTAAAGGAAAATTATGCCTCACCGGTCTATGAGAATTCTTTGAGAGGGTCATCAAGCATGTGAACAAAGGTGATCCAGGGGATTTAGAGTATTTGGACTTTCAGAAAGCCTTTGACAATATCTGTCACCAAAGGCTCTTAAGAAAACTAAGCATTCATGGATAATATGGAAGTTATTCTTATGGATCAGTAACTTGTTAAAAGCGAGGAAACAAAGGGTAGGAATAAATGGTCAGTTTTCACAATGGAGAGAGGTAAAAGGCAGGGTCCCCCAAGGAACTGTAGTGGGACCTGTGCTTTTCAACATACTCATAAACGATCTGGAAAAGGGGGTGAACAGTGAGGTGGTAAAGTCTGCAGATGATACAAAATTACTCAAGTTAGTTGAGTCCAGAGCTGACTGGGAAGAGTTACAAAGGTATCTCACAAAACTGAATGAGTCAGCCAGGAGTTCCAGAACACTTTTTATAGTGCGGGTGCTGAGAGCCATTGAACCAAACTATAAACACTATAGAATGGAAACTACTTCAAGCCAAGAAGTTTGGTAGCACCCACCACACCTCTAGTTCCAGCACCTATGAACTGGGCAACAAAATGGCAGATGAAATTTAGTGTTCATAAGTGCAAAGTTGTGAACATTGGAAAAAAATAATTCCAACTATGCATACAAAATTATGGATATTAATTAGTTGTTACCATTCAAAAAAGAGATCTTAGAGTCATTATGGATAGTTTTCTGAAAACATCCATTCAGTGTGCAGCAGCAGACAGAATGTTAGGAACTATTCGGAAAGGAATAGATAAAAAAGGAAATATCATAATACCATTATGTATATCCATGGCATGCCCACACCTTGACTACTGCATGCAGTTTGTGTTGCCCCATCTGAAAAAAAGTATTCTAGAATTGGAAAAGGTCCAGAGAAGGGCAATTAAATTGATTAGGGGTATGGAACAGCTTCCATACAAGGACATTTTAAAAAGACTGCAAGTCTTCAGGTTAGACAAGAGACGACTAAGGACAGATATGATTGTGGCCTATGAAATCATGAACAGTATGGAAAAAGTGAATAGGGAACAGTTATTTACCCTTTCACATAACACAAAGATCTAGGGGTCATCTGATGAAATTAGTAAGAAGAATGCTTAAAACATACAAAAAGAAGTATTTCTTCACAGAACATACAGTCAACCTGTGGAACTTGTTGCCACGTGATTTGGTTAAGGCCAAAAGTATAACTGGGTTAAAAAAAGAAATAGGTAAGTTCATGGAAGATAGGTCCATCAATAGCTATTAGCCATGAAGGTTACGGACACAACCCCATGCTCTGTGTGTCTCCAGAGCAACTGAGCTAAGCTGGGATTGGATCACAGGGAATGATGACTTGAAATGACCCTGTTCTGTTCATTCCCTCTGGCATCTGACTCTGGCCACTGTCGGAAAATAGAATGTTGGGCTAGATGGACCATTGGTCTGTCCCAATATGGCCGTTCTTATATTCTTATGTGTATTTCAATTGTCAGCTGTAATATATTAGTATATGTTTCATTGATGGACATTGGTTTGGTAACTAAGGTAAAGCAGCCTAACATTTCTTTCTGCAAACTGATTTGATTGTGCAAGTCAATATGGTCTATTAGTAAATAGGGGAATGGAAATTAAGAGAATTTGTGTTCCATTTTTTATTCAGAGTTTTGAGCAGCATTTTAGAGTTGGACTTTGCCTAAAATTTTCCTTTAATAGAAGATCTCTCTTTATGAAGTATCATTTTATTCTTCTAGTGGAACAACTGTTCAGTCAGAAGAAAGAGACAAAGATGATCAACCATTGCTTCTCCTCACTGCCTCAACTATCAGAGTCCGCAGTTTTGGCCAGCTGTCTGCTTTGCTACATGTAGCTACAGAAAAAAAATTAAAGGAAGCACAGGCATGCCTTGAAGGTGATTTTTTTTTATTTTATTGCCATTGAATTTTAATGTTTAAAAAATGAGAGGAAGAAAGAAAGAAACATGCACATTACATTTTAATTAGTACAAATTTTGTCTTATGAGGGATTTGTTGAAAACACTTATGTGATGAATCAGCAGGTTTCTATTTTTTATATTTATTTTTTATCTTCACTGGAGTCAGTCATACAGAGCTCTGGACTCATGCTAACATGGAATTTCATATACAGATATGTGTCTACTGACTGGTATCTCAACAATTATAGCAGATCATATATTCAAATCTCAGTACACTTAGTATTCAGAAGCTAAAAGTTTTTTCTGTACTTTCAACTTAATCTCTCTTTTAGAATGTTAATTTTTTTTTAAAACAACCAGCCAAACGTTATGCATAGGAAGTTCATGGCTGTAAAAATTTGCAGCTCTTTCTGATGAACACTTTTAGAAAATATGTAACGGCGCAGTTATTGGGTCATATCCAGTTCTTTGTGTTCAAACTGTGACTAAAAAGCACCTCATTGTGCTGAATTAGACACCTATGGGAGTGTGATATCTGAGTAACATTCATTTGTGACTTTGGTGGAAAACAAGCCAGCTACAATACTGAAGCATCCACAGATGGATGGGCCTGATTTGTAAAATGTTCACATAGCAAAGGCACACACAGAGATCATGCTTCAGTGTGAGCCAGCAACTGCTATGCACCTGTGTAAGAATACTGTCATTTATTGGGCCAGTGAGAACAAAAGGAGTTTATAAAACCAGCTGACGCACAGTTGTGTCACTGGTCACTGTATAGGACAGCTGGCAATCCTGAGCAAGTGATAGCTGGGCCTTTTATGGAATCATTGGGAATGTTGCCAACAAATCTTTTAAGACGTTATACACAAAATCAAACTTCCGTAATGATGGCTTCTTTGTGAATTGAGCCCATTGACTCGATGTTATGGCCATCATCCAGTTTTATTATCCCTGAAGGTAAATACTGACCTAGAAGAGAGTTTGATATTTATCTCTTGATTCAATGAATCTGTATGTTCATAGCATCAGAAGACTGGGTTTGTTTTTAAGGGTTTGTTTTACCAGAATTTTGTTTCTATATTGTTACACACTGACATATCAATGTATTTCAAATCACAATAAAGGGATATAAAATCATTTATGGGATAAAACATTTTAAGAAACAACAGTACCCAGTACCCATTATCTGTCTATCTTTTAAAATTAAATATGTGTTCATATTATAAGTTTACATTGTTACAATGCTTTGGCAATTAAGGATTTAAAAAATCTTTTAAAATTCATTTTTAAGTATTATTACCTTTATATTGATGATTTTTCTCATTTACAGCCAATAGAGATCCTATAGTGAAAATTCTTGGCCCTGGATATGGGACTATTGAAGGAGAAGATATGTCTATGCTGCGCTTGCTGGACAGAATGAAAAAAGATGATGATCCTGATACAGAGATTAAAATGAAGATCTCTGTTCTTCTTCAGCAGTTGGATATGCAACTACTGAACAGTTCTTTGAAACATATTTCACAGTAAGTGCATTTCAAATGAAACATTTAGACAGTAGATTTTTTCTTTTTGTTTTTAAATTAAATTTATTTTAACCCAGAACATGTGCTTTTGGTGTGATATGAAGAAATCACTCAGAAAAAGATACAAAAATAATTATCTTTATTGATTTGTGAAAACCAGGAAAAGTTGTTGAAATGAAAGATGTTTTCTGGAGGTTTAACAGTATGAGTATAAATATGTACATGTGAAAGTGTGTGTGTACATATATATATACATAAACATATACATGCATGTTTTGTATTTTGGAAGCAACTCAATATAGTTTATATAAATAAACAATACATTTAAGCAATTAAAAGATTTTAATGGAGTTGTACATTTAGTCATGAAAACACAAAAAAGATCACACTGAATTTGTCAAATAGTTATAAGGGTTTCATTTTAGTGGTGAAACCAAAATTTCACTAAATAGCCTTTTGCCTATTTTTAGTTCTTTTTTCCAGCTACGCTAAAACTTATTTTACAAGGAAAGAGCAAAGTCCCCTTATACAATCTTCAAATTATTTTTGAAAATATATTTTTGTTTATTAGATTTTAGACCATTTTCTCTTAATTACAGAGAGGTGAGATTAACTCCAGCTGCTATTAAAAATGAAGTGGATCTGCTCAAACATTTCTCTGGAGAAGGAGACGATACAGTGCTGGAATCTCTTGAATATGCATCAGGTTCAAATTCTACCTGTTACATTGTTGTTTTATCATGTTGTACATTTACACATACATGTTAAATATAATAAATTTGATTTTTTCATATAAATACTAAAATAAATTAATTATCTCTTACTGATTTAAAATATGTATTTCTATTTTTAAGTAATGAAATAGAAGAACATGTACCTACAGATACAGAGCTCAGTTCTTCAGCCTTATTTACATGAATAATACCTATTCGTGGGACTAATTAAGGACTTGGTCCTGAGAAGTGCTGCATGTGTGTTTAAGTGGTTTGTTGAATGATGCCAGAGTGCTCAGTACTTTGCAGAATCAAGTCCCAAATGAGTTTGTATTATTCTCACAAGTGACAGTTTCAGGATTCAGATCTTAATATGTATGAATTTTATGATTAAAAATCTATATAGGTCTCATTATTAGAAATAGCAATTTTTTTTAAATGACAAAACACTGTTGTTGCAGATTATGAATTCTCCAATGGATGTCGAGCCCCGCCTTGGAGACAAGTCCATGGGGAAATTTGTTATTTGATTGCTAAACCACATGACACCGATCCATTGTACATCACTTGCAGCACAGCAGGAGTGTTTTTAAATGGAGTAAGTACTAATAAAAACTTGAATGTGGGATAATAGAAACTTGAGTATGTAAAAATGGGTGAGTCCTGCCTGAGGATTTAGGGCAGTTGTATTCAACCAATAGCTGAAGAGTTACTTCAGTGGCACTACATAAAGAGAGAAAATAATCATGGCATGTTGTCTTATATTTTTTACATTTTGACAATAGGTCATTATTTCTCTTTCTGCTATTGCCTGAACAGTGAATCTTAGTGGTTTCTACACCACTTGTAAATTTATTTTGTTACCACACATGTGAAGCAGCCTATAAAATACTTGTTTTGCACATTCCTCTCATTCTGTGTAGATAGTAGAGTAAGTTGAGTACGAAACAAACCTGTTAATGAATCCTGAAGAATGGCAAGATGAGTACCATTACGTTCTTTCTGGATTATATCATCTTGTCCACAGTCTACATTTTCACTCTTAAAAAAACCTTTGTGGTTGCTAAGAAAGCCATTGTAATACAAACTCATGCATTGTTGTAACCATTTCAATAATTATTTTATCAGAAACTTTAATCTAATATGCTTATCAATATGCTTTACCCTATCAGAGTTTATAATAACAATAAGAATTAGAAGCAAAAAACCCCATATTGTATCAACTTTTGGCTTTCCCCAAATGTTGTGTCTTCTCTATCTTTTAGACCCAACCCTGCAAAAACACACATTTGTAACTTTATGCATGTGAGTAGTCCCATTGCGTTCAGTTCAGTGATACTACTTACACATGTAAATATCCTCAAATTAGCCATATGTAAACCCAAAATTAGCTCAGCATCTCTGTATGACTCATTCTGATGTTACTATTTAAAAATGTTAATAATCTTTAAAATTAGAGTCTAATCACTAAATTTGAAAAATTACACGTATGCCCAATTCAGCAAACACATACGATTGTGCTTATCTTGAAGCATACGAGCACTTCCATTGAAGTGACCGGGGAGAAGTTTCTACAAGGTAGCAAAAAAAAGTTCGCTGATTCTTTGAGTTCCAAGGAACAGTGCTATGTTTAAGGTGTCAGAATTCAGGAGTTTCTTGAACAAACTTGTTTATCACAGCCCCAAACCTAACTCACCACTTTTGATTCTGATATTCCTTTGTTTGTGGATTTTAGAGGGGTGACAAAAGTCAGCCTTTTAGTGGAAACTCATTAACAGTCTTAATTATGGAGCAGTTACCTCCATTCCCTAATTAAGTGTCTTCACATAGGAAGGCTGTGACAGAGCAGAGAGTAGAACCCACATTTCTTCAAGTACTGTTCCTGTGGATGCTCCACATATACCTTCATTTGGAGATTTTTGTTATCAGTGTCCATTTGGTGCTCACATTCACCCTGCAAGTCCTCATGCTCTGCACCAAAGCTATACAGTGCTGCATGAGCAAACTACCCTCAGTTCCTTCTCAGTTGTCTCAGTCTGAGACTGAGCTTTGGAATATCTACCTTGAGTGTGCCTCAGCTAAATTCTTTTTCTTAGTTGTTAGTTAAATTTAGTCTAGTCTATTAGTTTTTTAATATACCTTAGTTTAGTAGTTGAGAGGGTTTTTTTTTTCCCCTCTTCCTTCCCTTTGGGAAGGCATGCTTTCCTTGGAAGGGCATGCTTGGCTCACTGGGGTTTAAATGCTGCTTTCCCAGGTGGCCATCCCCGTTAGCAACGGCCACTCCAAGTGCTTTTAGTGCCTAGGAGAGTCCCACATCCCACAAAAGTGTAACTTTTGTCTGGCCCTTAAATCCAGGGTAAGAAAGAATCAGGAGATCAAGTTTAGGCTATGTATGATGGAGGGTTGCCTTCACCCCACCTCAGAGCTCGGTCAGGAGAATACCACTGTACAGTCTCAAGGTAGATCCAGTGCCCTTTTGACCTTGGTTCAACACTTCCCCAGAAAGGGGAAAGCTCCAGATATCTCCTCAAAAGGTTCTAGAAAGAGGAGCTCTAACTTCCTTCATTAGGAATCTATTCCAGAAAGACCTCAATCTCCCAGCTGGTCAATTGACTCAGAAATTTTGATCTCTCAATCTGGTGCCATCTGGACATGATAAAGATGAGAAGGATAGACATTCCTCCAGACAGGTACCATTGGACATGGCTCTACCCCCCCAGTAACTCCCGCAACAGGTTCGTTGGCACCGTACAAGCCTAAGTGTCTGACTTCCTCGGCACCCACCTTGAGCACTCTAAATCTTCAGTAGTGTCTACTTCTAGAGGCAAACAGAATGTTTATGTTGGTATTGCCACTCCATTAGATACTCTAGAATATAGGTATTCAAAAGACTTATCTGTGACAGATGAACCAGTTTCCACTGCTTATGGGCACTGAGTGCCTCTTGGTACTGAGATCCACTCAGTCACTGGACTCTCATCTATCCCTGGTACCACCCAGTTCACACCATTTTTGACTAGGGCTCCACCACAGGAGGAGGAGGAGGAGGACCTCCCTTCAATCTTTTCTGTGTTGGTGTAGGACTCTTATACTCATCCATACAGGAACCCACTCTTTCATACCTGCAGAGAGAGAGAGAGGAATTTCATGGAAGATATCACAAGTGCTAGGCCAACCTTGGATGCCACCCACTCTCCCTTGTGGTCACTCATAATAGTCTTCTGGGATCCCTGGGCGGCTTACTGACAGCAATTTTCCAAGGTTCCAAGCCTCTCCCTCCAGACAGTAAGGACACACAGTCCCCTCCATCCAAGCCCATTCCTTAGGAGGAGACAACATTCGAGGAGCAAGAGGCTAGGGCACAGGAGGAGGCTATGCCTCAAACTACCTTCTTGTCATCACCAGATGAGGTGGTAATGCCTCCACCACTGTCTATGGCCAATAATTTCCTCATAAAATGGGACCCCATAAAACAAGAGGCAGATGCTCTACAGACACCTCTTACAGAAGTCAAGGAATCACAATACAACTTGCTGGACATTCTGCAGTCAGCAACATAACCAGAATTGTGCTCGCCATCGACAAAATACTTTTGGTTTGGCAGAAGCCAGCAATAGTACCACCAACTTGCAAATGGGCTGATCAGAAATATTATGTCCCCACCAAGGACTCTGAATTTTTATTCTCCCCACACCTAACCTAATTCTCTGGTGATTGATGCAGTAAGTGAGCAGGGAAAACAACATCACACCGAGTTGACCCTGTACGACAAACACCAGAAACACCTGGACCTTACTAGATACAAGTCCTGTTCATCCAACCCTGCAATTCTGGATCATGAATTACCAGTTGATCATGGCAAAATATAACTACATGAATTATGCAAAATTTACTGTGTCTATTGAACAGCTTCCACAGGATCAAAGGGAGCAAATTCAGGCCGTTGCTGAAGGACAGTTACTTGACAGGACGTCCCGTCAGGTGATGCAAGAGACACCATGGCCCATTCCATCTCTGTGATAGTAGTGATGCACAGGGTATTGTGGCTTCAGCTGTCCAGGTTCCCCAGGAAGGTCCAGAGCATGGTGGAGGATCTCCCTTTTGATGGTCTGAGGTTGTTTTCAGAGAACACAGAAGAGTCCCTGCACACTTTGAAAGACTCCAGGACCACTTTACAATCTCTGGGAATTTACCCCCGTATGAATAAAAGAAAATGTAGTAGATCACAAACTACCCAGAATTCGTTTTCAATCCAATTCTCTGGGTTTCAGAGCTCCACTGAACCCGCTCGCCCCCAGAAAAAATATAAGTTCCAGAAGAAAAGAGCCACTAATCCATCTGGTTTGAATATGCAACTGACTTCAGCATCAAAATACCAGTTTTGACAGGCTGGTTGAGGGTTCAAATCCTGCCTGTTCTTCATTTCACCAGCTGCAACAATTTGCCTACCTCCCTCCATTTGAAGATCAATTTTCCCATTTTGGGCATAGATGGAACAGATTACGACAGACAAATGGGTCTTGGAGATTGCAACATCAGGCTACATCATACACTTTACCTTCCTCCCTCTGTTCCATCCTTCTTTCCCATCCCTTTTCAGGGACCCCTCTCATTACTCTTACTGAGATAGGAAATAAACTCCCTTCTTTGTTTAGGAGTGGTAGAGTGTCTTCCTGTTTCACACAAGGGGAAGAGTTTCTACTCATATTACTTCCTCATACCAAAGAAAAATGGAGTGGGGAGACCAATCTTAGATTTAAGGCTCCTAAGCAAATTTATAAAGTCTCAGAAGTTTAGGATGGAGACTCTCGCATCTGTAATTCCTTCACCAATTCAGGGGATTGGTTTTCAGCTCTTGACCTACAAGATGCACACTTCCATATAGCAATACATCCATCTGACAGAAATTATTTGTGTTTTGTTACGTCAGAATCACTTTCAGTACTGGGCGCTCTCTTTCAGACTGTCCTTGGCTCGAAGAGTGTTCTCAAAAGTTCTAGCACTGATGGCCACTTACCTGAGAGGTGATTATAGTACTTCTGTACCTCTGTGACTGACTGTTAAGGGGATATCTCACAAAAAAGTGCTGTCAGCGATGCAGAAGGCTCTTTCTCTGTTCCTAAAATTAGGTCTTCAGTTCAAAGTCAAGAAATCCACATTGACCCCCAGGAAATAAATACAGTTCATAGGCACATCTTTGGATTTGTTGGCAGCAAATGAGACTGTGCTGTGAACAGATTCATAACATTTTCAACAGGACTATTGAAGTGATCCCTCAAACCTCAGTAATAAAATGCCTCCAACTCCTATGGTAGATGATGTCTTGCACTTTTGTAACAGATCATGCAAGGTTACACCTTTGTTGTTTCCAGAGCTGGCTCAAAATAGTCTACTCACCAAACAGACAGCCTAGACAAAAAGTTTTTATTTCCCCTTCAGGTGAAAGATTCCCTAGACCAGTGGAAAGATTATTAAACATTGGTGCAGGCATTGCTTTTCTCTGCACAAATCTGATGGCCACCATAATGATGGATGCATCCATGTTGGGATGGGGGGCATGTTTTGATGCTCATACAGTCCATGGCAGATGGCTGTCCCAAGAAACCTGTTGAACCCAGGACAACCAGAAATACCTGTCTTCATTTTGTTTCTCTTATCAGGGACAAGTCAGTGAGGGTCATGATGGACAGTGTGACCTATAGGTTTTATATCAACCAGCAAGGAGCAAAATCTCCCTTTCTGGTTCATAATCTATTGTATACACATTTCAGCAACGTACCTACCTGGCACTTGAAAAACCCTGGCTGTTGCTATCAGCAGGTGCTTTTCCCAGGACTGTAAATGGGAGTTGGATTCTTGGACCCTCCATGGCATATTTCAAATTTGGGGATTTTCAGAAATGAACCTCTTCACCACTTTCACAAACAGGAAGTGTTGTCTGTTCTGTTCTAGAAGGGATCTAGGACACCATTCTCTGGGGAATGCCTTCCTCCTACCATTCTATATATTTCCCCCAATGCTTCTCATACAGAGGGTTCTGAACAGTGTCAGACAGGACAAAGCCAGTGTTATTCTAGTACTTGCAACATGACTGAGACAAGCTTGGTATCCTTACCTATTTCACCAGTCCCTCTATCCAGCAATAAAGCTTCCAATTCCCCTCATCTTGTCTTCCAAGACTGTGAATGGTTGCTTAATCCCAACCTAGGATTCTCTGCCTGAAGGCATGGCTTCTTGATAGTTCACGGGGCTGAAGTCTGCCTGTTCTGCGGAGGTACTACAGATGTTATTAAACAGTAGGAAAGAATTTACCCAAAATACTTACTTTCAATAATGGGAGAAATTTAGCCATTAGTGTGAACTTCAATGACTCACACCCGAATTTCCCCCACTCCTGGTTATCCTGGATTACCTGTTTTCTTCAGTTGCAGCAGTGTGATCAATCAGCTTGGTCAAGGTTCACTTGGCTCTATAACAGCCTTTCATTTCCCAGTGGAAGTGTTCTCAGGTTTTGCTCATCCAGTAACTTGAAAAGTTCATTAAAGAATTGGGGAATGTTTTCCTTCAAGTGAAAGACCTCACTCCATTTTGGAATCTCAGTCAAGTTCTCAGATGTCTTATAAGACCTCTCTGTGAACCAGTGGTGACCTGCTCCTTATTGAACATGTCTGTGAAGACTGCCTTTTTGGTAGCTATCACAGCCACATGAAGAGCTGGAGAAATTGGGACCTTAATGGCAGATCCTCCTTTCATGGTATTATTCACAAACTTTCCTTATATCCACACCCTAAATTCCTAACAAGCTGCCATCTGAGTTTCATCTTAATCAGATCATTCTTTTACTGTTTTTCCCCAAAACCACACAATTCCTAACAGGAGGCTTCCTTCCATTCCTTAGCTGTCAGAAGAGCAAGGTTCTTCTATCTATAAAGGACCAAATCATTTAGGAGGTTTCCTAGACTGTTTGTTTCCATTGCCTACAGATCTGAAGAATCCTGTCTCCTCCCAGAGGCAATCGAGATGGATCTTTGGGTGTATTAATGCATGTTACTATCTGGCCAGCTTTCAACCTCCTTTCAGGGTGTTAGCACACGCTATAAGGTCATAGTTAACATCTATGGCATTACTTAAAGATGTTCCAGTCTCTGCAAAGCTGCTTCATGATCTTCAATACATTTCTCCTCCTTGATCCGTGCCTCTAGATTTGATGGGACAGTTGGCTATGCAGTTCCATCTTCATTTCTGGACCTGATTCTGTAGTTCCTTCCTTCCCATGGTGATACTGCTCTTGGGAGTCATCCAAAGTGGAGCAACCATAGGGACACTATTCAAAGAAGGAGAGGTTACTCACCTTGTGAAGTAACTGTAGTTCTTTGAGATGTATGTCCCGATGGGTGCTCCACTACCTGCCTTTCTTCCCCTCTACTTCAGAGTTTTCTCTGTAGAACTTTGTGTTAGAGAAGGAACTGAGGGCCTACATGTGTCCTACATGTTCTTGTGCAGTTCCCTATAGCTCTGATGCAGGGCACAAGCACATGTAGAACACATGCGCAGGCTGAATGGACACTGCTAATGAAGCTCTCCAATTGAAGGCATGTGGGACACTCGCCACCTAAAGTGGAGCCCCCATCATCTTGAAGAACTGCAGTTACTGCACAGAGTTAATGTACCCTCTTCTTCCTAAATTCAAGTCCCAAACTATTTTTCACTTATGATTGCTTGTATAAGAATTTGGAACAAGTAGAATAAAGAAGGAAACCTACACAAAATTTCACAGATTTTAAAGAGAAACACTCCATATATTTTTTGCACAGCTTTAACTAAGGACATGATCTTGTAAACACATTCTATTGGATGAAGTGTTTACTACTATGAATCCCACTGAAATAACAGATTATTAGATTTTATGGCTAGAAGGGGCCATTACCACCATCTAATTTGACCTGCATAACACAAACCATAAAATGTTATCCAGTAATTCTTTCATCAAGTCCAGAACTTCTGGCTGAGCTACAGCATATCTTTTAGAAAGACATCTATTCTTGATTTTAAGACTTCAAGTGATGAAGATTCAATCACATCTCTAATTAATTTCTTCCAGTGGGTAATTATCCTTATTGCCAAAAATGTATGCCTTATTTCTAGTTTGAACTTGTCTAGCTTTAGCTTTCAGCCATTAGCTCTTATTATGCCTATTTCTGCTAAATTAAAGAGCACTCTACTGTCAGAAATCTTCTCCCCATGTAGGAAGTTACAGAACATCAAGTCACCTCTTAACCTTCTCTGTGATCAGCTATAAACAGATTGAGCCTCTGTAGTCTCTCAGAGTAAGGCAGGCTTTCCAGATATCAAATCATTTTTGTTCTTTTCTACAGCCTTTCTAATTTGTCACCAACCTTTTTAAAGTATGAACACCAGAACTGGGCACAATATTCCAATAATGGTCTTGCTAATACCACATTCATTAGTAATATCTTTTTCCTATTTTTACTTGCTAGTCACCTGATTATATATCTTCGCTTTCTTAACCAGTGCTAGAGGCTCGTGTTCATTTGGTTTTCCCCAAGGGCCCTCAAAGTACCTTCCCATGGGATTACATACAGAGCACCACATGCAATATTAACTAGTTGCAGGGATCTTGCAAAGAGCTCCACGTGAGTGGACCTTGGCATCCCTGCTAAACCCCATTTATATTCACTGGTGCTCTGTGCTGGTGCAATGGTCTGAAGCGTGGAGATCATTACAAATTTGTGACCTATATTTCTTAATAGTATTTACTTTACACACGAAAACCTTTTATGAAAGAGAATATTAAAAATAATTTAAAATGTTGTTCTTTTTTAAGGGTAGAGGAAAGGAGAAAGATGATATTGATTACGAGAGAAAAAGTGACATATATAAAGATCTTGTAACATTTTTAAGGGAAAGATCATCAAAATTTGTAGAAAATATGGCTAAACAGGTATGTATATTCTGATATTATTTTACATACTGTGCTATGATATAGTCTGCTCCCATATAGATAGTGGTGCCTCGCAGTCAGCTCATCCCAGTCACATGGCATGGCTCTTTAAGATTTTGGAAGGTTTTGATGTATGCAAAAGATCTAGGAAATAAGAGGTATTGGCAGAGAGGAAGCAGTCCTCAGAATACGTAGTGTTTGGGATGAAGTCAGGTACTGTTTGTCTCAAGACCTAGAAACAAAAGTCTTTCAGAGTGGGTTGGGCAAGGCTTTCCTGTCTCCAAACCAATTGGGAATGAGCTGGAGAATAGGGCTGTGTGTATTCAGCCTCTTTCCTCAGAACAGAGAGACACCAGCAGGGGAAGACTATCTGCTGAACCCTCTGAACCTGGGGAATAATTGGAGAAATGGGCCAGCTGAAAGAGAAGCTGGTTGAAAGCTACAGCTGACCTGAGGTAATGAGTACAGTTCAAAAAGGGGAGCAGTAGGCCTCTTGTGGCAAAGAGGGAGTAGCTTTACTAAAACCCTCTATATCCAGGAAAGAGGGTTGTTAAGACTGTGGAACCTAAAGTGGAACTCTTTGGGGGAAGCTGTATGAACTAAACAAATTGAAAGCTAGGAGAAGGGGGGTATTGTTTAAAGACTCTGGAGGCAAGTGGTTTATTTCTGAGTGCTAGTAGAACAAGCTGAGAGAAGTGTGCCTGCAGGCCTTCCTCAGCCAGTAGGGTTTTTACAGGGCAGGTATAGTCTTTGTGTCACTGTTACAAATAACTGCATTTATAAGAATTACACATTCTGACCAGCTTGGTCTAAAATACAAACATTGCTATACAATTGACTTGCAAAGCTGCTAGATTTCTGCAATGATGTTTCTAAAGAAAGTTAGTAAAAATCTGCTGCATACTTAAAGTATTTTCTGTTGTGGTTACAATGTATATCCATGATTAGATGTAGAATTTCCAAGAATTTACAATGCCTTAATCTCTTTTTGTATTTATTGTATACCCTATACTAAATATATTAATATCCTATGACATCAAATTATGACAATGAGAGACTATTTTTATCCTCACTGGTCCATAAGTGAAGTAATAAATGTAAAAAATATCTTTGTGATTACTGTATTTATACTGCATTATTTTTCAATTACACCTTTCTAATATATCTAATTAGATAAAAATATTTTTAAAGTTGAAATATCAAGTTGTTAATTTGTTTGGTTTTTCTTCCCAATATGTTTCTTTTGATAAAACTTACTAGGGAAAGTGCTCTCAAGTATCAATATTGAACAAATAGTAGCTACAGTTTTATGGATTATGTTACCAGTTTTCAGTCATCTGCAACTATAAGCTGTCTCCCAGAATAGGTGTGGTATGATGCAGTGTTATAACATACAAGGTATAGTTTTTATTACTATAAGTGCAATATAATGCAAAACTCTCAGGAGGCTGAGTCATAGTGAGTTGTGCAGGTCTTACCAAACAGTTAACAGTATAAATTGCATAATGCCCTACACTATCATATTTTGTTGGTGCCACAGATTTCTGTGTTGTGTAGCCTTTTTTTTTAAACTCTATCAAGCTTTTGTCTCTTTGGAAATAATTAGCTAGATCTCTATTGTAAAATCATAAGGAAGTGGTTAAGTGTCAGGGACCTAATCATGGAATGTCAGGCTTGCCAATTTGCAGCATGAGCCCTGGGATCAAACTGCAAATCATGGAGATGCTGTAGGAGTTTACAAGAGGCCAGGACCATTCACAAAGAGTACCTATGTATCAGAAACAACTCTGTGCTGCAAAAAGGCCACCCCTTGCTTACTTGTGGCATGGTTCCAGTGGACCCTTCCTGAACATTGTTGTCCCCAGGAACCCTCTTAACTGCAGAGTAGGGCTCCACTTGAAAAAATATACATTTCCCCAAGCTTTATGCAAGTGAGCAGTCCCATTGACCTCAGTGACATGTGAATAAAATTCTTTGTGTTTATGCATGATCCAGCCCAAAGACAACAAGAATAATGAAAATGGGTAAATGAATAAAAACACACTCCGAGTTAGATAATAGATTTCTAGGGACAATGGAAACCACAAGATGAAAAAAATTGGAATGGCATTTACAGTACACCAGACCCTTAGAATGTAATATAAAAATACAGTTTTATAATACATACCATTTAAATTTAATTAGTAAATGTTCATACTTTGTTATCGTTAACAATTTGTTTTTCTATACTTATGTGTCTAAAGATAAATGACATATCTGAGTATTTCAAGAAATCATTTTGTTATAATTTGGATCCCATCAATATGTGAGCTCAGTTTCTAATTTTGCATAAAAATTTCTGCTACTCATCAACCTGGTGGCATTCCTTATAAAGTTTTAAAACAGGAAAATATATTTTAACATAAAACATCAACTTTCTTTGACAATATTTTTTATAATCAAAACCATTTAAATGTATAACCTAACCCTTTCTGACCAATATAAAGATATCTCTCATTTGTTACAAGATTTGTCTTTGATTTAAATGTCAGAGCTGAGAAGTTCAAATATGCTTTCAGTTCTAAGATTTAAGTGTTTGGCTTCTGTTTGGACTGCAACACTAGTTAGAGTAAAAAAATGTGACATTTTACTTATTAAAATAGCATCCGGTAGTGCCAATACAGTTAAAGTTGTTTCATTGTTCCTATTTACAGACCTCTCTTTTCAGATTTTCAGTGGTTTATAACTTGGCAGTAAAATTAAGTACAGGTTGAAACTTGTCAGAAGGCCTCCAACATTAAGGAATTTATGTTTTTTAAAATATCCTCTTAGGCTTATGTGGCACCTTTCAGCCAAAAGAATCCCAAAGCATTTTGCCCAACAATTTATGTAGGAAATAAAGAAGAATAGCATAGTCAATTGAGTTTGTAGAAGAAGTTAGATAGGCAGAACATTATTATTTAAATTAAAATGTATCCAATACACCAAGGCTAACTTTTTCTTGTAAAACATGCCATAGGATTTTTAGGGTACGTCTACATTGCACATTCCTTTGGCGGCATGTAGAGTAATATACCCTACACGGCACCATAGCATGGGTCTAAATAGCAGTGTAGATGATGAGACACTGCTTAGGTGAATAAAGACACCCTGAACCCTGTGAGTATGTACCTGGGTAATTACCCTACAGAGTGGTTCTCAACCAGTGGTATGTGTACCCCTGTGGGTACTCAGAGGACTTCAAGAAGGTACATCAACTCATCTAGAATGTTCCTTACTTTTACAACAGGCTATGTAAAAAGCACTAGCAAAGTCAGTACAAACTACAATTTTATACAATGACTTGTGTAAACTGCTCTATATACTGAAATGTAAGAACAATATTTCTGTTCCAATTAATTTATTTTATAATTACATGGTAAAAGTGAGAACATAAGCAATTGTTCAGTAATAGCGTGCTGTGACACTTTTTTGTATTTTTATGTTGGATTTTGTAAGCAAGTAGTTTTTAAGTGAGGTGAAACTTGCAAGACAAATCAGACTCCTGAAAAAAAAGGTTGAGTCACTGCCCTCCAGGGCTCTCTACTTGCCCAAGGAGTGCCTCCTCATCTCCACTGCTATTTTTAGCAGTGTGATGTCCCACTGCCTCCCTGTTGCTGGAGCCTTTTCCTGCCACAGGGAAATGCTCCAGCAGTGGGGAATGACTCGGGCAGCAGGGAAGAACTCTGGCATCTGCCTGCTGCCAGAGCCTTTCCCTGCCACAGGGAGCTGCCAGAGCCTTTGCTTACCACAGTGAAAGTCTCAAGCAGTGGGGAAAAGTTCTGGCGGGGGGAAGGAGCGGCTTTGGCTGCTCACTGTTGCCTCCCCCTCTGCCAGAATTCTTTGATTGACATACCAGAGTATGGACACAGCTGCTCCTTGTGTTGTGTAGCCATGCAGACTACATGCTTCCTCAAGAGGTTTGCGGTGTACTTGTAGCCTTAATCTCCACAAGGGTTCAGCACCTCAGTTTTACATTTCATTTGAAAGATGGCTCCTCCAGCAGCACAGTGGCACCCAACACTATGCTGGACCACTGGTTTTAAGTACTGACTATTTGGAAAGAATGTCACCTACTGAATCACCGGTATCACTTCCCAAAGCACTTTGGTTTACCTTGCCATTTAAACTCTATACAGAATCTAGCATCTTGAAGCAGGGAACGGTACTTCCTTTATATTTTGCATAGCATAAAGCACATTTATGATGTTTAGTAAATAACTAAACAAATAATATGTTTAGCTTATTAAGATATGGCTCCATATGACAAAACCATGCACCATGAGTATCCTTTCCTAGCTTTTCTCAGCAGAGAGATCTAGGATTTGAACTGATATAGAAACTGATCTACACGCTCATAGTAACAGTTTCTCTAACTCATGGTTGAAATCATTTCTGGAATAACATAGAGAAACTTGCATTGCTACTCCCTTTGCTGTATCTGCTCTTTGGTTAATGGCTACAATTTCCTGTACAATCAATCTGGCACCTTTCACAAGCACTGAATTTACTTTTAACTTAAAAAGCATATTTCATATTTTAGGGGACAGTTGTTAGAAGGGAAAAGATTCTTGCTGCAGTGCGTAACTTCTTTTTTTAATTGTGTAAGATTTTAAGTGGTTAGAAAGAAATACATGGCATTTATCAATACAGAAACAGAATCTACAGCATCTAAGGTCTGGAACAAGTTTGCTTCATGACATACTGTGAGCAAACTGCCTCCAAACAGTCTGTATGTGCTAATGTTCTTCAAGAGAAATGAGAACAAGAGATCACTTCTTTTGGCTTAAAATGTCACCCTCTTCTGTTGATACTGTACAGGCTGGGAATGGGTCAAGGATCTGAGTCTTGATGTTTGCGTGCCAAGAAGAGGAATACTTTACCTTCCTCAAGGCCTGGGGCCACAACTGACATCCTTCCAACTGCTCAACAGGACTCCCTTCAGAACTCATTAACATTAATTTGTAATTGACTTGGAGAGCATGGTCCATTACTGAGCAGTGTTAAGCAGGGTCTGGGAATTCCTTTCATTGACCTTTTATCCAAGGGAGTTGCATGGTACCTTGTTGCAGCTAGTAGGCATAACAGCTGCCCTTCATTCGGGATAAATGTCAGAAGCAGTTAAGCTCCTTTTGGAGTAAGGTAGCTGAAACAATAGGACCCACCACCCAAAATGCAGGCCACATGCAAGGCTGATCAGGAGCTTAGCTATGTATTGGAGAGGTTTGTTTGGGTCTGAATGAAAATGCAGAGAGCTCTGTATTTTTGTGGTGAACAGACAAGAAGCAGAGAGCCAAGGACAGTTAGAGAAGCACTTACAATATGACTCTGAGAGTAAGCTAAGGGAGACAGTTTACCAGATAAAGTGCTGTCTGGAAAAAAGTCTTGGGATATTGAGTAAGGAAACTGAGTTCTGTTTGATTCCTACTGTGTTCAGGGGAACCAGGACTTTGTATACCTTCTTTGTAGATTTTTTTTTTTTTTGGTGAAAAAAAGAATTTATTTTCTCCTCAAAACAGAAACAACTGACAAGACCCTGATTATTGGTTCACAAGGCAACAATACCATACTTATTTCTCCTCCATGGAAGAGCTATATTATTTATCATAAAAATGTAATTAACTAGCTGGAAGAAAATTCTTAGAGTCTATTCTCATATGTTTATGGGACTCCATTTTATTTGGTGAAATGAGTAAATAATTAGCAGCCAAATTTTCAAGCGTAGACACTGCTTTTGAGTACGTCATTATTTGTGTGTCTAGCTTGAGACACATTGGGCCTGATTTTCAGAGGTGCTGGGCTCAGATTTACTTTAACTGGAGTAGCACATTTTAAAGTCAGACCTAAGGTACTTCAAGTTGGGCATATAAACCAGTGGCTAGTTTTGACAATTTTGGAATTGACCTTTAATATTTTGTTCTTTCTAAAAATAATATGTTTTAAAATTCATTCTACATCCTCACTTAGACAAAAATAGTTCTTTATAACTGTATCTAAATATGAATTTACAATTCATAAGGATTGTGCTGGATGAATATTTTAGTCATGATTACTGCAATAACAGGGTTTTAAAGAGGGTTGACGTCATTGATCACCAAAGATAGAAAATGCTAGTATTTTTATGAATTGTCTCCCAATGAAAATGGCATATTTTTGAAGTTACTGTTTGTTAGATAAAACACATGCTTTTCTTAGTGTGTTTTTTTTTTTGCTGTGATAATAAATGTAGCTTCTCAACAGATGTAAATCTTCTCTTTCTTCTGTTTTGTCAGATAAATCACTTCTAACTCTGTATTTCCTAGTGGTATAATGTAACTGTTATACTGAAGAATATAAAGTATATTAGCTTAGTCGTCTGGCAGCAGCATAATATTTTATTGCCCCATGGGAAATCTAGGTTAGTAGGTTCAACATCCAGAACACAGAGTTTAATAAAGGTTCGTATTGCTGAAGTGTAGTGTTCTTGGTTTTAATGGCAAGTGAGCTAACTGCCTCTGCTAGAACTCCTGAAGAATAGAGATGATACAGAATTTCAAAATACTGTAAGTGTTCCTGTTAATATGGAGAAAATTCCAAAGAGCTGTGTCTTTTTTAAAAGATACAGTCTTTGAATTCGTTATAAATTTTGTGTATATAATAAATGTTCTATTATTTCTGCTGATCAGGAATAAATGGGTATTCCTTCCTCACAGCAAAGTGTGAGGTAGCAACAACTAACAAAAAAGCTCCAAAGATTTTGGTGTTTCTTGACAGCCACTGCATTTTTCATTCTGTCTAAATGTAGTGAAATTGCAGCTCAGTTATGATTGTTTCTCTGAGATAAAATAAATTATTCTTTAGAGGCAATAACTTGGATGCATTTTTGAAGGTGAGTAATAACTTCAAGGAGTTCATTACCACACATATACATTGCAAAGCTGATCAGCTTTTATATTGTTAGCATTTAAAGCTGCGATGTTATTCCATGTTAGCGATGTTAGTATGAGGTAGCTGTAAGAAGCATATTCTTTAACGTGTTAAAACAGGCAAATTATAGCCTAATTAGGATTCCCCTTAGGCTTTAACTTGACCATTTTAGCATTTGTTAAAGGCAATGTACTTTGTCTAGACTATATTTTCCAAATGTGTTAGTTAACATGAGTTAGCTAAGGGTTAGACGTTTGAGTCAGCATGCATGGGACACTCGATTCCCATCACAGACTAATAGGAGGCGGGCCACACTTTGACAGTCTCTTTAAAACTGCCTTGGACCAGGTACATAAAAGAATGTCACTGCTTAGATACATGCTAGTGACAGCTGGTATAGTAATAATGATCATAAGCTATCTTTCCTGTCAAAGCTGAATAGTCCGGAAGAAAATAAGAGTTGACAAGAGGCAGTAGGAATTCTGTTCTGGATGTTTTGAAAAACCATGGTAATAGATGGAGCCAGTTGCTTGTTTTGTAGGGACCTTTCAGTTCCCTGCATGAGACTGTACTAACAGCACTGCTTCAAAGGCAAAACCAGAAAAAATATATAGAAATTATTTTCATTAATTTTACTTAAAAAAATTAACATATAAACTTGAAACTAATTACAACATTTATTAACTTATTTTTAACATTGAATTCGTTAATTTTGGGGGGTACATATTTTATAATGGCAACAAACATTCCAGACCATATGGTAGAGTAGGATGGATACCTAAGGTTTACTGGAGATATGAGCCAATGCTTCGAGCCACACTGTCCAAATAGGGAATATGTTAATCAGCACTCATTCACAGTGTGGATTATTTTATTGCTGATTAAACCTAAAGACCTGATCCTGCAAACTCTTTAGTCTGAAAATAGCCCTTATACAACCAGAGTGAGAGAGTCTGCAAGATTGGACCATTAAAACTGGTTTGAAATTGGATTCTGTAATATTGCTGCTGTTGCAAATTAGGAATAGGACAAAATGCACATTTAAAGTAAGTTCAAGAATTTCCAAATTTAGCTAATATCTTTGATTTTAAATATATTTCAATTTGTATATGGTGGTAGGAATTTTCAAGTTAATGTGGATGCTGCATTTGTTTTTTAAAGGCAATTTAAATTTACACAAAGGAATGCTTTCGAAGTTTTGCATATGCCATAATCAATTGTTAAAGTAATGTATCCTGCGATTTCTTCTTATAACTTATTTTAATGTGTATTATTCATGTGGCAATATGATTGACAAACCATTTCTCCATTTTTTTTATAGGATTATACTTTTTTTGAAGAACCAACGTATGAAAAGCATTATCGCCATATGGAAATAGTTGATGCTGAGGACTTTGGCCAATCCCAAAAGTTTTACGATTATTCAGAAAAGAATGTGCTTGAGAAGACGAAGAGTCCTCTTGTAAAAAGCAAACCCATTGACAAGAAATTAGAACCATCTCTAAAATGGAAGAACATTGGGCTTGGTGGTTCCCAAGAGTATGTAGTTATTTGAAAAACTGAGTTTTATTGTAGACTTTGCTAATTTAGACTAATGGTTTGGAAACACATCATAGGTCTGATTTTGTTTTTTAGTTGAAAATAAATTAAACAAATACAAAATAAAATTCAGGGCCCTGCTCCTATAGAACATGTTAAAGGAAGATTGCTCACTTGTAATCCAGTTTCTTATCGTCCTTTTCTGCCATCTATCTAACAGCCGTGTATCTCGTCATGATGATGCTCCACCTGTCAGGAAGGAGGCAGCAAGATCTTGCAGTCATCTTCAGTACTTAAGCCTCAAGTCAACCAGTTTTCCTCAATTAAAAGTTCTTTCTAAGGCAGGAAAGAATAGACAGCCTATTCCAAGCAACACTTTTTGAGGGGAGAAGAGGAATACAATAAACCAGACTGCTAGTTAATAATCTTCCCTTGTCATATAACCCACTTCTCCTACCCTACCTAGCAATTACCTTGGCTAATAGTGAACATAGCAATCAGTAAAAAACCCAGAAAAGAATTTACTTACAGTAGAGATGGACCTCCTCTTCTGAAATCAGAATCCGCCTGAGATGTCCAGTCCAAGTGATAGTCAAAGATGAGTGTCTGAGGGGAGGACTAGGAGGCCATCTTGCAGAAGGAGGAAGTGAATGCCTCATCCCTTCAAACCCAGGAGATGACATTCTGTAGGAGGAGTCACATTTGACAAATCTTGGATGCAATCCATAGGCATGGTCGTGATTGATTGGATGAGGCTTCAGTGATATAGAGGTAAAGGGATGTCCTCCTGCACAGCAAGATGTTGGTCAGAGCCCAAGTGTAGGTCATTTTAGTTGGAGAGGTACAAATAATGAGTGTCTCTCTTCTGTAGAATGTGTGAATGTATGATCAGCCAACAGTCATTAAGGCATCCTGCTTCCTTAAGAGGTCTATAATCAGGACTAGAGCAAAGCCAAGGACTGCCCCAGCAAGGTCTGGGAGTCCTCCTGAAGTACTGGGACACCAGGACAAGAGGATCATAGATGAGAAGGTCATCTGAAAGGATCCTCAATGAGAATGGCCAGAGTCAGCCCATTACCGACACCATAGGTGTGCTGAGATCTGCCAACAGCCACATTGTAATGAGGAAAGAGAGAATCATACTGACAAAATAAAACCCACTGCAGATGAGGGAGGTAGAGGCTGAAATGAAACCGAGACTTCCCATAATTGTTGTGGGCACATCTAGATGGGAGCCCCCAGAGTAGCCTACGTCTAAGCCCCCAGGCTTATCTGTTCCACTGTCTTTGGAGTCTGGGGAAACTGCTGTGCTAGGACCATCTGAAACAGCTGAGCAGCATGATGAGGAGGAGCTTTTTGGAAGGTCCCTATAAAGACAGTCAACAAAGCAGGTAACAAGTGGGTGTCAAGTCAGCACGAGCACTGCTCCTCTGAGAAAAGGCATTATTAGCTAGCTATCCAGTAACAGACTCCCTGGAAGGTGGAATTCAGCTGTTTCTGGAACTCAGGATGCTGGGACTATGAAAAGTAGAAATGGAATGGCTCTCCTTGTTGCTTCTTTTTTTTCTTTATGAACTCTTTATTCTTTTTTTCCCTCTTCTGTCTCCTTCATTCTGCCTTCAGTATTTTTTCTACGAGGAAAGAAGAAAGGAAAAGGGCTAGTGGAACAAAAAGAAGAAGTCATTAATGTTCCATGGCTCCAGCATGCATGAAGCAAACCAATGAAAAATAGTGGCTGGAGGTGGACACAAATACGGCAACTGACAGATCTTGCTTTCTGCTTCATGTTTGGTTGAGCTGTAATGCTGATAGTCAAGGCTGTTGCTAATTAGGATGAGACAAGAACAGCATACAACAATCAGTTTAACAGTTGTTTAGTTTTAACTACATATTCTGATACTACATAGTATAAGCCTGATCCTGTAAAGGGGTCCACATTGGCAGACCCTAGCAACCGTTCAGGTACTTTTACAGGATATAGGCCTATATTAGTAAATATACTTTACTGTATTATATTTTGTATAAGTACTGAAGTCATAATAATATAAGACTTCACTATAGCCCTCCGCTATTAAAGAGTTTTAAAGGAGCTGGCTGAAGAGCTCACTGGACCATTAATTTTTGATTTTCCATAAGTCTTGCAATGCTGGGAAAGTTCTGAAGACTGTGAGAAAGCTAATGTGCCAATATTTAAAAAGGGCAAACAGGATGATCTAGGTAATTATGGGCCTGTCAATCTGACATCGATCCTGGGCAAGATTATGGAGCAGCTGATATGGGACACAATTAATAAAGAATTAAAGTTGAATAACATAATTAATATAATCAGCATGGGATTCTGGAATATAGATCCTGTCAATCTAACTCAATACCTTTTTTTGACAAGATTACAAGTTTGTTTGATAAAGGGAATAGAGTTGTTGTAATATACTTAGAGTTCTTTAAGGCATTTGACTTGGTACTGCACAACATTTTGATTAAAAAACTAGAAGACTATAAAATTGATAACAGGGCTCAACTGATATGGTTTAAAATGTAACTGTAAATGAGGAATTATCTTTAAGCATGTGTGTTTCTAGTGGGTCCCACAGGGATCTGCTCTTGGTCCTATGCTATTTAACATTTTTATCAGTGATCTGGAAGAAAACATAAAACCATGACTAATAAAGTTTCCAGATCACACACAAATTGGAGGAGTTGTTAATAATGAAGAGGACAGGTCACTGATATAGAGTGATCTGGTCCTCTTGGTAAATTGGGCTCAAGCATACAATATGCCTTTAATATGGCTAAATGTAAATGAATACATTTGGGAATAAACAGCATACACCAAACTCATGGGGGAGTCTATCCCAGGAAGCTGTGACTAAAAAAAGATTTGGAAGTCATGGTTGGTAATCAGCTGAACATAAGCTCCCAGTGCGACACTGGCCAAAAGGACAAATGTAATCCTGCGACATATGAAGAGGGGTATATGAAGTAGGAATAGAGAGATTATTTTACCTCTGTACTTGGCACTAGTGCGACCACTATTGGAATACTGTGTTCAGTTCTGATGCCCACAATTCAAGAAAGATGTTGGTAAACTGGAGAGGGTTCAGAGAAGAGCTATGAGAATAATTAAAGATTAGAAAACATGCTTTATAGTGATAGACGGAAGGAGCCCAATCTATTTAGTTTAACAAAGAGAAGGTTAAGAGGTGACTTAATTACAGCCAGTAAGTGCCTATATAGGGAACAAATATTTGATAATGGGTTCTTCAGTGTAGCAGAGAAAGATATAACGTGATCCAATGGCTGGACATTGAAGCTTAACAAATTCAGATGGAAAATAAGATGCACGTTTTTAACAGTCAGGGTAATTAACCACTGAAATAATTTACCGAGGGTTGTGGTGGATTTTCCATTACTGGCAATTTTAAAATCAAGATTGGATTTTTTTTTAAATATTCTAGTTCAAATAGAACTATTTTGGGGGACTTCTGTGGCCTGTGTTACACAGCAGGTCAGGATAGAGTATCAGAATGATCCTTTCTGGCCTTGGAACCTACGAATCTATAAATAGTATGTCATTGAGATCTCATTAACTTTGTTGAGAAAAGGAATACTGTGTTTTGTTTGTTTTTTTACCTTGATGAGATTATTAAACCACATATTAGCAAACTGAAAAGGCTCCTAACCTCTACTCATTCAGATCTTCCTAAAAAGGACATACCTTCTATTGTCATGCCTACAAGCTAATTTGCACAGGTGATTTATATATCTCACAAAATGAAAAAAAAAGTGTTTTTAGTATTTTATATGGCCAATTAAAAAATTGACTGCTTTACCTATGTTGTGGCCAAAATTTTCAACTCTGGGTGTCTGAATTTAGGTACCTAAATCTTGATTTGCTTACTTAAATATAAGTAGCCTGATTTTTTGGAAGAGCTGAGCACCCATAAATTCTGTCTGAATCAATGGGAACTGCAGCTTCACAGCACCTGGAAAATTAGGCCAATATTTAGGTGCCTAAATCTGGATTTAGAAGCCTAACTTTAGGGAACCAGGTTTGAAAATGTTGACCTATACCTCCTTCTCTATTGATTGTCTTTTTTTTCTGTTTTATGTATGGTAAATTCTTTGGGGCAAGGACTGAGCTTTAGTGGGGAATCAGCAAGTATATGTTGGGCGCTACTGAAAACAAACAAATAATAATCAGTGAAGTTCTAGTGTATGCTTAGTTAATTCTTGGTATTCTATGAATCCTCCAAACTGAGTCTGAATAGAAATTTAAGCACCTAAATAAAATCTTTACATTTCAAATTCGACAACTTCTACTGCTAATTTTTATAATACTTTCTTTCTATTTAATCCTACTGAAAATCTTATGTGGAAAAAATATACTCCAGGTACATATAGTGCAGCAGAGTTGATCAATTTAAATAGAGTGCAACTTCATAATGAAGATCATTACAGATTAATTTACATATACGCATATACTGATATTGTTGTGACAATGTTGAAGAACAGATACAATATTATCGAACTGTAAAATAAGGCATTTAATAAAAACAAATATTTTCAGTGACAAAGCTGCAAATAAAGTTATCAAAGAAGAAAAAGAAAGCAGACCTATTGCTCCAGAAAGCAAGAAAAAAGCCAATATCCTTTCCCCTGGACCTCTTAAAGGACAATCAGTTTCAAAACGGTATAGCATATTCATTTTTCTCCCTTTAATCTCATTCTTGTATGATCTTTTAGCACATGCAGTAATTGTAATCTTGTTCAATAGCTGGTAAATCTAATTATGAATGTTTTTTCTAATGAAGATCAAAATGAAAAAAATCGTGTCCAGTCTGTTCTACACATGTCTGTTTATATTAGTCAATAGCTATTTAAAGTAAGTGATTTTGTCTTTTTGTTGCTAGTAAAGTGTCAGAAAAATCTGATGAAATTAGTGAAAGTTCCTCTGAGAGTGAGGAAGATGAAGAACAGCCTGAACGTCACCAGGAAGGAAACACTGATTTGCCATCTGAATATTGGCAAATTCAGAAACTAGTAAAATATATAAAGGTAAGACAAGAAATGTTAACAAATCTTTTATTATAAAAATGCCAAAAACTCAAATATTGGAAATTAGCTAATTAGCTCAAATATTGAGATTCTGAAACTCTGGACATTTCTGTCTCCCTCTCCTTTCTCACTTTTTTATTTGCTCTTTTGGGAGTATAAATCCCCTGAATTATTCTATTTATTTATTTGTTTTATGTTATTTAAAACTTAATTGATTTCTTCTTTATGAATCATTGTTTGTTTTGAATTTTGAGGTGCAGTATTCTGAGATATTTCTTTATGCAAATAACTTTCAAGAGCTTTTATTAAATCAGAATACTTTGCATAAAGTCTTTAATTAGCTGTGATTAATACATTACTGAAGTAAATCTAATTTTGTCAAATGTTGGTTAGCTGAAAAGAAAGTGCAAGACAAATAAGAGTCTCCCAAAGCAAAAAAAATTGATTACGACTGTTGTTAAAACTATGTAATAACATATACATATTTATAATGCTGTAGATGTATTACATAATAAAAATAACATGATTCAATGTCACTTTTAAAACAACTATGCATTTCCCTCAGGGAGATTTCCTTTGAAAGCTTATAGTGGAATTTAAGTAATGTGATTTACTAATAATTGGCATTGGATCGTTTTTTAAAATAAAACTATAAAGTATACAGTGTTGTCCATATTAGAAAACTAAAAGACAGAATTTCCACTGGTGCTATCACTTGTTCAGTTGCACTGGTGTTAGCAAGTGGTAACATTACTGTAGTGTAATCAAAGCGTCAGCACTTTCCCGTGCTTTAACTACTATCCTCATCAGGTTTAACTGACTCTTCTCTGTCTCTTAGCTAGTTTCTAATCTATCTCTCACTGACATCTGTTAATTTCTATAGTAAAATTTGCTACAAACGTTTGACACCCTGTGTCTGTAAACAACACCCCCCAAAGCCCATATTCACCAATGTCATACAATTATGACATGTTCTGTACAGAGCATGCCTTAGCAGTATTTTTAAAGTCTTGATCTGCTAAACATTAATGTTCTGTTGCATTGTATGTGCTACCATAGTATGTGAAGTTATAAAATATTGTTGTAAATGCTGCTAGAACGTGAGGTGGGACCACTTAAACCAGCTTTTCAGATACAACAGTGAAGTGACCAGAGATGGTAATGGGTCATCAAGGAAAGAATCCACTACCAGGAATTGCTTATAGTGAAGGCTTCCCTGTAGGACACACATTTGCAATGGAGTTGCTTGACCAATGGGAAGCAGCGCCATGTCACATGTTTGGGCTGTTCTAGCAAGCTGAAACAGACTATAAAAGGAGGAGTGTGACACCGTCACTAGCCTCCACTCCCATTCAATTGAACACCTGAAAGGTTGTCAGGAAGACAAAAGGACTTTTAAAGAGGGGAAGGGAGTCCCAGGCAGGGAATGGTATCAGCTAATACGGGTGAGACATTGCTAATTCAAGAGCTTGTTAGTGTGTAGAACTTTGACTGAGACCTTACGTTTATTTCATTGGGTAACTTCTTTTAATTTCTTTACACTTGCCACTTACAATCACTTGAAATCTATTATTCTGTAGTCAATAAACATTTTTTAATGTTTTATCTTAACTGGTGTGTCTTTGAGTGAAGTGTTTAGGCAAACTGCTCAGTAACAAAGCTGATGCACATTCCTTCCACTTTGAGGGAAGGGCGGACTGGATAATAATCTCCACTGGTCAGGTTTTTTGACCAGGGTAGATGGTTTGGTTTGTGGTCTTGGGCTGAAGAGCCAGCTGGAGTTTCTCTCTTGTTGGTTTGTGAGTGGCTGGAAAGCATTCATTGAACTAAGTTGGGTGTCTGGTGCCACCTGCTGTTGGGTTGGTTGAGAACAGGTTCTGGAGAGGCTGCCTGTGGGTCCCCAGCCAGAGTGAGGTGGAGGGCTCACTTCAAGCTAAATAGTTGATAAAGGAAACCATGCTTTGTACAGAACATATCATAATTGTATCACACTGGTGAATGTTGGATTGTTGGGGTGTTGTTTTCAGATACAGGGTGTCACAAGATGCATATAGTGCATATAGTGATGGATGCATAATAATTCCACAGGTGAATACAGACCATACCATGGTTCTTTATACTTTCCCCACCTCTATGTTGGACCTTTATATTGCATGCTATTTGGAACTATCCTAAAAGACCACCTGGAAATTTCATCTTGTGCAGAATGTGACCTGTTGTGTGTGCAGTGGTGCTACTGGTATTGAGCATATTACATTTATCCTTGGCATGATGCATTTATTTCTATTTGCTTTTAAATGCAGTTCAGGTTGTTGATGTTAATATCTGGGCTGTGTCTACCTTAACAAAACACCCCTCTCTGTGTATATTCCCTGATAGCTGCTGCTATCAGGTTTGCATTTGAACTTTGGAGTAAGTGGGGCTGGGTTCTTGGCTTTGGAATTCATTGCTATCATTGGTCTCCCATAAACCCCTCTCTTGGCTTTGTATGTGAACCCCCTCCCTACTGACAAGACTGCTATTTTCTCTCCTTGCAGTGTAATTTACAACTCTTCCCTCCTCAGGGCCCTGATATACATAATATAGCTGCTACATAATATTTCTATTCTTCTTTGAGGAGATGCAGCCGTGTGTTTCCTTTAGGCGTATATGCGCACACATTGCACCGGAGCTGGAGAATTTTGCCTAGCAGTACACATGAGAGACAGTACTCAAGCCTCGTGGTCATAGCTGTTCCCCTGACTATCAGGCAGTACTGGCTTGAGCCCTCTCAATTCCTTCTTATCTCCTGTCGGCTGGAATCTTTGTGGTTCCTAGCCTCACAACTTCTCTGTATCTTAATGACTTTTTCTAATTGTATATTGTTAATTAGTACCCTAAGTATAGTGTTAATTTTAGTTAACTTTGGTTTAAATATTTGCCTGGTGATGCCCTCACCAGGGTTTAAACGTTGTCCATTGTCTGGGGGAGCAGTCCCCAACAGTGATTCCCACATGTGGTAGTTGCTGTACTTACGTGAAGCCCACAGCAGGAAGCAGTGTTCAATTTGCATATTGTTCACAAAATGGACTCAGGTGGTGAGGGATCTTCATCTAATGCAGCAGCTGCTTGACTAGGCCATTCAGCCTGCTTTGGCACTGAGGCCTATTTTGGACTGGAGGTTGCCTTGGGGTTCTGAGTGCTGATATTTCATGCTGTGGAGCTGGTGCCTCTCTGAAGGCACAGAGGAGTTGCTCCCCATCAAGTGCATTGGGGAAAAGGTCCCATAAGACTGTTACTCAAGGTCACCTAAAGATTCGTCTGCCTCCTCAAGAAGATGCACAGACTGGCATGGTATGAATGCTGGTGTGCAGGAGCCGTTATTCGCTCCCCACTACTGTGCAGGGCGATCAGAGACTCCATACCATTGACTCTGGTTCTGGTCCAACGCTGTCCATTGATTCAGGTAACAACGGTGATGCCGCCACTGGCTGTTTTCCCACCGGAGGCAAGGTGGCAATGGATTTCCTCTGCCTTTTTGTCCCAACCTCTTCTTTAATCCAGGACTTTGCAAGGGCTGTGTTGTTTATAGCCCCAATAGCCTGGCGGTCTGCTGAACCTGTGGGTATGTTGGCACTCCACCCCAGTGTTTTCCTTTCACCATCACTGGAAGTGGGGCTGGTGCAAGGCTTGGCACAAGAGACCTCCTCGTCACTGGGAATTTCTTTGGTACCCCTGCTGTTGGCACCACCAAAGTTACTGTGGTGGCACTCACTGCCCTCCACTTTGGCACTGCTGCCTACTTCAAGTTTGACATCACTTCCAGCAATGGAAATGATGAAGGCGTACTTGGTGCTGATGGCATTGTTCCCACCATCAACATCAGTTCCCTCTTCATTCTGGGTTACAGATGAGTCAGACTGGTTGCTCACAACCACAGGACTGGCTCTACCTTTATCCTCTGAAGCCTGGGACCCCTTGGTGTCCAGGTTGGGATCTTTCTCCTCTCATTCTCCATTGCTTGACCCACCCATAGAGTGCTATACATACAAAGATTGGTGCTTGTTTCAAGCTTGGGATAGAGGCCCTTTGCCCAGTGCCTACTGGTCACCAGTGCCCTATCCATACCAGTGGTCTCCATGGAACCTGTGGGTTTCTCTTTGGTTACAAAGATCCAGCTTCTCATCTTGCTTTAAGGAGAGATCACAGGACAGGTCTGTGGTGGTGAACATTAATCTGCCACAGGCCCATGCACCAGTGAACCTTCCCCACACAAAGCTCTAGAGTTGTCTCATCTGAGTCCATCAGTCTGAAGCAGGATTTGGATCTGGCACAGTTAACTGCTTCATCTTTGTCCCCAGATGATTCCGTGGTGCGTGGCTCTTCCCCTTCTTTGGTACCAAAGGCTTTCAAGGCATACCAAGAGCTTTTTGTGGTGCCTCGCTGCTTCCCTGGGTTTTCAGGTGGAGTTCCTGCAGGAGAACACCCATAAACTGTTGGATATCCTGCAGCTGTCCACCTCTTGGAGAGTTGCTTTGACTGTTAATGATGCACTCCGAGAGCCTTCTAAGTTTCTCTGGAGAACGGTGGCTTTGGTACCGCCTACTGCAAAGCACATAGAGACCTGTTACTTTATTTTTTATTCAGCGATTTGAAGGTTTTTACTACCATCTGGCCTCAAATTCCCTGGTTGTAACCACAGTGAATGATAGAGTTCAACAGGGCAGATTTAAGTCCACTCCCAAGGATAAGGACTCTAAATAAATAGAGCTGGTGAGTAGGAAGATTTACACCTGGTCTTCCTTGCAGATGGGCATGGCTAACCAGCATTGCTATCCAAATACAACTTTGTGAACTGGACAGCTTTGTCTAAGTTTGCAGATCAGCTACCCAAAGACTCGAGGGAGGAATTTTGGGCATTCTATTACCAAAGGTGGCTAAAACTTCATTGCGGTCTGCTCTGGATGTCATGGATACTTCAGCCAGAGTGATGGCATTGGCAGTGATCATTAGAAAGGCTTCCTGGCTGCAGAATTCAGGCATTGCTCCTGATGTGCAGCAGGCCATAGAGGATTTGCCCTTCAATGGACAAATACTTTTTTTGAACAAGATGGATGAGATTCTGCACTCCTTCAAGGGATCAAGGGCTACCCTATGGTCCTTGGGGGCATATATGTTGGGAGTTCAGAGGTGTCACTACAATGGTCAGCAGCAGCAATATCATATGCAGCACACATTTGGGCAGCCTTTCCCTTCTGCGAGACAATGGAACTACCCCAGTAAGGGACATAGATCCCATAGGAGGAAGCAGTCGGATCTGGAGTTTGGCCAGTTGACATTCTTTCACTGGCACCCTCTGCCCCTCCAGCGGCCATTTTGATTCCTTGGTCTGGAGCAGTGTTCCAGTTGTTGCTTCCTTCTCCCTGTCCCCTCCATTTCGGGTCCACTTTCACAATGCTTGGGGCTTGATCACCACTGACAGCTGGGTCCTAAACACCATCAGATCAGGGTATACAATCCAGTTCCTTTCTCTCCCTCCTCTCCACCCTCACTCCCTATTTCTCTTCAGGGATCCCTCTGATGAAGTACTGCTCCTTGAGCAGGTTCACTTTCTGCTGGCTTTGGGAGCAATGGTGGAGGTTCCACTGGAATACGGGGGTCAGGGTTTCCATTCCCGGTACTTTCTGGCGCCCAAATCCAAGACAGGGATAATGCCCCTTCTCGACCTTCGCAGCCTTGATAAATATATCTGATATATGAGGTTCTGAATGTTTACTCTATTGGCGATGTTCCTCACGTTGTCTCTGAATGACCGGTTTGCTGCTCTTGACCTTCAGGACACTACTTTCATGTGGCGATTTTGCCAAGCCACAGAAAATTCCTTCGATTCATCATAGGGGAGTGCCATTTTCAGGATATTTTCAGCATCTCTTCTGTCCCTTGTGTTTTAACCAAATGCACGCTTGTGGTGATGGCATACCTTAGGAAGAAAGGAATCCATATCTTTGTGGCTGGTTCCTCAGGGGCAGGTCCAAAGAGAGAGTCCTTTTTTACAGCAATACTATACTAGGATTGCTTGACTGAAGAGTGTTTGTCAGGGCATTCCCTGTGTCTGGCCCTTGCCAATTGTGTCTCTTGTCACCAATGCTTCCCTGATGGATGGGGTAGCACATCTGGGGGTGCTGAAAGTTCAAGTTCAGTGGTGGGAGCAGGAGTCCTCCCTTCATGTCAATGTGCTGGAGCTTCAGGCCATCTCTAATGCCTGTCACACTTTTCTGGACTGTAAGAGGGGCTCAGTGGTTCACATACTTACCAACAATACCACCACGATGTATTATGTGAACAGGCAAGGGGGAGCATGTTCCAGGATGCTCTGTCAACAGGCAATCAGGTTGCGGCAGTTCTGCATCAAGGAGAGTATCACTCCAATAGCCAACTTGCCCAGGGTCCAGAATCATCTCACAGACCATCTCAGCAGGAATTTTTCCCTGAGTCATGAGTGATCCCTGAAGATAAGTATCCTCTGGGTCATCTTCACAGACTGGGGCATTCAGAAAATTGACCTGTTTGCTATGAAGGATAATAGGAAATGTCATCTGTTGTATTTTTGAGGGGGACTCAGTCCGGCTCCCTGTCCGACACTTTGCATCTCAGCTGGCAGTCAGCTCTCTTGTATGCTTTTCCCTGGATCTCAATCATCCCACAGATCATCTCCAAAAAGGCCAACTGGGCCAAGCGCATTGTCATTACCCTGGCATGAGGCAGTATTAGTCTTCTGAACTTCTCATGCTGTCAGTTCAGCTTTCCCTATCCCTTCCTTTCCATCCATTCATCCTACCCACATAGAATCACAGTCACACCTTTTATTTTGTGCTCAGCCCCCTGCATCTCAAAGCATGGCTGCTTCATGGGTGAATGAGGAGGAAGTGCAGTGTTTGTCAGCTGTTCAACAGGTCCTACTCAACAATAGAAAGCCCTGCACCAGAACTGCCTATTTGGCAAAATGGCAGAGGTTTTCGGTGTGGTCATTGGCTCACAGAATTCAGCTGACACTGGCTTCTATTGACGACATTTTGGAGTATCCGCTGCATCTTCAGTCATCAGGATTTGGACTTAATTCATTGAACATGCATCTGGCATCAATACTGGCATTTCATGCTCCCATTTAGGGGAGATCACTCTTCTCCAATGCCATGATAACAAGATTCTTAAAAAGGCTTCTTCATCTCCATTCTCTGATCCAAAAGCTGGTTCCTATGTAGGACCTTAATATGATTCTAGCAGTTTTAATGGGACCTCCATTCAAGCCACTGTCATGTCCCTCTCTGCTTTTGTGTCAAAAGACTGCATTCCTGGTAGTGATAACGTCCACAAGGAGAGCCTGTGAGTTTCAGGCTAAGAAGGCAGAGCCTCCTTATACCCAATTCTCCAAAGACAAAGTGACTTTACGACCACACCCAAAATGTTTGTCTACTGTGGTTTCTCAGTTTCATTTGAATCAGACAGCATACTTATCTGTGTTCTTTCCTAAGCCACATTCGCCTCCAGAGGAGCAGTCTCCATCTAATCCATACATTAGATGTCAGGCAATGTCTAGCTTTCTATCTGGACTGGACTAAACCATTTCATGCTTCATCTCAACGGTTTGTGCCATATGCAGATTGTCTGAAGGAGCAAGTGTCTCTTCAGAGATGATCTCTAAATGGATAACATTCTGTATCAAGACTGCATATGAAATAGATTCTGCTATCCCTCCTCAGCGGGGGCGAACTCATTCTACAAGAGGCCAAGCAACAGCAATAGCATTCCTCAGTGACATCTCGATATTGGATATTTGCAGGGCTGCCACGTGGTCGTCCATGCATATGTTTACAAGCCATTATGCCATAAGTGCACCTTCCTGAGCAAGTTTTGGTAGGGATGTCCTGCAATCTTTGTTTCAGTAGAATCTGAGCTCTGCCTCCTGGGGTGGGTATTACTTCTGAGTCATTAAAGTAGAACATACTATGTATCTACTCGAAGAAGAAATGATTACTATAACTGTTGTTCTTTGAGATGTCTATGTATTCCATGACCCACACTCCACCCACTCTGTACCGGAGTCTAGTCTCTGGGCATTTGGTGCTAAGGAACTGAAGAGGGGATCAAAGTAGTGCTGCCTTAAATCGCAAGAGGAGAGGCTACAAGCACAAGGCGTGAGCGTCCCTGCTACAGGTACTGCTAGGCAAAATTCTCTGGCTCCAGTGCGCTGTGCGTTCACACACCTAACTAATACACCTCTGCATCACATCTCGAAGAACCACAGTTACAGTAAGTAACTATTTTTTTCATTATTTGAACTGGTCAAACATAGGTATGTATATATGTAGCCATATATATTGAATTACCAGACTGCAAAAATGGTTTGAAAGTGAAAGGTTTATGTTTTTCATGCTGCTATGTTTTAGAAATAGTCTGAACAGATCTTGTTCGACCTGTCAACAACAATCACTGTAGAATACAGAACAAGCATGAAAAATTTCATCCCAAAGGAATATCTTTCAGAAAATGATTAATACTTGAAAAGGGGGGTTTTAATGTCCATCTCCGTAAAGCAACAGTATTGTTACGAAAATTCAGAATGCATACCTATGAGTATATATATACATACACAAACACATCACACAGTTTTTTAAATTAATTAAAAAGTACATATTCTTAAACAAAACACTTCTCTTGAGGCTGTTAATTATGTTGAGCAGCAAATCTCTAAAGGGTCAGATAAAGCTGAAAAAAGATGCTGTAATGCCATACCACAGACAGTGGTGGAAATGCTTTATTGACGAAGTGCGACTTTAACTAGCACATGGAATTAATTTATAATTCAAGCACAAACATTGTACTTCTGGCCAGACTGAGTAGATTTTTAGCAAACTTGTTCATATGGGCAAGTGTTCATGACATAGCTGACATAAGAGAAGGTATATCTACAAACAGTTATAATGTTTCAACATATATAAATATATTTGCATAGAAGTATAGGCAGAATTTTTCAGGGTGTGTGTGTGTGTGTGTGTGAGAGAGAGAGAGAGAGAGATTAAACATATATTATGGACATTTTAAAGGGGAAGTACAATACTCTTAAAAAAACCTGAGGTTCCCAAGTTAGAAAATATAATAATTTGTATTGAGTAAATGTTGGAAGGACAAAAAGTAAGCCACAGTTGATAACAAGGTTACATGAAGGATGGATATTCATATATAACCCCCCCCCACAAGACCTAAAAGATACATACTTTCACAACACTATCACTTCCAGTACCAACCAGACCTGTCAGTTCTAGGGGTTTTCCTGATAGGCTATGGATTTCCAGACACTTTTACATGCTTCTGGAGAAAAACTCTAGCCTACAGGGAAATCCTCCTCCGGTTGGCTGGCTGCCCTTCCCCATTTCTTCTGCCTCCTGGGGAAGGGCAGCCATAATGGAACTGTGCCAGATGCTGAGAGACGTAGAGTAAGCAAACTTTCTGCTTCCCAGCTGAGCAACTGGAAGTCTGTGCATCAGACAACTAGGGAGCAGCTGCTCCTGCCAGCTCTGCAGCCCATGCTCTGTACTGCCTCCAAACTACCCAGTCTAGGAGCCTAAGTCTCCTTGAAAGTCAGGAGCTGGATCTTTAAAAAGAAACATCAGTTATTGGGAGACTCCTGCTGAGTTATGAGAACTGGTGATGCTGCACCTCATTCGGTTGGATACCACTGATGCTACAGTAACTTTGAACTCGAAGTGAGGTCTTTGTTCACATTTATGCTAATATACCACTCTGGCACTGTTAAGATGTTTTAAAATGTAAATGTTTTAGATTACATTCTACACCAAGCTCTAGGGCACTTTTACATTGCCAGAGCAGTGTGTCAATGGCCATTGCATATGTCAGAACCAGGCTTTAAATGTGTTAGAGAGACTAGTGTGTTGGTGTGGCGGGTGGAACCCTCTGCATTTGAATTAGAGACCAAATAAGTATATATTACGTTTTCACCATTTATTCTTTTTAAAGCCATGACATAGTTTGAATATTTAGTAGTAATAAAAATAATACTTAGCTCTATACAGAATTGTTCCTCGGTAGATATAAAGTTTTTTATATAAACAATTCCTTAGATAATTTGCTTCATTAAAAATATCTGCCCTTCCCCCCAATATAAATGAAGATTCATGCTTATTTTCATGAAAGGTTAAAAAGTTTTAAGTAGCAGCCTAAACCCCCTGCACTTTAACAAGTGGTATATATAGCAACTCTTTTATATGAAGCATCTTTAAATTTATGGCATGTGAGGATGACATTGATGTTGCTTATAAATGTTTTATTCAAAACTTGATGTGAAACAAATAGAAAGGACCAACTAAGTTTGTATTTTAACTACAAAATGGAAAAATTATACCATTCTTAAATTATAATGTTGCTGGAAACATTCCAAATTAAGAGTAAATTAATATTCATTATAACAATTTGAATCAATTTAATAAACCATATGTGGATTACAAAATATTTAATATTTGATATTTTGTGGGTAGTTAAAAGGTATTTCTAGTTAATTTTGAAAGCTTCACTTTAAAAGGCATGTTAGTCTATGGAATAGGATGATTCTTTAAGTACTAATTAATCTGAGATAAATATATTTTAAAAGGAAAGGAAAAATATGATTCAAGCAGTAACTTGTCCACTAAAAATATAAAATAATTTGAAAACGTTAATGATGTTTACAAGCCATGTGAAAATTACGGAAATAGCTTAAAGCTTTTGGTGTCCCAGAATATTTCTAAACAACAAAACTGTTTACAGAATTGAAAACCCAGATTTTAATGGGCAAATTTTGTAGACCCTTAACTGGAACTCCATTTTTCCAGGCACAAATAGTGGTGGATGAATATTACACCCATAATTTGCTACTTGGTTGATTGCATCTCTACACATGTAGATTTTGGATTTAGATATCTGAGTTACCAACCACAGGCACAAATTATTGTGGGTGCACAATTGTGAAAGCAAATTAATTACCTCCTACAAAATTGGAAACAGTCTCTGGAAAACTGGCCTTAAATGTGTAACTTTGGTGAATACAAGAATCCAAACAGAATAATTGTCTCATCCATAAAGTAAATAAGTCACACAGTATTGTCTATAGATTGTGAAAAACAAAGTATGTATACTGTTTTTAAATTGAATATTACCCAATTTATTTTCATTATGGAACTACATTATCTCTGACTTGCATATGATAATACTATAGTGTAATTTCTATTAGAATGCCACACATTTTATTATTTATCTTCCACTGCTCTTCTGTTTGAACAGTAGTGTATGTCTGTGCAGATAAAAATATAATTAAACCAGAACAATTTGCTGGAATATGACACAAATTTAAAGAAACATATAACTGAGAGGTACTGATGGCTGCTTGGATCACAAACCTCTTTAAGATCAGGTGTGAACTCACCCTTCAGTTAACATAACACTCAGGATAAATTAATCACAATCCACCCATGTAGAACAAAAAGGGGTTGTGAATTCAACCAGAAGTTTTTGGACTGAATGAGCAGATGGCTTTTGCCATGTGGAGAGGGGGCGGGAGGGTGGGGGGTCGGAAGGAACAGTGGAAAGCATGGTGGCTGACCCTGGAATAAATCTGGGGAGAAATTTTGGGTCAGGGACATAGGCTGAGAGGAGTGTTCTTGGTGCTGTGAGCAAAACAAGCTGTTTCTTGCAATTTGATTCCTTCTATGATCACAGATACAGGACTTTTTACATTCTTTGTAAATAAACAAAGCTGCATAAAATAAATACCTGACTATTAACAATTTCTGCTCCCAGAACATCCTCAGGGCCCCAAACTTTGACTAGCTACTCGGGTTGAATAGGGGCAACATTATTAATGTGTGCTTGAAACCTTTCTCTAATACGGGTAAGTTACATTCACATTGATTTTCTGGAGTGCTTTGCCAGAGCATTGTGCCTTTTTCAGCACTTACAGCTCCATACATAGTTTAACAGACATAATTTTGGTGTGCCTGACAACAAGCACCTTTTTTTTAGGGGAGGGAGGGTAATTTAACTGAATTAACCAAGTGAATATTGCTGCTCTTCAGCTTGGGTCACTTGCTGTACCTTGAAGTCTTTAAATCATTATTTGAGGACTTCAATAACTCAGTCTTAGGTTAGGGGTCTATTACAGGAGTGGGTGGGTGAAGTTCTGTGGCCTGTGTTGAGATCATAATGGTCCCTTCTAACCTTATAGTCTACGGGTCGGTGAGTTTTTTATTAGGTCCCAATCTACTTCTGTCTTTCTTGATGCTTCAGAAGTAGTGTGCAGCCTTCCCTAAGGCCTTTGTCAGCTTGGGGATTTGTGAGATGAGAGGCAGGTCCATACAACCAGGGGAAATATGCCTCTTTCACCACCAAGCACACAGGGCTAAAAACTTAACATTATAGAGTATCAGTAAAGCACATTAGATGCATTAAGAACTGGCTAACTGATTGATCTCAGAAAGTATTTGTCAGTGGGGAATCATCAAATGTGGGTGTTTCTACTGGTTTTCTCCAGGGACTAGTAGTCATCCCAATGCTATTCAATATTTTCATCTAGGATATTTATAAAATCACTGCTGATAAAATTTGCTGATGACAGAGATTGGCAGAACGGTAAATGATGATGACAGGGCTGAAGAAAATGCCTTACAATGAGAGACTTAATGAGCTCAATCTGTTTAGTTTATCAAAAAGAAGACTGAGAGATGACTTGATTACAGTGTATAAGTACTTTCATTAGGAGAAAATATCAGGTACTAAAGGGCTCTTCAATCTAGCAGAGAAAACCATAAGAAGAACGAATGGCTGGAAGCTGAAGCCAGATAACTTTAAATAGGAAATTAGGCATAAATTGTTAACAGTGAGAATGATTAACTGTTGGAACAAACTATCAAGGGAAGTGATCTCTTGTCTTCAAATCAAGACTGGATGCCTTTCTGGAAGATATGCTTTAGCCAAACACAAGTTATTGGGATCCACACAAGTGAAACATAATGACCTGTTATGTAGAGGAGGTTAGACTAGTGACCTAATGTTCCCTTGGGACCTTAAACTCTACTAATCTATGGCTAAGAGGGGAAAGATAATACAGCCACAGGCTGTATTACATTTCTGTAGCCCCTGGTAGTTGTGAACATCTTTTAAGGTGGGGACAGAGCGCATCAGGGAACACCAGCAACAGAAGATGCCCTGATGCCATGGAATGGGCAGGGGAAGGCCTCTGAAGCCCCACTGCTGGTATTGATGAGGCCTCAGTGTGGATCTGTTTGGGTTCTGGGGAATCTGCGGTGTTGGTGGATAGGCCCCATGAACTGCCCCCAATGTAACAATTGTGGAGAAATTTCTGCAAAGAAAGTCTCCGAGAGATGTCCTTCTTCCCATCAGTTTTCTCACAGAAGGAGCTGTCATGCCCATGAATACCAAATTTATATATGCTGATCATATCATTTTCCAGTGTAGCTGGCTTTGGATATATTTTGTTAAGTTTTTAAACAGATTATACTGTACATCATAGAACTCTAAAAATTGTTCCATTAAATCCTTTAAAAAGTAAAAACAAAGGAAAGACAAACTTTGATGTAGATTCTTTTTTAAACAAAGTTTTTTTGTGTGGCCCTTTTTATAGTTTTGTAATTCTCAGCTGTGTGACATGTGCCTTAATAGTGAATTTAAGAACTCTAATTACTACACTGACATTGGTTAGAAAATGCTTTATTTATTAGCATAGCATACATCCTGTTTTAGAATTTGTATTTTATTTTCATCTAATTTGTAGATACTTATACTATGTCTTTATATAAGATGAGATGCTTATTTTAAACTAAATCTGCATTTAATTTAAATCCTTGAAATTGATTGGTGAAGTGTCACTAGAATTCATTTTGCATCCAATCCATGAGTTTTCAAAGGGTATAACATGATTTTGTGTAATTTTAATTGGATGCTAAGTATTTCCATATTTGTTAAAATCTATGCTGTATGACTTGCTGTAATGATAACTACAAGAAAGAGAAATAATTATTGTGGCCACCAGTAGTATTACTTATGCTGTAGAACCAATGTTTTTGGACATATGAAAAATATTTTATTGTGGTTTCAGTCAAAAAATGTATATTAAGCTGTGTAAGCAATTTAGAAGAAGAAAAACAAAATACATTTATATTTTTCATATTGTTTTATTTTTATTTAATAAGGGATAAAAAGAAGTTGATTTTTTTTAATACTTGGAACATACCAAGTATCGTATGTCAAACATTACATATGTAATAGATAAGTGTAGATGAATTATTGCATGATGGAGCAAAGTATAGTTACAGTTTAGCGAGTGTGTTCTTTAAAGAAAAAGATATCACTTGGAGTGCTAGACACACATTCCTTACATGTGCATAAAGAAATTAAATGATATGTTGTGTCTTTAAACACCTGTTTCAAGGTTTTATAAAGCAAAGCAAGTTTAGAATATATCCTATAGCCTGAGCTATGCTATGAAGATTATATATTTTGTAAAAAGGACAGCTCGTAGCCTTTTTGAACTCACAGACAGCATATAGCTATAGTTTTGCAGTCATCTTTCCTGGAGAAGTGGGCTTTTCTATCATTTAGACAGACCAGCTACATGATATGCCAGGAAAAGAACACTTCTCTAGGAAAGCTGCTAAAAGCATTATACAGTATTTTAGTATGGAATGTACTATGTTCAGTTGGTTTACCTACTGCTTAAAGTTAGGCACATGCTTAATTGCTTTGTGGAATCAGGACCATATAGTGATGATTAAACAAATAATCAGACTTATTTTTAAAGAGACAAGGTGGGTAAGGTAATATCTTTTATTGGACCAACTTCTGTTGGTGAGAGAGACAAGTTTTTGAGCTTACAGAAGAGCCCTGTGTAATTCATACAGCATATTACCTCACAGACCTCTAATATCCTGGGACTGACACGTCTACAACACAGACTTATTTGTAGGCATTTTCCCGGTAGAAGATAAATATCTCAGACAGCAAAGTATGTCCTTGGTTATTGATCAGTTTCTGTAAGAGTGGATTCTGGTATCTGGATATTTTTAGTTAGTTAGAAGAAACTGATGTAAAAATTACCTTTAAAACTGCATCCATGTCAGCTTTTCTGATTAACAGAACAAGCTTTTCAAATATAGATTTATTATTTGAAACTGTATCACATATTTTTCTCACATTTATAGTTTGGTTTGCTTTCTCATGCATTTCCTAGCCAACTTTTGTGATGGCCATTATAGGGTACCTTGAGTTAGGTGTTTATCAGATTATATATAGTTGACCTACCATTTTTGGTTATTAGTTTAAGGAAAGTACTGCATGTTATGCAGCTGTAAAGTAAATTTCACATAAAATCTATTCGTTTCATATTCGGAATCATAATCCATTTTTCCAGTGAGTTTACAAATTTCAGTATGTCAGGCATGGATTAGGAAATTATCCTCCTTTGGAGTGGACAGATTAAAAATCCTTTGCAATATCATCAACTTCAGTTGAGCCATGGACTTGAGCTGCAAGATTCAGAACTAGATGTTGGCCCAAATTTTCATAGAGTTCAAAGGGATGTTTGGATATAGGGCTTTTATAGATTTTAAGGCCATGAAGGATCATTATGATCCTTAGCCATAGGACTTCCCTGAATTAATTCCTGTTTCCATCTAACAGAACTAGAACAGAGCATATATTTTAGAAAAACATCCAATCTTGATTTTAAAATTTCCATTGATGGAGAATCTACCACAACCCTTGGTAAATTGTTCCAATGGTTAATTACCCTCACTGTTAAAATATGTGCCTTATTTCTAATCTGAATTTGTCTTGCTTCAACTTCCAGTCATTGGATTTTGTTGTACCTTTGTCTGATAGACTGAAGAGTCTTCTGTGATCAAATTTCTGTTCTCCAACATAAGTTCTTATTAGACTATGATCAAATGACCCCTTAAACTTCTCTTTGATAAGCTAAATAGATGGAGCTCCTCTAGTCTCTCCGTATAAAGTATAATTTTAATCCTTTAATCATTCTTGTAGCTCTTCTCTGAACCCTCTGCAATTTGTCAACAGTGAACAGTGGACACCAGAACTAGACATGGTATTCCAGTATCAGTAGCACCACTGACATGTCCAGAGATGATATAACCTCCTTACTCCTACTTAATATTCCCCTGTATATACATTGACATATATACTGTGGTATAGCAAGGGCAGAGGGCAGTAGGAAAGTTCTGGAAGGGCGGTATGTAAGCTCTAGAATGATCCGGGCTTTATTCCCTGTAGACTAGCCAGAGTCATTAGAGGGTAATTAGGGTCAGCTGACACCAATTAAGGTCCAGCCAGGTGCCTGATAAAAACCCTCTACTCCTGAGAGACAGAGCACGAGCTGAAGGAGTAGGTATGCAGTGCTACTGAGTAGAAGGGTGTGTGGAGTTGTGAAGAGGAGCAGAACAGAGTACGGTGGTGTTTGGAGCTGTGAAGGGGAGCAGAACGGAGCATAGTGGTGTGTAGAAGAGAGGCAGAGTCTTGAGGAAGCCAGAAGAACAGAGGGGGGAAAATAGCCTAGGGGAAAAGAGTGCAGCTGCAAGTACGGTGCCAGCAGCACATAGCTGCTACTCACAAGGCCCCTGGGCTGGGACCCGGAGGAGCGGATGGGCCCGGGTCCCTATCCCCCTCCCTGGGAAGGCTGGGTAACCGGTGATGCCCTGGCCCACTACAAGAGGCAAAAGTGTGAGACCCACTAGGGACAAGCCAGCTGTTTGCCACAATACATATATACAGCACTTTTTACCAGAGCTTTGCACTCTAAGATCATGTTCAGCTGATTTTCCACTTTGACCTTTCAGACTTTTTCAGTTTCAGTGCTTCCCAGGCTGGAGTCCTCCATTCTTTGACCTAGATGTATGACCTTACATTTAACCATACTCTATTTAAACACACATCTAGCAGAATAGACATGGGTTTGATTGTATCCATCTTACCAAGCAATCCAGATTGTTCTATATCAGTGAACTGTCCTTTTTGTGATATAATACTCCCTCAATTTTTGTATCATCTGCAAACTTTATTAGTAATAATTTTATGTTTTCTTCCAAGTCATTGAAACAAATGTTAAATAGTGTAGGGCCAAGAACTGGTACATAGGATTAGTTTCAATATGTTTATGTAATAATAAGATTGTATTTTCCTGTAGCTATATAATTATTTTTACATTCTTTTAGGGAGGTAATCAGACAGCTACAGTAATTGCATTGTGTTCAATGAGAGATTTTAACTTGGCTCAAGAAACTTGTCAACTGGCCATCAGAGATGTTGGGGGTCTTGAAGTACTAATTAATTTACTTGATACAGAAGAAATTAAATGTAAGGTAAGTAAGTTTGTCTAAATAAATTGAGTTGTGTATATGCTAGCTAATATTAGAATGCTTCCCCCCTTCCACTCACTCCCCTCCACATCCCATGTAATGTATGGTATAAAGAGGAGTTGTTTAATGGGTTCCATTGAAAAGAGAGAACCTGTTAGATAACCCATTATTTCAAATGATTGCTAGCTAAAATGATTATATATTCTTATATAATGCCTCCTATTTAATTTCTTCCTCTGTTTAGATTGGTTCTTTAAAAATCCTGAAGGAAATTAGTCAGAATTCACAGATCAGACGTACAATTGCCGATTTTGGAGGCTTACAAATTATGGTGAAAATACTAGACTCCCCAGATAAGGATCTGAAATGTTTGGCAGCTGAAACAATTGCTAATGTTGCCAGATTTAAACGAGCCCGAAGGACAGTAAGACAACATGGAGGAATCAAGAGACTAGTAAGTAGATATTAAAATCAGCACATTTACTGAATTTATATTTTTCCACTTTATAAGTCATTTGTTAGCCAAGTTAAAAATTAGTTATGTATCATCAAAATACAATATAATTACATTCTTCTCAGTGCTTAATTTGTAATGAAAGAGGTACCGGCGCTCAAGCAATTAGGTGCTGAGGCTCAAGCAATTTTTTTACATTCATAACTGATGCAGCAAGCCCAGAGGTGCCGGGGCTATGAAGTGCCAAGCCTTAAGGTGCCATGGCAAGTCATGGAACAAATTAAGCACTGAATCTTCTGAATTGCATTAAATACATTAAGAATTTTTTTTTGTCAGGTTGGGCTACTGGACTGTGTTCCAATGGGATCAGCCAATCTGACTTCACATCAGGCAAAAGATATTGAAGTAGCACGCTGTGGGGCTTTGGCACTCTGGAGCTGTAGCAAAAGCACCAAGAATAAAGAAGCAATTCGTAGGGCTGGAGGCATTCCATTGTTGGCTCGGTTGCTAAAGTCTCCACATGCAAATATGTTGACACCTGTGGTGGGGACATTACAAGAGTGTGCATCCGAGGTAAGCCTATTTCCGCTTAGGCGATGTGTACACTTACAGAGTACAGGCACTACATGTGTAGCTACCCAACACAGTGAAAGACTCAGGCAGTGGGGACAGACTCTGGCAGGAGGGAGACAGCAGGAAAAGAAACTGGTAATTGGGAGGCAGCAGGGAAAGGTTCTGGCAGTGTGGCAGCAGCAGGACACTACACTGCTAAAAACAGCAGTGTAAACATCGGATGCACTGTTTAGGCTTGTAGAGAGCCATAGAAGATGTATACCCTGAGGTGAGACATGTAGGGTACTCTATTCTATTTGCCTAAGCCATGCCTCACTGTCTATACTGCTATTTGTATCTATGTTAGCTGAGTGTACAGTGTGTGTGAAGTGTAGATGTACCTATAGTTTAACCAGTCTACCTCTAACCTTTCTAAACTGATGGCTCAGACTACGATTTAAAATAAGTAAACCTGGGCAACCTATCTTTTGGAACGATGCTGTAGGACACCCTCTATTCCATCAAGTAGTTTCATCCCATCTAAAGGGCAACATTGGAGAGTGGACACTGTGGGTGGTGCCTTATAGAAGTTTTTTAATGAAGGTCATGGCTTATAAGACTGTAAGGCCCAATCTACATAAGATCTGTGGGAGAAAATTTATATGAAACTAATATGGTTCAAGATTTTCATTTTTGTAAACTTTTCATATTTGACAAAAATATCTGGTTTTGTTGCAAGAAACTTGAAAAGTGGATTTACAAAAGCTGTCACGGCTACATCCTGACCCAATAATATGATTAAATAGCAGAAAACTAAATTGGAAATAACCATATTCTTAGGGTGGAATATGTGTATAAGGGTACAGATGGATCAATGGACGAGAAGATAATCCCATCATAACACAAGTTAAAATAGTTTACAGTATACATACGCTTTATACAAAACAGCATTTTATCAGTCTCAGCAGGAGTAAAGGAAAGTGTGATTTGCCTCCATATTTCCATTACAAATTGTATAGTCTTGATTGTATCCAGGTTTTCAAAACTACCAAAATTTGAGCCCTTTTGGTGTGGGTTTTTAAATGTCTGTCTAAATAAAATATTAGCAGAAAGATTGCTCTAATGCTCTGAATTTAATGTATTTAATAACATGCATTTTACGACTTTAAAATGACTTTTCTTTATTTAAAAGAACAGAAAAGAATTAAAATTAAAATAACAGGCCAAATTTTGCTCTCAGGTACATTGGTGCGATCCCACTTAGTGTGTTTCAGTGGCATTTCACTAGTGTAACTGAGAGCGTAATTTGGTCCTGTGTTTAAGTAGAATAAATATCTTATTTAAACCAATAACAACCAGGAAATTAAAAATTATGACTGAGACACCCTGGTTTTAACTCACGTTGTAGTTCCTAACTTTGAATTTCCTGACTTTTGTCATTTTTCAGACCTTAACTTTATTTAAAAATATTGGTTTATATTTAAAATGGACAAGGCTTTTTAGCTCTATACAGTGATATAGAACTATGTAGAGAATTGCAATTATAATAAACACAGAATGCCTAGAAGCATGCTATTAAAATTACACATAAAAACTACATTAGTAGAACATCATTAAAGTTGCAAAGTCATGATCACATGATTTCATAGTATTTTTTTCCACAGGACCCCAGCCTCATTCAGTGCACAGTTAATGGAAGGTGTTCAATTACTGAGCAGCTATTCAAGATTTAGTTTTATTCTTATTGTTCAATATGTGGCCATAGGCCCAATATACCACATACTATTCAAACCTTGCAGAGAAGACAAAATTATTAATTTTTTCATAGTCTAAGAACTATAATATCTGAGTGCTTCACAAACATTAATTCATTTATCTTCATAAATTGCCTGTGAGGCGGCGGGGGGTATTATCCCTATTTTACAAAGGGGAGCTGAGACACAGCAACATTAAGAACATAAGAAATCTGTTGCAGAGGTAGAGATAGAATCTAATTTTCCAGGGAAACATTCAGCTTCCTTTACCATGAGAACCTTCTATCTCTTCCTGCAATCCCCATGTTTCATTTTGTACACACTTTCCAAATTATGCAATAAATGTTGGGCAGGAGGAGGGTTCGTCTTACAGAAAGCAGCCTCCAGGCATGTCTACACTGCAAAGTGAATTTAATTTCAGTTGACATCCAGCCACCGCACTAATGAAGTTGGTCAGGTATGATCACAGTCACGCAGCAGCTGAACAGGGTGGAACATCATTTCTGGTCACAGGAAACAAGCACTGACTGGTGAGATTGCATCATTATGAAGCTATGGGATGATGAGCAGCGTCTGCAGAACTTTCGGATGCATAAGGTTACTTTCCAGGAACTTTGCGCAGAGCTTTCCCCAGCCCTGATGGACAGGAATACTAACAGGAGATCTGCTCTGATAGTGGACAAGCAAGTGACCATCACTCTGTGGAAGCTAGCAACACCAGACTGCTATTGGTCAGTTCAGAGTCAGTAAATCCACCAGGGGAGCTGCTGTGATCCAAGTGTGCAGGCCCATTAATAGATTTCTGCTAAGAAGGATAGTGAATGTGGGAAATGTGCAGGACATAGTGGATGGTTTTGCCACGATGGTTAGTTTCCCTAACTGCGGTGGGGTGATAGATGGCGCACACATCCCTATCTTAGCACCAGACCACCTTGCCAAAGAGTACGTGAACCAAAAGGGATACTCTTCCATGGTATTGCAAGCACTGGTAGATCACAGGGGGTGTTTCACCTACACCAACATGGGATGATCAGGAAAGTTGTATGACACGCGCATTTTTAGGAACTCAGGTCTGTTCAGAAAGCTGCAAATGGACTTTCTTTCCAGACCAAAAAATAACCACTGATGATGTTGAAATGCCAGTAGTGATGCTGGGAGACCCAGACTACCCCTTGCTATCTTGGCTTATGAAGCCATACGCTGGGCACCTGGACAGTGATGAGGAGTGATTCGATGATGGGCAGAGCAAATGCAGAATGGTGGTGGAATGTGCCTTTGGATGTTTAAAGGGCTGCTGGCACAGTTTGCTCGCTAGGTTAAACCTCAGTGAAAGCAATATTCCCATTGTTAGCTCTGCCTGCTGTGCACTCCATAACGTCTGTGAGAAAAAGGGAGAGAAGTTTCCCCTGGGTTGGGTCATAGAGGCAGACAGGCTGCCTGCAAACTTTGAACAGCCAGATACCAATGTAATAATGAGAACCCACTGAGGAACTCTGCTCTTCAGGGAGGCATTGAAAACACAATTCTGTAATGAGGCACAATAATGTGTGCTACTTATCTGTGCTGTGCCTTCCCAAACCATCCCCTCCATTACATCAATGTCCCTGAATCTCTCCTACCCTCTTAACCCCCATGATTGTAGTAAATAAGGAGTACTTCAATACAGAAATGTTGACTTTCATTGCATAAATGTAACAGTAAAGGGAAAGGAAAATAATTTAACTTTGATCAACCATAGTGATAAAAGTGGGAGGGGAGAAACAAATGCAACTTGTCTGTGCAAGTACAGAAGACTGCACATTCAGAGGTCTTAGAATGACTGTCTTCTCTTCTTACTGCCATCCCCCAGTATTGAGTGGAATACATACTGCACCTTGCCCACCCTCCTCCTGGAACACTTGGTGGTGGGGACTTGGGAACAGGGTGATGGTTGCTGGCAGTTCTACAAGGGCTGCAGAGGAAGTCTATCTTGCCACTGATGTTCTTGAAGTTCAATCCTCAGTATGTCTGATTGATTCCTCATAATCCACAGCATCTCATCTTGTGTGGCATGCTCGTGCTCCTGGGCTGCTCTCCTGCTCTCCATGTCCATGTCCAGTTTTTCAGACAATGAAATCCCCCAAGCTCTTAGCTCTGTGACAGCTGTCCCAGAGGCATTCATTATCTTGTTGAACATGTCATCTCGAGTTCCCTTTTTCCTCTTTCTAATATGCAGCAGCCTCTCCTCTTTTGGGAAATCATAGTCAGGAGCACAGAATGTCTTGTGGACAAGGCCCTCCTTTCCCCAGCAACATGACTAGGGAGCAGCGGTAAGTCTCCCAAAATGTGTTTCTTCTCCAAGGCTGCTTTGGAGGTGGTGGGAAAAGCAGCAAAGAGAAGACACATTAACACCCATACCCAGCCAACTAAAATAACCTCATCTTAGGGAAACTGTGGTTGAGGGACCCAGAAACTGCCTTGGGTGGGAGATTACATGCACTGTTGTTTGTGGTATGGGCATGTGTAATGAAAACTTCCACCATCTTTCCTAGATGACCCAATGTGATATAGGGTAACACAGACAGAAAGGGAGCAGATGCAGCAAGCATCAGTGTACAGACCTGGTCCTTATGCTGCTACACTGTGCTCCACAATGATGCCAGCAGATTTAATAATGGAGTGGAATGGAAAAGTGTCCTTTCCCGGGGAAAGGACATGGTGGAAGAGATAAGGCAGTTCTCCCCAGAAACCTTCTGCAAAGGATTGCAAAGTACCTCCATGACAGTTTCCTGGATAACTCCATGGAGGATTCCCAGGCCATCCCTAGGCACAGAAACAGTCTTTTCCAGAGGCATAGCTGGAGCATCTACCAGGAAGCTGATCCACACTCTGCCTAATATTTTTTTTCATATTAAACAGAACACATTACAGGGTGTAACCCCCACACTTTGATTGAAATTCCATACTCACTAGAGATACTTTTCCTATCACCATGGTCAGACATGCTGCTCAGCTCCTGGCTGGACTGCTCCGGGGTTCAAAACAGCTCCTGGCTGTCAGGGAGAATGGATTCCCTACTCACTGCCACTCATTCTCCTCCTTTTCCTTATCCACAGTCTCATTATTGTTGACTTGGGACTCAGATTCCCCAGAGATATCCATGCTGCATTTGGAGACAGTGGTGGGGTCGCCGCCAAGAATCACGTACAACTCATCATAGAAGCAGCATGTCTTTGGTGGTGAACCAGAATGACTATTCACCTCCCTTGTCTTTTGGTATGCCTGCCTAAATGTTTGATTTTCACACAGCAGCGTTGTGTGTCCCTGTTGTACCTCTCTTCGCCACCATCCCCCATGAAATCTTTCTGTAGCTATCTACATTTCTTCTGCTGTATTGGAGCTGTGCCTGAACAGTCTCTTCTCCTCACAGACCAATGAGATCCAACACCTCAGCTCTACTCCAGGCTGGCGCACGTTTGTGGCATTCAGTTGCCATGATCAGTTGTGCTGGCAAGCTCTACACGCTGAACAAACGGGAAATGGGAATTCAAAATTTCCCAAGGCTTAACCAGAGGAGTGGCTTTTTCCTGTGTATGTGCTGCGGTGCAGTGGAGTTGAAAACGATTTCCAGCGCAGTCACAGTGGAGCATTGTGGGACACCTTGTGGAGGCCAGTTATGTCGATTTATGCAATGCTCCACCTACACTGCTTCTCAGTCGACCCATCCACTTTGATTTTAGTGATACACCTCTTGCGGAAGTGGATTAATTAAATCAATGTTTCTGGTGAGTTAGGTCAGCAGAAGGGACCTGGCAGTGGAGACGCATACATTATGTGGTTGACGGAAGTTTCTATATTCGCAGTGTAGACCAGGCCTCCTTCACTACACAACCATGGTCTGTTTTGTGCACTTCATAAGGCAGCGGTCCTGTGGAAAAATAGCATATGACTATGAAATTAAAGACTGTATCGTAATGCTAAGTACAAGGGGACCAAATTAGGGAACATCCCTGAACAAAGGCCACTCCTCTGCCACATTTCAAGTCCTGCTCGACAGTATGGAAGCACTAGATTTTTTCAAAGAAAAGGTCACAAGAATTTTTTAACATGTGCACAACAGCATATTTTTCCCTAGCCTTGTTCTTGGGAAAAGCTGAATCATTTTGTTGAGATTAAAAAAAAATATTAAAAAAATCAGCCAGAGGCAACCCAAACAGTTAAAGTTTGCCAAAAGTATAGGTAATCGAAAAAAGTGTCTTATAATGGAAGTATTGAGCAACTTTCACAATAGGTAGGGCAACCAACCTTACTTATAAGGGGGGAAGTAACAATGGCTGTATTCTTATGTTATTTTGTTACATAACATAATGACAAGGAAGAGAGCCTTGAAAAGGAATAAATTATTTTGAAGTAAATCTCTTGAATGTCTTCCAGAGCCATGAAATTTAACAACATATACTGAGATTGAGCAGTAGAGATTAAGACAATAGTCCTGCAGAGCACATAGTTAACTTTGGACACATCAGTTGTCCCATTCAAGCCAATGGAACAGCTCACATGCTTAATCACATGCCCAAGTCTTTTCAGGATTAAGGGCTACATTAATAGTGCAATAGTTTTTAGGATGACAACAATCTTATTTGATGATATATGTAACTAAAAATTTAACTTGCATTTATAGCCAAGTTACAGACTTGCAATCAAGACAGAGAGGATGATTGAGAGCCTTGTGAAAAATCTGAGTAGTGAAAATGAGGAACTTCAGATGCATTGTGCCAGTGCTATCTTTAAGGTAAATATGTAATTTTAATGATCAGATCATTTAATGCTAGTGTTTCTGTTTTCATACAGTACACACTATAAAGATCTCTTATATATATGGTATAGTAAAGTTCTATTTGAGAAAATATTGGTGGTTCTGTGTTTTAAATTTTCTGATTTTTTTTTATTGTACATCTAAAGCGATTTATCTGTAATGTAAATATTTGTTATTTTATCCCTAAAAATAAGCATAGTATGGTCTGTCACAGTTCTGCTTTGAAAGATTAAGAAATCTGTATGTATTTTGCTTTCCAGTATGTTTTGTTTAGTATATTCCTTTAGTATTTTTACACTCTGTGATACCACCTACTGTTCTCGGACATTTAAGATTATGGTTTCATAACCTGTTTGAATTTCAAAATTGTCAGTGTAAAATAGTTGGCTGTTCTAACAGCTGACTGTTACTTTCTCATATTAAGTAAGATAGGTGATATAGTAGGAAACTGAGAACCAAATTCTGTAACTGGTTCTGTATGTGTGGACCCCCATGCTCCTGCAGAGCTCCCGAATATCATTGTGGCTCTATGTGAGCACTGGAATCAGCCTGTGCAGACCCAGTTGCAGTTTTGAGGTCTAAATAGATATATCTTAATAATATCTATGTAGTGTTAACCCCAAGTTTTATAAATATCAGGTAAAAAACAACAGACAGTGTTTGCATCCAGAGTTTGAGCACTCCACGCTGAGTGATTTCAATAAGAATTGTGTGTGTTCAATGCCCTGTGGGATCAGGTCCCTAGAAAGCAATTAAGTTAGTCATAGAATTGTGCTAGCAATGGTGTAATGATGGCTGAGAAGGTAGTTTTCATTCTAAGCTTCTATTTTCAATGCTTTATATCTTACCTGATGATTACTTTCTGGGCTGAAAGATTTTCTATTTGTCTTAAGATCAGTATTAATTTTGGGAGTGGAGGGTAAAGTAAAAAAAAAAAATCTATTCATCTTTGTAGTGTTCTTAAAAAATGTTTTTAATCGTTTATGAAAAATTTTCAGATTTTGTTGCTGTTCCTTGCCAGGTTTTAATTGGTTTAATAGTTTAAAATTAAAATTCTGAACTTTGCCCGTATTCTAATAAAAAATGTGTGGTATACAGTAATGAGGAATACATACCTCTTAAGTATGAAAAATTGATGAATGAAAAATAGCATATGTACAGTGTTTTATTTTTTTTTCTTGATTTAAGGGGCTATTTTTTAGGAATGGAGGCCTGAAATCCACAGACAAAAAATGCACATACCAACAATACATTCTTAATTGCACATACAATAGCTCAATGCATTAGTCTTTTGTGTGCACACCTATCCATTTGCAATTTGCTTGCGTAGTTGTGTTAGTTGCATGCATGTTTTCTGTTTGTGTTGTGTGCAAAGATCTGTGCCTTAGTTTTCTGAACATTTGTCTGAACTGTGTTCTATTGTTATGTACAGTTCTTTGCCTTCAGCCATTTATTAATTTTGTAATATGAATTAAATTAGAAAATATATTTTGAAAGTATTTTAGTAAATAAAATAATTACATAAAGTTTCTTATCAGTTGGTACCAGTCACTGTGGTAATACACCAGACTTCCTGGGGCATTGTTTTACACATTTTAAATATTTTGTATATTTAATTTGTTGTGTAGTGTGCAGAAGATGAGGAGACACGTGACCTAGTTAGGCATCATGGAGGCCTACAACCACTTGCTACTCTGCTCTGTAACTCTGAAAATAAAGAACTGTTAGCAGCAGTGACAGGAGCAATCTGGAAGTGTGCAATCAGCAAAGAAAATGTGACAAAGTATGGATAACAACTTAATTTTATCAAATATATGTATTCTATTAGTATCTCTTGATTTTATGGGCTCATTTGGTGTTAAAAACAGATACATAGTAACACCACTCAAGCAACCTTTATTTGCTTCATATTCTGTCTGGTGTTGGCTCAATTATAACTACACGAACAGGTTATTAGTATTTGTAGCACAAATAATCTGCATTTGTAGGGGATACGCAGTTGCCATTCAGAAGAGTATGCACACAAATGCATGGCCCTACCCCAGACTCCTAATGCACCTCCCACCACCCTGAACCTACCAGCAGCAGTTCTCGTCACATAGGGTCCGTGAAGTGGCCTGTATCTTGGGTTTTGTGATGGTTCCCCACATTTTACCCATGCCTTTTGATTTTCTGATCTGCATTATTTATATGTTTCTTCTCTATTGATATTTTTGAAATTGTTTGACTTTTTCCTTATTCTCTGGTGCTCTTAGTATGTTTTCTCTTGGAGAAACATTACTCTGTTCAAAACGAACAGAGAACTAGAAAAATTTTGCTAGGAGGCTGGCTATGCTAATTGCATTGTTATAGTAATACTCACAAAGTTCTAAAGGTCACATTTCACTAAAATACTCCTAAACCTGCTGCCTAAACTGCAAAGATACTGTTATTTTTCCTAAATAAACAAAAAAGAAACCCAAAAACAAACATACACAAAAAACAGATGCACAGCCTTCTGGAAAGTCTCTGGAAAGTGCTGAGCACCCTTCAGTAGAAGCTAAGGGCTATAGGAAAAGCAGAGAGCACAACTCTATACCTCCAGAGAAAGAAAACAGAATAAGAAGTGATATGAATAGATACACAGACTACAATGTCTGTGCTGTAATGTAAGTATCAGATAACACAGGTTAGATCCACCTGCTGTATCTAGGAAAGATAATGAAAGAAAAATACTGATTCTTATTTGAGTGATTGCACATGTCCATTCCACCGTAGGTGCGTGCACATCTCCTGCACAGGAGATGTTGTTGGAGATTTTTCCCTAAGCGGTATCCATCAGGGCAGTGTGAATGCCCTCTGGTGCCTTGCCTCACTGCACACAGGTATAAAGGATTGTGCTGCCTCCAGTCAGCTCAGTTCCTTCCTATGCCAGTGATGATTATTAGAGCTGTGATCTTTGCATTTGAAAGTGTTCCATCCTTTCTTGTATATATCATATTTGTTATATTAGTTAAGCCTAGAGTAGTGTACATAGTTAGTGACTAAAGTCAGTTTAGTTTAGTTTAGTTCTTAGTGAAGCTCGGTCTCCAGTGCCTGTTAGGCTAGATTTTGGTACTGAGGGCCTTTGAAATCTGCAGGCAAGGCACCAAGTGAAGGCAAGGACACTGAAGGTACTCAAAAAAGAGACACCCCCTCAGATAAAGCCTGCATGCAGAGGGATTGTTGACTCTGGAGCCCAGGAAGGGCCTATTAAGACCAATCCCAGGACTGGTGCAGCTTGCAGTACCACAGGGTCAGGAGGCTTTTGTGATACTGTCTACACCCGAAGTGTTCAAGACAGCTCAGGAACTACTGAATTTATCAGTACTGGTTTCACCCACAGTGCAAGGTTCCGACCTGGTACTGGGATCAGATGTGTTAGATCCTTCAGTGTTGTCTCCAGCCCTTGTGCACCATTTGGTACTGATGACTGCTACTGTTGCTGTGTCTCAGTGACTTCCATGGAGGAGGAAGACTGCAGTGATCTCACTGGTGCCCCTATCACCAGACTTGTAACCAGTCTCCATGTTACTGATTGGGTCAGCTCCCTCTTAGCCAGAGGAACCAGACTCACCTTCCTCATTGGACTCCAAGGTTGTCTTCTACTCTTCCAGACCTGAGCAACCCCAGCAGCCCCAGTGGAGTGCCTACCCACCGTGGTGCAGATCCCGAACTAAAGATCAATGGTGTTGCCTTAATGGGACCCACCTCCATATCAATGGTCTTTGGGGTTCCCCCCATGCTCTATGACATCTCTGCTCCCTTCCCGCCCTCCCAGATTGAGTAGGTACTGGGAACATGTGCACCAGGGTAACCATTCCCCCCTTTCCTTGTACTGGTATCAGTACTACAGAAGGGGAGTTGCTTACTTGGGATTCTCTTGTGCAGGAGTTGGATGAGAGAGCTCCTCAGTAGTCACTAGCCTCTGAGTCTTTGTTGTCGGATGAGGCAGAAGTCATGGAGTATACCTTGTCCCTCCCAGGTATCTGCAGGGTCCATCAAGGCTTACTAAAAGGGCAGCTGTGACTCTGGATATCCAGCCAGAGGAGGCGCGAGAAATGTCATATGGATCGGTGAACATTTTTACATCTATAAGTCCCTCTACGGTAGCTCTCCCTATTAATGAGACTATCCTAGAGAAATTTTAGGACTTTATGGCAGGCAGACTGCATCCTTCCTTCCTCTCAAAGATAAACGGGTAGAAAAGAGATATTACATCCCTCTCCAGGGGTATGAACATTTTTACAACTACCTGCCTCTGGGTTCCCTGGTAGTGTTGGCAGAAAACAAAAAGGAGAGAGAGGGACATCAGGCCTCAGGGAAAGAAGCAAGGAAGTTGGACCTCTTCAGCAGGAAGATTTATTCCACAGAAGGTTTATAACTGAGCAGTGCTGATGCTAGCCCATGGGGGCCCTAAGCAGGAATATTTTGATCCCCTCCCCACACAACACATAATAGATAGTGAAAAGGGGGTCCCTTTGATCTGCTCAGGACCCTAAGCAATTGTTTTGTCTGCTTATGCCTAGCACCAGCTGCAACTGAGAATCACAAACCAGCAGGCTCTGCTGAGTTGGTACGATTTTAGCCTAACTCTGAACCTTAGCATCAGAACCTCCCTATTTAGTATTCCTCAATGGCAAGGTTTTCCTTCAACCTCATCTAAGGTTCCTGACTAAGTTGATTTCAAATTTTCACATTAATGAAGAAATGTACTTACTAATCTTCTTTCCAAAGCCTCATTCACGTAGCTGAGAAGAGAAACTGTATTCTCCAGATGTTAGAAGGATTTTGGCTTTTCGTCTGGATTAGACAAGGCCTTTCAGGTCATTTTCACAATTGTTTGTCGCAATGTCAAACAGAGTAGAGAACCACCCAGTGTCCAGTCAGAGACTCTCCTTCTGGATTTCCAGCTGTATTACAGACAGCTTCTGTGGGCTTTCTGGCTCAGGTGCCCGTCTTGGACGTTTGTAACCTGGTCTTGATCCATGCAATTACCTCCTACTGTGACATCACTCATCAGTCTAGAGACAATGCCAGATTTGGATGGTTGATCCTACAATCCCTGTTCAAATAGACTCTGAACGCACCTCCAGCTCAAACTACTTGTGAGTCACTAACAGTGGAATTGACTTATGCAATCACTCGTAGAAAAAAAGGGTTACCTACATTTCTGTAGCTGTTGTTCTTCGAGATGTGTGGCACATGTCCATTCCATGACCCACCCGCCTTCCCTTCTCTATCAGAGTCTTTCCAATAGGAAGGAACTGTGAGGGGTTGGGAGGCAGCACATCCCTTTATAGCTGTGTGCAGTGGCACAAGGCACCAAAGGGTACTCATTCTGCCATGACAGGTACTGTTGAAGGAAAAATCTCCAACTGTGCACCAAGTGTTCATGCACCCACAGTGGAATGAACACATACAACACATCTTGAAGAGCAATAGTTACGGAAAGGTAAGTAACAGTTTTGTATTGTATATTATTTGTTGAGTGCTGAGAAGCCTCTAAACACTGTACAGAACATGAAGCTGACAAGGTCCCTTTCTCAAGGAGTTTACAGCATCAGGCTATGATCCTTCAAACTGATCCCTACTGTTGAACCTTGAGCTTGCACATAACTCCATTGATTGCAGTGGGGCTCTGCATATGTGCAAGTGTCCACCCACATGAATCTGTTTGCAAGTTTGGGTGTACAGCAAAAATCCAAACAGGTTTCAGAGATTTTTAAAGGCCTTTTCACTTTTTAAATAATGAAAGTGTTAGGAAGAGTAATAGGTATTAAACATGTGACATTAATACAACACTTTAAAGTATTGTTGTAGCCATGTCGGTCCCAGGATATTAGAGACATAAGGTGCATAAGGTAATATCTTTTATTGGCCTAACTTCTGTTGGTGAAAGAGACAAGCTTTTGAGCTTACACAGAATTCTTCTTCAGGTCTTGGAAAGGGACTCAGAGTGTCACAGATAAAAGGAAGCTGGAACAAATTGTTTACTGTAAGTAGTTAATACATTTTGTAACACACCATTCAAGGTGATATGGCCAGTTAACATGTCTGCACTCGTAGAACGAAAAAGAGGGTGTGGTTAGCAGGTTACAGATGATTGTAATAAGACATAAATCCAGTGTCTTAATTAAGTCCTTGATTCTTAGTTTCTTGCAGTTATAAATTGGAGCTGCCAGGCTTGTTTTTTGAAGGTGTTGTGCATATTTCTTTTGAGGATGAGGACTGAAAGGTCAGATATAGAGTGATTGCTTGTGAAAAGTGTTCACCCATATGAAATATCATTGTCTTTTTATCATTTTTCTTTGTGTGTTGATTCAAGAGCATAGTGATTGTCTGCTTTCATCCACATAGTTGTTATTGGGGCATTTACTGCATTAGATGAAGTATACCGCATGTTGTGATAGGTTATGTGTAGGACCTCTGGATCTTGAAAAGTGTGTTGTGTGGGGTATTGATTATCCTAATAGGGGAGATATGCCTACAGGTTTTCCATCTGTTCTTATGGCAGGGTTTGGTGCTGCTTTGAGTTGATGTGGGGAACGTGCTTCTGATGATAAGCTTTGCAAGGTTTGAGGGTTATTTGAAGGCCAGAAGAGGGAATTCAGGAAAGATTTCATAGAATCATAGAAGATTAGAGTTGGAAGGGACCTCAGGAGGTCATCTAGTCCAACCCCCTGCTCAAAGCAGGACTAACATCAGCTAAATCATCCCAGCCAGGGCTTTGTCAAGCCGCAGCTTAAAAACCTCTAAAGATGGAGATTTCACCACCTCTCTAGGTAATCCATTCCAGTGCTTCACCACCCTCCTAGTGAAAAGCTTTTTCCTAATATCCAACCTAGACCTCCCCCACTGCAACTTGAGACCATTGCTCCTTGTTCTGTCATCTACTACCATTGAGAAGAGCCTAGCTCCATCCTCCCTGGAACCCCCTTTCAGGTAGTTAAAAGCTGCTATCAAATCCCCCCTTCATTCTTCTCTTTTGCAGACTAAACAAGCCTAGTTCCCTCAGCCTCTCCTCATAATTCATGTGCTCCAGCCCCCTAATCATTTTTGTTGCTCTCCGCTGGATTCTTTCCAACTTGTCCACATCCTTTTTGTAGTGGGGCCCAAAACCGAACACAGTACTCCAAATGCGGCCTTACCAATGCCGAATAGAGGTGAATAATAACTTCCCTCGATCTGCTGACAATGCTCCTACTAATGCAGTCCAATATGCTATTAGCCTTCTTGGCAAGCAGGGCACACTGCTGACTCATATCCAGCTTCTTATCCACCGTAACCCCCAGGTCCTTTTCTTCAGAACTGCTGCTTAATTCGTCGGTCCTCAGTCTGTAGCTGTGCATGGGATCTTCCATTTTAAGTGCAGGACTCTGCACTTGTCCTTGTTGAACCACATCAGATTTCTTTTGGCCCAATTCTCCACTTTGTTTAGGTCACTCTGCATCTTATCCCTACCTTCTAGGGTATCTACCACTCCCCCTAATTTAGTGTCATCTGCAAACTTGCTGAGGATGCCATCTACCCCATCATACAGATCATTAATGAAGATGTTGAACAGGACCAACCTCTGGGGCACCTCCGCTTGTTACCGGCTGCCAGCTAGACATTGAGCCATTAATCACTACCCGTTGATCCTGATGATCTGGCCAGATCTCTACCCCTTTTATAGTCCATTCATCCAACCCATATTTCTTTTACTTGCTGGTAAGAATACTGTGGGAGACTGTATCAAAAGCTTTGCCAGAGTCAAGGTATATCATGTCCACTTCTTTCCCCATATCCACAGAGCCAGTCTCCTCTTCATAGAAGGCAATCAGGTTGGTCAGGCATGACTTGCATTCAGTGAATCCATGTTGATTGTTCCTGATCACCTTCCTCTCTTCTAAGTGTCTTAAAATGGACTCCTTGAGGACCTGCTCCATGATTTTTTCAGGAATTGAGGTGAGGCTGACCAGTCTGTAGTTCCCTGGATCCTCTGTCTTCTCTTTCTTGAAGATGAGCACTATATTTGCCTTTTCCCAGTCATCAGGGACCTCCCCCAGTTGCCACAGGCTTTCAAAGATAATAGCCAATGGCTCTGAAATCACATCAGCCAACTCCCTCCGCACCCTCGGATGCATTGCATCTGGCCCCATGGACTTGTGTATGTCCAATCTTTCTAAATAGTCTTGGATCTGTTCCTTCAGCACTGAGGGATGTTCACCTCCTCCCCATTCTTTGCTGCCCAGTGCAGTAGTCTGGGAACTGACCTTGTCTGTGAAGACAGAGACAAAAAAGGCATTGAGTGCCTCAGCTTTCTCCACATCCTGTCACTAGGTTGCCTCTCCCATTCTGTAAGGGGCCCACACTTTCCATAATCTTGCTCTTGTGGTAACATACCTGTAGAAACCTTTCTTTCAGGATGTGGTGGTCCTCATTAGGCACGGGTTGTAATTATGATTAATGATACCCCATGTGGGTTCCCATGTGAGGCGGTAGATGACAACTAGAGATGTACAGTTAGAGAGGATTTTTTTTCTTATTGAAGCAGGTGCCCTCGGGGTACTTGGATGGCCTATTCCATGTTGAGATTTACGTCTCTTTCTTTGTTTGGTGATGGTGATTTTAAGTGTGTTTAAGGTGTGTATCCTGGACTTTCCTTGGAGCATATTCTATGGTATCCGAGTTCCAGGCTGTAGATAACAGATTTCTTGGTGTTTTTGGGGTAGTTACTGGATTTGTGAAGGTAAGTGTGGTGATCTGTGGGTTTCTTGTATATGGTTGTTTATAGAATTCCATTGTTGAAGTTGATCCACAATTTACAGAACACAATCTCTAAAAGAAATAATGACACTAGGAACCACATGGATACCACACAACACCCCAACGTCATCAATTTATCAAGACTACCCCTAACCAGAGGAGAATTGTTTGTACTCTGTGAGGGACTGAACTTCTACGTCATCACAGAAGCTGATCTCATACTAGCTTATGCAGAATCAAAATTATTTTGCCGATTCCTCCTCACAGAATTATTTCACAACAATTATTGCACCACCCACAACTACTGTGTTCCCACCAACAGTTGTAATAAAAAAGAATAATGTGACTGGACACCCCACAGTATATGAAGCCACACACTTGATCATTATATTGATTGCTTCAGGGGAAAAAATGGAAATCCTTAACAAATATATCCACCACAGTCTCTCCACCACTAAGAGTATAGCTATTCAGTTCCTCATATGCAACCACTGGATAGTGATCTAACCATCAGACAAAGGGAGGACTTCAACCATGAAGACTATGTTAACAAGGGCAGCCATCAGCTCTCCAGCACCACCTATGACTGTTTGAGAGAACCCTTCAAGGCCGCAATGGCAGCAGCTACATATTAAATACACAGAGGTACCATTGTCCATATAGTCATGGTGGAAAGAGAGAGGTAAAATTCAGAACTCCCTTCCCTTACTCCCTTAAAGTTTTAAACAAGACATGCTCATTGACACTTCTGCTTCAGAGTGCAGGTGCATAGCACCACTCACAGCTCCAGCCATGATGAGTATAGAGTGTCAGGGTTGAAAGAAACATTTGATTGCATGAAGATATGAGTATAGGACAATGGCATTGAATATTGGCGCCATTTTCCATAGGCAGTGGTGATTTTAGCTGATATCTCACTCCTGGGTGTAACAAAGATATAGAAGCACAGCTGCTGCTGGCATCCCGAAGCTGCCTAGGCCCATATGCTGCTAGCTTATTTACTGCAGGGGTGACGGACGAAGTTATCATCGACCACTGTGGGACAATGTCCTACTTCAGAGAAAGCAATAAGGCTGCAATCCCTAGAAACCTTTGGGAGAGGGTTGAAGAATATCTCCTCAAAAATTTCATCAAAACCTCTCAGGAGGATTCAAAGGATATGCCTGGGTACATAAACAAGATCACCCTTGCCTAACTACAAGGGAATGAAAAGCTGTTGTAATGCTATCTTTTGCAGTACAAGTAAATTAATGAAAAGTCAATAGCTATGTCCAGTTAAGCTGGGGGTGCCATCCCTGTAATGGGAAATAAATTTACACACTTACACAAAGTTGCTTCCCCTTCACTGGGCTTGCCCGTGCTCAATTGCTGGGATTGACTGTACTGTGATGAAGTCTCAAACAGACCCTGGCTTGTGGCATACCTGTATTCCCCAGTCGCATGTCCTCCATCCTCCTCCTTCCCACCTTAGCTGTTCATGCCAGGAGCCTGTGGCTCAATATCAATGGTGATGTGAGAGGTGGTGATGTGGTGTCCGCCAAGAATGGCATGCAGCTCTTTGTAAAAGCAGCAGCTGTGTGCCTCAGCTCCAGATTGACTGTTGGCTTCCCTGGCCTTCAGGTATGCCAGCTGCAGTTTCTTTGCTTTCACACGGCACTGCTGCTGATCCCCATCCTACTCCTTCTCCTCCATTCCCCATGCAATCTGCTCATAGATGTCCATTTTTTATGACTGGTCCATAGCTGTGCTTGCAAAGCCTCTTCTCCCCACAGGCCCAGAAGTTCCAGTATCTCCTGTCTACTCCAAGCTGGAGCATGTCTGGAGCATGTAGCCAGCCTGGTCAGCTGGTCAGTTGCACACAACAGTGGAGAGTTGCTAGGTGTGCTTACCAAGCTGGACAATAAGGAAAAAGCATTTAAAAAATTCATGGGGTTTTAAAGGGAATGAGGGCTGTCCCTTCCAGTCTCCATGATCCTCCTTCAGTGGAGTTCACATATGTGATCAGAGCAATCATTATCAGGCATTGTGGGACAGCTACTGGAGGATTGTTAGGGTCGACATAGGTAACTTAGTGTTTACATTCATGTTGTGTTGACCTCACTATGTTGACCATAGCACAACACCACTCTGGGAGGTGGTGTTAGAATGGCAACGTACTGGAGGGTTTACATTGGTGGGAGACAATCTTAAGTGCAGACACATGCTCAACTAGGTCAATTCAAGGTGGCTTATGTCAACCTAACTATGGAAAGTAGACCAGGACATAAGTGTGCTTGGACTTTCAGAAAGCCTTTGAACAGGTCCCTCACCAAAGGCTCATAAGCAACTAAGTTGTGAAATAACATGAAAAGTTCTCTCATGGATCAGTAACTAGTTAAAACATAGGAAAGAACAGGAAGGAATAAATGGTCAGTTTTCACAATGGAGAGAGGAAAATAGCAGTGTCCCCCAGAGATCTCTACTGGGACCTGAGCTGTTCAAAATATTCATAAATGATCTGGAAATGGGGATGGACAGAAAAGTGGCAATATTTGCAGATGATAACAAGATAATTAAGTCCAAAGCTGCCTATGAAGAATTACAAAGGGATCTCACTAAACTTGGTGACTGGGTGACAAAATGACAGATGAACTTTAGCCTTGATAAATGCAAAATAATATACATTGAAAAAAATAATTCTAACTATATATACAATATGGTGGGTTCCAAATTAGCTGTTACCATTCAGGAAAGAGATCTTGGAATCAGTGTGCTAAAAACATATGCTGAATGTGCAGCAGCAGTCAAAAAAACTAACAGAATGTTAGGAACCATTATAAAGGGATAGAATATTATAACTCCACTGTATAAATCCCTGGTACATCCATACTTTGAATACTGTGTGTAGATGTGGTCGCCCCATCTCAAAAAAGATATATTAGATTTGGAAAAGGTGCAGAGAAGGGCAATGAAAATGATTAGTAGGATGCATGGATGGTGCATGCACTTCCCCTTTGGGGAGACTACCCTTGCCCCACCCCTTTTGCCCAAGGCTGTGTCTCATCCTGTCCCTTCTTCCTGAGGCCATAGCCCCCTCACCCACTGGCAGAGCTCTGCCCCATCCCCAGCTCCCCCCTGAGCCTCGTCCGGAGTGGAGCAGCCCTGAGCAGCCTTCCAAAACCCCTGGCAAGAACAAAGCAGCCACCCTGAGCCCCAGACGGAGCATAGCAGCCCCCACCCCCAAGTCCTGGCTGTAGTGGAGCAGGCCCTCAAGCCCCAGATGGTCCACTGGTACCTAGAGCAGTCCCAGTTGCGCCAGCCTGACAGCACCTCTATTACCCACCACCCGCCCATGAGGGATAGGAAGAGGCGGAGCCACCATAGTCCATGTGTTCGGTGGTGTGGTGCCGGCTGCACCAGGGAAGGTTTAGCCTTCCCTGGCCTTTAATACCCGCCACCTATGGTGGGATGGAACAGCTTCCATATGAGGAGACATTAAAAAGATTGAGATTGTTCAACTTGGAAAAGCAACTGATATAAGAAGGTAAGGAGATATAACAGAGGTCTATAAATCATGAATATTGTGGAGAAAGTGTATAGGGAAGTGTTATTTATTCGTTCACATAACACAAGAACCAGGTGTCACCCAATGAAATTAATAGGCAGCAGGTTTAAAAGAGATAGAAGAAAGAGCTTCTTGACACAATGCACAGTCAACTTATTACCACGTGATGTTGTGAATGCCAAGAGTATAGCTGGGTTCAAAAAAGAATTAGACAAGTTACTGGAGGATAGGTCTATCAATGGCTATTAACCAAGATGGTCAGGGATGCAACCCCATGCTCTGGACATCCCTAAATCTCCAACTGCCAGAAGCATCTGCCACTGGCCACTGTCAGAGACAGGACACTGGTCTAGATGGACCATTGGTCTGACACAGTATGGTCGTTCTTATATCAAGAAATATAAATAAACCCTTACAGAGCTAAACAATATTCATATTCAGAGAATTTATAACCTGGCCCTGAGCTAGGAACAAAACATTTCCAGGGAGAGCATACAAAATAATGACATTCATTTCAATGTAAATGTGATCCTTTGTGTGTAGAGCCAATATAGTGGCTCTTATAGCAGAAAAAAGGCAATGAAGTTTACCTGAAGCTTACTAATCCATTGCTGCATTTTCAGACCCCTGTGGCCATTGCAGCTCAGTATACGTTAGAGTAGGACCAGGAGGACCAGTCTACAGGAGGATCAGGAGAGTAAACATACATGCCCATGACCTATGCTTAGTGCTGGTTAGCTGTCTGCCTGGATCTGGCTCAAGAATTTTAACTTTAACTCTGAAACTAGATTAAATAGTATAAAATAAATAAATAGATAATGTGTGAACACATGTACTTGACTTATATGACCATACTGTAGCAAAACCCCAAACCAGTCATCTCCAGTGTTAGCCATGGAAATAAAATCAAGCAAATCTTTTAATTCTGCCAAAAATAAGACTAATTAAATTTTAAAAGTTATAACTGCACTTTAAGTGGATTATGGTAGTATTCTGAGTCAGGTATCCACATAAAATTCCCTGTCCACTCTCATATATTCAGGTTTTGCCAAGTCATGTTGTAACTATTAATTAAACCTTACATCCATTAGGGATGAGATTTGCACCATAGGAATAATACACCAATATTACTGGTAGAAGATTTAGGACTCTTGATGGTGAGTGGTTAATTTGGGAATAAATGGTTATTGTTTTTCCTTTTAAAAAATATTAATTGAAATAAGAAAAATATTAAAAAGTTAAAATAGGAGTGATTCTTTCACGGTACATTACATTTCTATTAACTATTTTTAACGATTTACACATGCAGTTTGTTTAGCAAAGCAATTTGTTTTTAAAATGAAAACATTATCTTGTAATCTTAATACAATGGAAATTATGTTTTTGTTTCTTTATTGTTAACATTTAGATTTCGGGAGTACAAAGCCATAGAAACTTTGGTAGGACTGCTAACTGATCAGCCTGAAGAAGTCCTTGTAAATGTGGTTGGAGCATTAGGGGAATGCTGCCAAGAACCAGCAAATCGAGCTATTATTCGAAAATGTGGTGGCATCCCAGCCCTAGTTAATTTACTTACTGGAACCAATAAGGCACTTCTTGTGAATGTCACCAAAGCAGTGGGAGCTTGTGCAAGAGAACCTGAAAATATGATGTAAGTTGCTCATCTTCATTCCAAATGGTTCATGTGAATGAAAAATCCTGCAGTTGTGTTGGCTAAACATTGGAAGTTCTAGCATGAATATAATTAAGGTTTTTATGTGAAATTAAAAAAGAGAGATTTATTTGCTGTCAGATTTTGTATTTAAGTCACAGAATAGTTATTTGGTGTAATGGAACAATATAAAAAATTATGTGATTAATTAACATTTTAATATCAACCAGGTAAGAATATTATTCACGTCCAATTAGTATGACCTCCTCTGCATTAAAACTGCAGTTAATTTCTCAGTTGTTTCACAATGTAAGCATATTTATAGGTTCTGCTTTTGTCAAGTTCGTTTTGGCTTTATTCCGATTGTTTTGAACGATACCTACGTTTTTGGCTTTCCATAGAATGTGTGTTTTTGTTATGTGTGATTGTAGTTTATGCTATGTAGTAAGACAAACATTTCAGCAGAAAAATAATATATAGAAAGAAAAAACTTTTGTGTTCTTAAAAGATTTGGATAAACAAAGTTATTGATTTCATCCAGATTTGATTTAAACTTTCAGTACTGGTTTATAAATTCCTGTTTTAAAGGGCTCAGAGCTGAGGATATATTTTTTCTCATCTTCCCTCACATGGAGGCTCAAATTATAGAAGAGTTATAGTAACAGAAATATATTCAGTTATCACCATGAAAAATGTTTTTTGAAACTCTTATAATAGGAATATTATAAACATTTTAACTTGGCAACAAAAAATCAGTGTTAATTCTCTTTATAAATTAATACCCTTCTCTCTTTTTATGCAAGTTCACACACATAACGAAAGAAAGAAATTGGTGTTTTATTCAGAGAGTTACTGCTCTCTGACTGTTTTCTAATGTCAGATTGGTGCAGCTTGTGAAAATTGAACTTTAAATTTTGTGAGAAATGTTTCAATAAAACGTTGAGATCAGCATTTAGTATGTCTGCTATGTTTAGGACAGGGACATTTTCTCCAAGATTGTGGGCATAATTCCCTCCTTACATATAAGCATGGTCAGAAAGAGATAGTTGTTTTATTCTCCTGCTGTTCTGATTTGCATAATTCACTTGATATTCATATAGCACTGCAAGGATTCCTTTTCCTGAATACGGCTTTTGTTTTCATGCTTTGGCTGTCACCCAGTGGCAAAAGCCTAGATAGTACACAACTGTAAACATGGCATATATGAACAGTGTTAGTCATGTAGTATAAAAGTATGCATAAATGAAATAAACCCTACAGCATATTTCATATGAAGAATTGTAAGCATCAACCTTATACACTAAGATATTAATCCAACAGAATTAACATCATAAATCAACTGAGAAATTCAAACACCAATAAATATAAATTGGCACTCATAAAACCTCAGACATACTCCAGTACTCAGGGCTATCACTTCAAATACCCAGTATGGATAGTTTCATTCTGAAATGTGGTCAGTCTAAGCACCAAAAATAACATAAGTTATTGCTAAAATTGTGGTCAAACAAAGTCCATCTTGTGTTTGAGAAGGAGAGAGTACAGGTTGTTTGGGAGGAAATTTTTAAAAGGTTGCCAAGACTGGGGGAAGGAATCAAATCTCAAATTAGAATCATATGAAAGTTTTTCTCCATTGAAATTCTCAACATTAGATAACTGAAGGAAGCAAATTTGTAGTCCAGGACTGAAATGCAATTTTTTATTACTAAAAAGAAGAAGGCACAGATAACTACTTACTATGAACTAGATCGTGTGATTAGCATGCAACTCTTTGCAGACTGCAGTTCAGAACTGCTCCATCCCTGGGCAGCACTGGGAGAATTGTATGACAATCTTTCCTAGGACTCAGTCCTGCAAGGTGCTGAGCTCTCTGGTCCTGATCCAGGAAGCACTTAAGTACATGCTTACGTTGAAGGATGTCAGTTAATCCCATTCACTTCAGTTGACTAATCACATGCTTAAGTGAGTTGCTGGATTTAGTGCTCAGCACTTTAAAGGATTGAGACACTAGAATTTCCCAACATATACAGGGGGCGCACACTCTGGATCATCCACTGTTTTCCCCTAGTGTACCAATTCTGGTCCACAGACAGGCCAGTGCAGAGAGAGCCGAAGCCATTGCCTCTGTACTGCCCCATCCTATCCTTTTCTGGGCAGTTTGGCTAACAAGGAAGATGAGGATAAATAGTCCCTACCACATTGCTCAGTGCCAAACACCAAATGTGGGACACTGCGTGTGACAAAGAACCAAATTATGGGACACAAAAATTTATTCATGCAGGAAACGTACAATGCTGTGGGGTTTATAGCTTTAGTATAGATAATGTTTTCTGTAAGCTTCAACAAAAAAATGAGGGGTTACCTAATTTGTGTGGAAAGTAGGTAATTTTGGGACTAAAATGAGTGACATTCCTTGCAATGAGTGACAGTTGAGAGGTATGGTCTCCGTTTACAGGCCCAGCTGTTGTGATTGGTTCATTTACTTTACAGGGGCCAGAATTTCACCCCATAACTCAAAATGCTTTACAGAGTTAATTAATAGAATCCTAAAAATATAGGGCTGGAAGGGGCCTCAGGAGGTCATCTAGTCCAGTGTTTCCCAAACTGTGGGTTGCAGAAAGTTTCTAGGTGGGTTGCAGGCCTGATGCAGAGAGAAGCTTTGGGAGAGGTGGCGGTGGAGAGCGAGTCCCCCTGCACTCACCCTGAAGCGGCAACACCTGTCCTGGCTCCCAGCTCTAGACATTGCAACCTGGCACACTAGATCACAATACCTCTCAGGTTTGGCCTGATTGCCCCTCTGTCATGACAGACTGGCAGCCTGACAGAATTTTAGTGAATAGTATTGTGATCTGGCACACAAAAGGGCACTGAGCTGCAACCCTGTACACCAGGTCAGAACACCCAGAGCAGGGAGATAGGCCTAGCCCTGTGGCACAGGAGCTTCCGCTGCAGGGTGTGTGTGGGCAGGATTGCTCTCCAATCCCTACCCGCTCCAGACTGGGATTCGGGGTGCAGTGCTGGGGCAGAGAGTGCTGCTGTGGGTGGAGAAAGACACTTGCCTATGATTTTCAGGGGTTCTTCTAGCCTGGGTGGGTTACAAAAAAGACAAAATGCAGTTGATTGGTCACCTTACTTAAAAGTTGGGGAACCACTGATGTAGTCCATCCCTCCTGTGCTGAGGCAGGACCAAATATACTTAGACCATTCCTGACAGGGGTTTGTCTAACCTGTTCTTTAAAAGCTCCGGTGTCAAACAGAGATTCCACAACCGCCCTTGATAACCTATTCCAGTACTTAACTATCTTTATAGTTAGAAAGCTTTTCCTTATATTTAACCTAAATCTCCCTTGCTGCTGATTAAGCCCATTACTTCTTGTCCTACTTTCAGTGTGCATAAAGAACAATGGATCAGCATCCTCGCTATAACAGACCTTAACATATTTAAAAACTATTATCAGGTTCTTCCTCACTGTACTTTTCTATAGATTAAACATGCTCAGGTTTTGTTTTTTTGTACTCTTTCCTCATAGGTCAGGATTTCTAAAGCTTTTGTCATTTTTGTTGCTTTCCTCTTGACTGTCTCCAATTTGTCCACATCCTTCTTAAAGTGTGGCATCCAGTTCTGGGCACAGTACTCCATCTGAGACCTCACAAGTGCCAAGTAGAGCAGAAGAATTGTTTTATATATGACATTCCTGTTAATATACCAGAATGATATTTTCCTTTTTTGCAACTGCATAATATTGTAGGCTCAGATTGAATTTGTGTTCTACTATATTCCCCAGCACCTTTTCAGCAATACTGTGGCCTAGCGTATTGTATTTGTGCGTTTGATTTTTCCTTCATAATGTAGTACTGCATTTCTCTTTTTTGAATGTCATCATGTTGATTTCAGACCAATTCTCTAATTTGTCAAGATCGTTTTGAATTCTAATCTTGCCTTCCAAGGTGCTTGCAACTTGCAATCTCACAACTTGATGTCATCAGATTTTATAAGCATACTCTCCATTCCATTCTCCAAGTCATTAATTAAAATATTGAATAGTATTGGGACCAGGACAGACACCTGAAGAACCCAATAGATACAATCTCCCAGTTTGACAGCAAACCATTGTAACTACTCTTTGAGTATGTTTTTTCAACCAGTTGTGCACCCACTTTAGTAATTTCATCTAGACCACTTTTCCCTAGTTTAGTTATCAGAGTGTCTTATGGGACTGTATCAAAAGCCTTACTAAAATAAAGAGGACAGTAGACTTCAAAAAAGCAGACTTTAGCAAACTCAGAGAATTGGTGGGCAAGGTTCCATGGGAAGGAAATCTGTGGGGGAAAAGGAGTTCAGGAGAGCTGGCAGTTTTTTCTCAAAGAGACAGTATTAAAGGCCCAATGGTAAACTATCTCAGAGAAAGAGAGATGGAAACATGGACGATTGCTTTTGTATTCCTTAGCAATTTGTCCATGTTTCCACTTTTTCCATAAAAGAGCTCCTGATCCAGCCATATTGGCCTCTCATTCTTCCTATATTTACTCCACATTGGGATAGTTTACCGTTGGGCCTTTTCCCTACAGATTTTCTTCCCATTGGACCTTACCTACCTACCAGTTCTCTGAGTTTGTGAATCTGAAGGTGGAAGGCAACTTGGGTGAAAATGATCATAAAATTACAGACTTCATGATTCCTAAGAAAGTAAAGAGGGAGAGCAACACAATGAGGACATGAAGTTTGTAACTTTATGCCCACTTTCACCCATGTTTTCTTCCCCCTTCAGATTCACAATCACTTCTTTTCTGTTAGTAAGAATCAAGACTAAAATGACTGTCATCCTGGTTACTTCCTCCAACTTCTGAAACAAGATGTCCCCAACACATCCAAGAATTTATTAAAGATTTTGTGTTTTGCTTTAATATTTTTCCAACAAATGTCTGGGTAGTTAAAGTCCTCCATTACTACCAGATCTTGTGTTTTCAATATTTCTTTTATTTGTTCTAGAAATGCCTCATTCACTTCCTCCTGCATGGTGGTCTATGGTAGACTCCTACAATGACATTGCCCCCTTTTTTCCCCTTTTATCTTCATCCAAAGACTTTCAACTGGTCTGCCTCTCATCTCCTTATGTACCTCAGAACCAGGGCTAGATTAAAGAATTTGGGGTCCTGTGTAGTATGACAATTGGGGCCCTGTACCTCCAAGGGGGGGTTGTCCTGACCTCAGGGGAGTAGGAGGCATTGTCTCATGGGGCTGGACTGGTTCCTCACTCTTGTCCATTGGCTTTCATGTCAGTATGCAGGCATTACCTTGCCCAGGTGATGCCCTACCCTGCTCCCTTTTTGGCCTTTGTGGGGGGGGTGTGCGTGTGTGCGCGCGCCCTGCAGAGATGGGGGCTTCATGCAACAGCATCGATTGCGCAGTGGTTAATCCAAGCCTACTGAGAACAAGTGTATACATTCTTGATGTACAATGCATCACATACTCCCTCTTTTCCCTGCTTCTCCTTCTGAACAAACTATACCCCTCTATGCCAAAAGAGACAGGGAGAGAGATAGGAAGGAAGAAAAATATGTTTTCAGATGAGGTCTGAAAAGAGATGGTCAATTGATGAGGTGTAGCCAATAGTGGGAAGATTGTGAGAATGGACAGAAAAACATAGACAGGCAAGCAGAATTAGTGAAGAGAGCCATAGTGAGATTCTTAGCTTTATGTGATTGCATCATGTTTTGTGCATGTTCAGTTTATTCTTTATTTATTTTGGCAAAATGATTAATGTTTATTAGGGACTAATGACATGCCTAATGTAAAATTTCCAATAAAGTTGTTTATGAATAATATTAAAAACAAACCTTCAATTAAAAAGATTAGTAGCTGATAATACCCCTTTTTGAGGTTTTTCCCATATAAAAGCTGGGAAATTATTTCCTTGGTGGGTAAGGAGACAGGTTGGCTTCCTTACTCACATAGAACCAGACTGGAATTGGTTACCAAAACTCTGTGGATCTCCTACCGGCCAAGGAAGCAAAGAAAATTCATTTGGAAGCTGAGTGCTGCTATTGGAGCTCTGCTACCAGAGAGTGCTCTGCCAATTGTTGCCCCTGGGAATCCACCTTTCCAAGGAAGAGGGGATGTAGCCCAGTTAAATTTGATTGTCACCATTAATTTGTTCTGTGTTGGCACCTTGATTTGGAGGGAGCGAATAATGCCTCAGAGAGAAGTCCTTTGGCCCCATAAGCTTCCCCTTAGCCTGTCCCAGCATGAACAGCAGAGTCTGAATCCCACAGGACACCTGCAGGAGAGCTACCATAGGGTCAAGAATGAGAAAAGTATTTTCCAGAACTTCCCTTTGCTTTGCACACCTGTCCAGCTGGATTTCCAAAAGTGGAGAATATATGTTCTGATACCTCAAAATTGGCTAGAACAATTTTGTGAAACTTGTCAAAAATCATCTTTCTCTGGCTAACAGCAAGCTTGGAAACAAGCATGGAAAGTTTTCGTTTCAAAGGAATATATTAACTAAAGTTATGGCAAGTTCAAAGTAAAGAATTTATATAGACATCATTGTTCAACCTCGGTAGTTTGGTGTTGCTATAATAATCAAGGAAGGATAATCAACTATCAACGTAATGGTACTGAAATATTGAAAATAAAGTTGGGCAGTATCATGTTGAAGCCCATGACAACATTTATAGCGAATAGTAATAGCCCTGAATTTGCCAAAATTGATGAACAATTTCCCTCAAGCTATTAATCACTGACACTACTGCTAGAACTGAAATGTCTGGCATTATTACAAATAGCAAGAGACCACACCTGCAATTTTGTGTTCAGATCTGGAACCTCTGAATCAAATGAGATTCACTGGAGAGATTTGAGAGAAGAATACAAAAAACAGGGCTAATTTGTATGGCAAGATTATAAGAACTAAAATATAAGAGACTTGGCCAGTCAAAATCTCTTTTTAATCTTTTTTTCTAAATTTGTATAGAGCTCATCATCTTGGGGTGACATCCAGCAGGAGCCAGAGTTTCATCCTGAGTATTTTTATAGTTGTACAAGGATTAAAGGCAGTCAGTTCTCTGTCCTGCTCTAGGTGTGATCACAGTCAGCTCTCTATTCTGGTCTAGATATAATCTTGAGCTACTATTTTTAAGCATACCACTGAGCTTTTGTAGTTTTGTTAATAAGTTGAAGAACATTGGACCACATGCTTTATAGTTTTTTAATGTAGAGATGTGACTGTTCCATGGTTTGGAATCTATTAGTACACTAAATAGCTCAAGTGCTAAGCATTTGGAATTGTTGATTTTTGATCCCCCTCCTCACTGCAGAATATAAATACAGGATAGTATATTATCCTGTTGTAATATATCAGATTTAGAAATATATACAAGTATGTACCTAAAAATAAATTGATGTTGCAATTATATAAAATAGATCAGAAAAATAACACACCAAAACTTGTCCCGAACCCTCCCCACCCCATATCTTCTCTTTAAAAAAAAAAAAAGCAGCTAAATGTAAATCTTTTGGTAAGATACTCTCATGGATTTTTCACAACCACGAGGCTTTGAAACAGTATAAGTGTTCATCATGTCGGCAGAAAGGGCTGCAGTTCCTGCATTCACTCCATCCCTGTTTAATCTTTTCAGAGCGCTAATGGGGCTGAAAATTACCCTGCTGAAATATGGTTGCCTGGAATCCTTTGTCGTTTCATTTTGTTAATGGTTTTTAACTTGTTAGGACTGCTGTGTAGGGAGCCTTGCTGCCTCATTCCCTACTACACCTTTTTATTGGTGTAACTTTTATTAACTTCTTCTTGAAGGGTCTGCTGAATTATGCCCAGAATCTGTACCTGGCACATTAGATGCTCCTTTTTGGGCTTTTGGCAACCTCTTCATATACCTATCATCCATTTTCAGTCTTTTCAAGGTGGTGGCGATCCACCAATGTCTTCCTCCAGAACAAAAATAAAGGAAGCTCCCTTAGATACTGTGTCTGTCAGGTGATGAGAGCTTCTGGCTGCAGCTTTTGTGCTTTCTCCTTGTCCCTGACCTCTCTGGTTTAGCTCACTGATCCCCTCTTAGCTTTCACAATTCCTGTTAATTTTTTCCATTGAGTGGCTTCTGATGGGTACTAATAGATCACCTGTTTTGTACTGTTAATTCTAGAGTTGGCGAATCTGATTTGTAGGTCTTATACCCTCCCTCCCCCTACACCTGGCAGGAGGGTGAGGGCAAGGTGGTTAGGAGCTGCTACTCCAGTTCTGGACCATGGGAGAATTCCCTTGCACTCAGGTGATCCTCCTGTGTCCAGCTGTTCTTGACCCAGTATTCACCAACAGTGCATGGCAAAGTAGCCACATTATAGGGGAAAATTTGGACGGTGGTGTAGATTGAACATTTTTAAATGGAGACTAGCATTTTGTTGTTTCACTAGTTGCATTTGTGCAGCAAGGTATGGTTGAACAATCTCTTGTGTGGCATCTCTGTTTTTGCTTGAACCAGATCTCACACACTGCTTAAGTCATCATGTTAGCATAAGCTGTTACTACCAGCTATCTGAATCCATACACACTCTTTGATGGGGAATTTACCTTGTACTTTTTGTAATTAATTTAAAAAAATTAAATACTCAAGTTCCTAAATTGAAGATTGCAAATAATGAGGATGGAGAGGAATGATTTAGAATTTTGAAGAGGGTGTATTTAGGAGAATGGGATTTAAAAAATGGAAATTTAGGTTGACTATCAGGAAAAGATTCAGTAATGAAGTTCATTAGATTGTGGAATAATATCCTAAGGGAAATGTTGGAATCCCCATAACATGGAGCGGTTGAGCGCTAGACTGCCTAGAGCACTAGAAAATTTACTGCAGAGAACAAACCTTTATTGACAAGGGGTAGAATTAGATGACTATACATGAATCCAGTTCCATCTCTTATGAAAATAGGTCTTCTGTAGGTTTTTTCTGTTTGTTTGTTTGTTTGTTTTTCCTATGGTTCTTTTAGAGTGACATCTTAAATATCTTTGTATATGGAGTGTCTGAATAGGCACTTTCAGCCATGCTGTACCAAACCCTGGTGATACTCTAAGGCCCAGTCTACACTTACCTTGGCGATTCAGTGGCAGTCGACAGGAGATACGTAAGTGACGTAAATCACTTGAGTATCTCCCATTGACTTTGCAGCGTCTCCTCTGTGCGGCGTCCATGCTGCGCTGCGTCGAAGGGAACAGCGCTCCCTTCAACGCAGCGCTACTCCACTTACGGGGGTGGTTTTTCTGCGTTGCTTCCTGCATCGACTGAGCGCGTCTATACAGACCGCTCAGTCGATCCGGAGCAATCGATGTGATGGCGGCAAATTTGCCGCCGTCAGTGTAGACCCAGCCCAAGACAACTCATGGAAATTAAATTGTTCTAAGTGTGAGGGTATGGGGCAGGAAAAGATGGATCATATAGCTCTGATTCTGGAATTACATTTTTCTGGATCCTGGAATTACACCTCTTCATTCTGGAATTACATTCTTCTCCGAGTTCATGTTAATACAACTTTAACACAGGATGAAGTCCTTAGAGACTGGGTGAGCATACAAGCTTATTCATTGTGGTATGGTGGGCATTTGTACAGCAACAGATAATTTATCTTTCCCCAAAGCATTGCTACATGAGTGAGCTTCACTAATCCAGGGTACAAAAAGCTAGAAGTTATTCTCCAAACCTATTCTCCTGCACAACCTTATGTAGAGATGTGTCTCCACCAACTGCAGTGCTCTTATTTTTTATTTTGAGGAAGTTCTTTTCTAGTCATTCTTTTTCTATTAGTGATTCTACATATGTTTAACTTTATTCCTTATTCCATTTTAAAATTTTACTACATTTTCATTAGCCCTTTTATTCTGAAAATCTATACATTTTAAATCTAGTTTTCAATGCTGAGGTTTTAGAGTCTTAGAGACTAAAATATAATATTATTTTAGCCAAACAGATGGATTTAGAGTCACTGATATACAATTTATTAAAGCAGTTTGCAACAAATATTGTGAATGTTTTAAAAAACATATTAAATTGTGGTTTCAAAAAAGTTGAGATTGCATTATACCAGAAGCAAACCCTATAATTTTACCAGTGAGCACAAAATAGTCAGTATAATATTGTTTGTTTATGTTTGTATATGTGGTCTGAGTTGGCAGGAGATACACCCAGACTTCTCAAAAGTGCTGGCAAATAGTAGTGTTTCAAAGAAGATGATAGATATAACAAACAGATGTCTAGAGGGCATGCATGTTTGTTTGAACAAATCCATGTTAAAGTTTACACTGAAAATATTCAATACTAAATTATTTGAATTCAAAATCAGTTTCTATAGATTAACATTTTTATTAAAACATAGGAATAGAAAATTGATTTGTATTCCGAGAACTGTTACCTTGACCATCAAACAAACTTAATCATTATGACCTTGGAGGTTTTTAAAATAAATACAGTGAAACCTGTGTTAAAGACAATCTTTATCAAGTAACTAGTGATCCTAACTAACAACCCAAGGTCTCCGCAAGCATTTTATGATGTTAAATTATCTGTAATAAGTAGCCACCTCTCCAGTATGACCAAAGTCTACCCAGAATTGGTCATAAAAACAGCAGTACCCTTTCCTCGGAAACTGATCGAATTGCTCTGAAATTCAGTGCCCATACGTCATACAGCTGGTCAGCTGTTTTGAGTGCCCCTGGAAATTTGATTTGCTTAGCCTGCTGCGAATTCCCCTTTTGTAAGGGGAATCTTCAGGCAGTGGAGAGCTGACATAACATGTCTATTCCACCCTCACCCTTGGCTGCTGGTATAGGGCTTGGTGGTCAGCGGAAAAGGGCATTTATGGAACGCCTCTGCACTCTGGTTATTCCCAGTTGCCGGAACAGCGGCTTGCGGCCTACAGGCTGCTCTGAATTGGGCTGCTGAGCAAGCCAGACCAGTCTCCAGCCAGCTCCATGTCTCAGCTTTACTGAGTGCAGCTCAGTCACAGCTAAGCCCTGGTCTACACTACAGACTTCTGGAAAATCCACACTCCTGGGCGTCACAGTTATACTGACTGAACTCTCAGTATAGACAGTACTATGTCGATGGGGGGGCTTCTCCCGTCAGCATAGCTACCGCTTCTTGGGGAGGTGGAATACCTACACCGACAGAAGAAGCTCTCCTGATGGTGTAGGCAGCCTCTTCACTTAGCACTACCGTGGCACAGCTGCACCAGTGTAAATGTAGACAAGCCCTAAGAATCTGGGCCACTGTTTGTGCACTCTGCATAACTCTGTATTGTTAAGTTTATACTGAAACATGAGACAGCAGATAAATGAAAAAAAAAAAATTACATTTTCATTTCATCTATGTCTAGGGTAACTGTCAGACAGATCAGTGTTTTGGCTCTGAATGACCTTTCATGTATTAAAAAATCTTCTTATTATGTGTTTGTATTTTAAGTACTATATAAAATGAAAGTGTTTAAATATTTATATTTTTAAAATGTTATAAACAGCAAGATTTTTGCTATCAACTGTATATTGTATAAGCTAGTCTTTTATGAGAGTCTCTTCAGCTTTTCAAATAAAAAGGTCAGCTATCTTTATTAAAAGACTTTGTCCTTTAAAAATCCCTTACGTGGTTCCCTAATACAGGTTTGGCTGTAGTTTAATTTTGTCCTCATAACATCAACAAATTATTGTAAAGGTCATTATTTAAGTGACAACAACCACAAGGGTGACTAATACGCGTGCCATGAATGAGCACCGAACTGGATGCCTGCCAATGTAAATGTTAAAGTAGGCATGGCTGTATTGATTATGATGAGTAACTTTATAACAGTATCCGCTAGTGATATTAAAATGAAAGTTGAGAAGAAATGTATGTATTTCTGTGCATTTTAAAAAGGGATTTTTATCCTGGAAGAAGCTTGAAATTGGAAAACATTTACAGAGAAATCAATGGTCTTAGCAATTTATTTTCAGTATACTTTTGCTAGTATTACAAATGTCTGAGTTTGAAAAGAAGCTTTCTGTCTCACAAATCCCTGTTTCCTGATCTGTTTGATCATGCAGTGAAACCATAAAAAGAGGAAAACGTAAGCTGAGAAGGTCTGTTCCCCAGTTTAATACAGATATCTTCAGTAATTAGCAAATGTCACAGAAGAAATTCTTAACAAGTAAAATTTAAAAGGGTTTATGCAGAAATTATGAATAAATAAGTTTGAAAGTCTCTCCCAGTAGGAAAATCTTTCTTTAGGAGCACTGTTTAAACCATATAATGTTATTATTTTGATTGATCAACTGTGAATGAGGAGGAGAAAGAGAGTGAAATTGTGAATATGGTGAATGGGGTAAAAGTATTTGTGTTTCTGGAGAATAGTCTGCTTTAGGCCATGTAGCACCTAAATCCATTCTTTGATTTTATGCATTTTAAGCCTGCTTTGGGCCCAGAACTATTCCCATTAATGAAGAGAATGGCAAAACTCCTTTTAGAAGAGCAGGAATAGGTCCATTGACTCCAATGCAAATTGCAGGTGCTCAGCACTTCTCAATATTTGGTCACCAGTGTTTCTTGTTCTGGTTATTCCATTTTGAATGGACTCTGTAACTCTGAGACAGAATCTGAGCATAGTTATACACTTGTAACATTGACTTCACTGGGAGTTTTGTGTGAGGGCCAGTAAGTCATATTCATATGAAATTGCATACTCCAGCGAAATTAGTCAATGCACACACAATGAGGAAATATAATACATTTAATATTTGCCTCCATTAGATATTTTTGAATGTATTATTCTGAAATAGTATATAGTTTACCAATACTTGACTTAGACTTTACAGTTATGCTTACATCTATTTATATGGCACGCCTCTCCATGAAGCAGAAAGACACAAATTATAGTGAAAACGGGGGAGGTGGAAGGGGGGAAGGTCATGTGAGAACAGAAGACAGGTTTGGGAAGAAAGGTGATAGGAACAGGAGAGACAAATTGAGAAGGCATGTTGGAAGTAAGAATGCAAGATGCAGGGAACAGGGAAAGACAGGTGAGGATGTGAGATACAGTAAAAAAAAAGTGTCTAAAGGAAATAAGCAATGAGGAATGCGTGAGAAAGCAGGAGACGAGAAAAAATAGGAAAGACAAAGAGAGAAGAGGAAGAGACAAAAAAACCAGATGGAGACAATATATCTCACCAGAAACAGCTTTGTTAGCCAATACGTATTTGTTAGACGTAGTAAACACCACATTAATAGGTATTATGTACATGGTATACATTATATATGTGGATGTTGGGAAGATATGTTAACTGAATGTATTATGCTCCTCCCACAATTCTGTTAACCTGTGTCAAGTGTCCCACAATGCTTTGCAAAGCTAAAGTCAGCTTTGGAATTAGAAAATAGGAAAGTTATAAAAGCAATAATGCATGAATACTCTATACCAAGTAGTTAAGGAGTACTTTCTTGGCTCATCATCACTTGGAATGTAGTATTCAAACCAAGATGTGGGAAAGTATAGAGATGTACCAAGGACAAAAGTGGCACAAACTAGTAGGTTAAACCTAAATTTCAAGTGATGTATAGGGGGTTTTTAGCTTATGAATAACCACAATATAAATAGAAGTGGATTTAAGGGTGTATCTTTGAAGCACACCTTCGGTGTAAAGTAAACATGCTGTGAGATAAGAGTTGCTTCCTGGAAAGAGGGTATTTTCTTATTGTATTACTTCATCTTTAGACAATGAATTTGGCTAAATTTGGTTATTTGGTCTCTTGAACATTTTTAAGAATTAACCACTAGTGAAGTCAATCAGTTGGCTATACTGTTAATCAATATCCTCAAGTTTAGTTACGCATAGGCATTGGGAAGTGGCAGATGCTTCAAGGAGGAAGGATAGTTTTGTGATAGTTTCAGTTCCACTGAAATGGGACTCGGGAAGCCTGGTCAGCTTCTTGATTTTGCCATACAGTCCCTGTGTGAATCTGGGCAAATCACATAATTTCTGTGTGCCTCAGTAATGTCTGTAAAATGGGGACAATATTTCCTTTTTTCTGACTTTTGTCTGACTCCTGTTTTGTATGCAAACTCTGTGAGACAGGAACAGCCTCTTAATAAGTGTTTGCTCAGTACCTAGCACAATGGTGTTCCAACTTCAATAGTGGCCATAAGTGATACTGCCATATACATTAATTATTATAATAATAATAATCAATAATAAGGGAGACAGCCTTTCTTGAGCCAAGACACTGTGGTGATGAGTGCAGTATGAGAAACTATATAGACTAGAATAGCAAATAGGAAAACTGAAAACAAAATGACAGTCAACTTGCAAGGGAAAGGAAGATTAAAAGAAAATAGAAGAGAAAGTTGAACCAGCCTAGAGGTTGTGCTCTGTAATACAGTGCAGGAACCCTGAGCTCAATGTATAACTTCTCTCTCTCTTGATTCTAGGGCTGGTAGCAGTGGGGTGCTACCTTATTTGCTGAGGCAATATATTTAGCCACTCGGGAGGAAGTACCTCCCATTGCTAAACAGTGACTCTTGTGGTTGACTAAGGACAAAGATACTGACAGACTTCAGAAGCAGTCCTGTTTGTTGCTGGTAGGATTGTGGCTATTACTGGAGTCTATGTGATGGAGATAAGAAATGAGGGGAGTCTTTGGGTCTCCAGCAGAGATTTAGAGGAACCTCAAGAGATGAGCGAGAGAAAAGGAAGATTACAGGAACAAGATGTTCTTCTAACTGGATGACACCACATCTTCTGTCGTTCATCAAGTTACTGTTACAATACTAAGGGAGAACAAACTAGAGCTATTTTTGGGTTAGGTGATTTCTTGGGTTATCACTGGCTGTTATGTCTACTAAGCAAGCTGCTAATCATGATTACATGCTTGTCTCCTTTTCCCACAAGCATTCTACTGTTAGGCACCTGTGTGCTTTAGAAGATTCCACTAGGCACCTATCTTGATCTTTAAGTATCTAAATATTTTTAAATATCTGTCCTTTTGTACTTTCTCCCATACTGCCCTTTATGTGCAAGGGGAAAGTCATAATCTGTAAAACCACCACCTTATTTTCCTTCTTTAAAATTCACATCTTCCATTATGCTTATAGGAAACCCCATCACCCCTTCCCAATCCTCCCCCCCCCCCCTTCCAAACTTCTTACTATATAATAATAGCTAGGGTACTAGCACATTGTGATTACTGCTATTAGTTGTCTACAAATTGTGCACACAGATCTCTTTTTTCAGGCAAATTAACTATTATTAAGATGACATTTATTTTCATTGTCCTCATTATGGTTATGATGAAAGATCAGAATTTGTGCCTGGGCTGGTACGTTTTCATTACTGTTTTGGAAGACTGCTTACATCTTCAAATCACTTTGGGCCTTCCTTTGCTCTCACACCAGTTGCATAACTCCACTGGCTTCACTGAATCAACTCCAGATATACACTGTGCCCTATATCAATCAAGTCCAATAGCAAAATGTTGCCTGCTTGTGTTTTCTGAAATGACAGGAAAGTGGTACTGAAGATATTGAAAGGAGAACTATATGAGATTTTGAAAGTAGTTCTTCAGTCTTTGTTACTATATGGACCAATGGTTTACATATGTATACATAGTTGTGTGCTGTGTCATTGTGCTGTTATGGTTTGCTGTGCTACTGCCAATGTGAACTCTGATTTCTTACTTTCTCAGTTGACTTATCTTCTGGCACTTGGCATATTTGGCACTGTGTGTGTAAATGAGACTGCCTTACATTTAGCAGGTCTTACATTAAAAGGGTGTTTTAAAAACAAGTTCTCCTCGGTACTGGGACAAAATCTAGATTTTCAAAGCAAAATTACATAACCAGGTTGCATCAATTTGTTGTAATTAATGCCCTGAGTTACTTTAGACAGAATTAATGTCCTAAATCATTTCTTCTGCATCAAATAATTGCATGATTACATACAGAAATGATTTTATACTTAGTTTTTTAAAAAAATCCTGGCAAACATTTGCATAGTGAAAACAAATGAGATGCTTTTGTGTTTTTTTATGAGTAAATCTGTATTTTATTTTATTTTATTTCTGAAATATTATATTCACAATACAAGATGTGGACTAAATGTACAATTAAACTTTTACTTTTGAGGTTAGAAATCAAAGTATGCCTGATTTTCTTTATCTTCATCTCATCTGCTTTGAGTTTAACATATCTTTCTGAACAAAGACATGTTTGTAAAGGATATTAAGTTTTGTTTGGCCTTCCTCTCCATTTAAAGTACTCAGTGGACCCTAATGTGAAGTTATGATCCCCTAGACTGATTGATATGTAAACATAAGACAGATGGTGTAGAGATGACTCTGATGATAATTCATTTTTCAGCTAGTCATGAAGATACTTTGATTAGTGTGTGTTTAAGTAATTATAACAGTATTCAATGTTAGTCTTGTTAGTAGGGAACACATGGGAAACAAGTTACACGTTATTCATGCCCAACAAAGGATGCACTGTGGTGTGACCATTTTAATTCCTAATGCTAGATTAGAAACATAGAACTTTAAAATATGTCATACTGTAAAGTAAATAAATTAAACATAGACTGAGTAAAACACTAAGTACATAGTTTTTCTGGCATATATATTTGTTTTGGAAAATATTTGTTAGTATATGAAATAAACTAGTATGTTCTAATTAAGGTTTCACTTTGCATGCAGCTCATTAAAAAGTCACATGGCTTGTTTTTAGGTTTACATGAGTCCTAGGTATAATTCAGTTTGCTTGATTCCTTGAGTAAAGCATTTTATGACTAAGTACTGAGAAAAAGATAAACAGCATCTATAAGCTTTAGTTAGAAACACATTTTGGTGTAAAAATTTTGTGAACACCCATCTAATAACAGTGAGTAAAGTTTATAGAAAATGTTGATAATATTTAGTTGACAGTAAACCACTAGCACTTAAGTAACACAAGACTCTTTATTTTTAAAAATCATACCACTGTTTCTTGGTGTGGCTTTTGAAACAAAATTACATAATTTCAACTTTACATTGTTTACTCCTTAATTAATTATGATTATATAATGTCTGTTTCTATAATAGGATAATTGACCGCTTAGATGGAGTTCGTTTGTTATGGTCCTTGTTGAAAAATCCTCATCCAGGTGTTCAAGCAAGTGCAGCGTGGGCTATCTGTCCCTGCATTGAAAATGCTAAGGTGAGAAAATAGTTACTAAAATGTAATTATTTATAAATCATAATTACATAATCACATTTTTCTTATGGTTTTCAGTAATAAATTTTACAGTCTGATACTTAGTCCCCTTTTACTTGTATTCTTTTAACTGCTTTAAATAATTTAACTTATTTATTTGAATGTTTAAACACAACTATAGAAACCCATCTAGTGCTTAGTATAGCAGTCTGGTTGTCCTTAACTGTACTTTCTTTGTTTGTAAAATGTCATCTTTATAATAGTGCAACCAGATTTCTGCACACTGTTCCCAGTAAAGCATCCTGAAGGGTGCTAGTCTAACAATAATGGAAATAAAAATGTTCTATTAACAGCCTGTGGACAGCACAGGTAGTGGCTCTCCTCTACCCTACATACCTCAGCCATGTTCTCAAGGGACCACCTTTGGGTTTGAGAGCATATTTCAGTCTCCATGCCAATAAAATCCTTAGATTCTCTGTTCAGACTGCCAACAAAAAGTGCCAGTTGTGAATGGTCCTTCTTGTGCTGTAGTCAGCTGTGCACAAATAACTGGACTATTACTTTATTTCACATAGACTGCCAAACAAAGATAAAAAGGTGATTATTTTTCTTTACTGATCTAGAATGGATTAGAACTAATGATCAGTGGTACAGTAAATATGAAAGGTTTTGTTTCTTTTCAGTATTTCCTTCAAATAACTAGTAGTCTTGCATCACCAACTCTTGAACAAGGCTAGAATGATTTCTTTCAGTTTCTACTAAATAATCCCATTAACACAAGTTTTGATTTTCTTTTCTACTCTCACTTATATAAATCATTCTGCACAATGTTTAAGGACCTGGTCCTGTGAGGTGCTGAAGCCCCTGAGGAAGTATTAAATCAGTAATACTCAGACTGAGGCTCGTGAGCTGCAGGTGGCTCTTTAATATGTCTCCTGCGACTCTTTGCAGCACGATATTAAAACACTGTCATTTTATTATTAACCAGTCTAAGTTACTAATCAGTCAGTATGCTTTGTCTATGTTATTAACCAATTGTAGTTGGTCAGGCATTTTGCTGTGATAATAAAATGTGTGTGTGTATATATGTATATACACCTATATATAGTAAATGAAACAATGAATTCACACTACTGTGTCTCTTTTGTGTAATGCTGTTAGCTAATTTGGCTCCTGAACCATTAAAGTCTGAGTATCACTGTACTACATGCTTTCAACTCCCATCCAATTCAACATTTTCTGTGAGGAACCTAGGAGCTTAGAGAATCAACAATCTCTCTGAATTTTCCTTTTCTTTTAGTGTTTTATAAACATCATAAAACAATTGAAGGGACATGTCCTCTTGATTTTGACTCATAGCCTCAGCATCTTACAGTTTTCCACACTGATTTCTATAGACTACTTACCTGCCCCTTTTCTAAACTAAGCAAGTCATTCTGAATTGTATTTCCCTCTTTTTTTTTTATTGACACACTCTCCTCTAAGATTTTGTGTCAAATGATGTGTCATATGTATTACCCTTATTTCAATAAACAGATGCACCTGCCTATATCTTAGAATGCTACTACCTATGTATGTTGCCTGTAATTGATAGCCAAGACTTTTTGTTATACAAGTGAGTAGGTCCCCTATCACCTATACTTAGGGACTGTACTGGGTACATTTTAGCTCACTTTGCTCCTTGAGTTGTATTGCCAGAAACTCTTACCCACATAAAGGGACCATATAGCAGCATAAGGAAGTCATAGAGGGTGCTAGCATGTAATCAGAATTATTGATTCAGTTACACTTCGTATTTACCTATTCATATGATCGTCCAAGAAATGCCATGCACGTGATTCTCCTCTATGTACTATGAGATAAAATGAAGTCTGTGGCTTTAACAGAAGCATATGTACTGTGGCTCACCCAACCCTGTCTAGTTATGAGTATAGGCTGTGTGTGGAGTAGCTGTGGGTCTAGGATTTGGCTCTGACTTCTTTTTGTTCCATCTTGGGTGAACTGCAGTGGTTGCTGTATGCAGAGTGCAGGTTATGGAGGGTGAAGCAGAAAGGAAATACCTATTGTAACCTATATTTTGAATATATGGATTTTTATAATTGTGCCATTCAGCTGAGCAGCCCTTTTTCTACAAAGACACCTAATGTGCATGGAACTTAAAAGTTATGTTCTATAAAATTAATATTTATATTTTGTGCTGCACATGTGAGTTGAGTGTTCACTGTATTGCTGTAGTTTTTTCTATACTGAAATAAAATAAATTTCCATAAATTTTACAGAAATTAATTTTAAAAAATACACTAGTTGTAACAGAGATATTGTGCTGGATCTAATCTATCTGTCTATCATACAGATATGGCCTCTTTTACCATGGTATCTAAGCATCTAACAATCTTTAATGTGTTTACCCTCACAACTCCCCTGTGAAATAGGAAATGCTGTTATCTCCATTTTACAGATGGGAAGCTGAAGTGCAGAGGAACTAAGTAACTTGCCTGAGGTCATAAAGGAAGTCTATGGCAGAGTAGGGAATTAAACCCAGGTGCCCTGAGTCCTAGGCTAGAAGAGACCACATGTACAATATAGTGTCTAATTTGGGTCTCTATGCTGTGGAAAAGATATTGAATTAAAGTTAAAGCCACTGTTAGTTAATACCTATAAAATTATTTGGTTAATGTTATTTTGTTTGTGGTAGAATTAAGACATTTTTTAAATTAAGAGGTAGGTTGTACTGGCTAATGCATAAACCATTCCACCTCTAGAAGCACAAATGATAGTTTGGTGATCTGAAGTTAGTTACTGGTTTTTGTATATCACTAAACTACTATGCACGATGGATTCTGGAGTGGCCTAAGAATGACTTGTGAGCAAAGCTGTTGCGAGTTGGCATTAATATGATTCAGGTAGTGGAGCTGTGTGAGAAAATTTGCACACCTACCAGTCCTACAAGTCTCTCACTTTCATGAGCATTAAATTAATGTACAAAGTTTATATATAAACCATAAATATATTAATAAATATCTCTTTTACAAAGCAAGAAGAGAGGAGCTGTGTAGGTCCTTAATTCAAAAGAATGATTTTAATGGAAACAGTTAGATTAATTTGTTTCTTAACACAAAAAGTAAAAACCACTACTGTAGCAAGGTTGGTAATGATAGAATTTAGGTGTACTGTCCAAGAAATGCAAATAATTATAAAAAAGTGCAAGAAAAGTATACTCAACTCTGTTGATATTGGAATGTTAAATTTTGGGTTTTGAATTATGCTACCTCAAAAACATTATTTATATCTTTCTCCCAAAGCACAGCAATCCAAAGAGAAAAATGTAGCAAAACACCACAAAGGACTTATTAATGCTATTGTGAAATTCACCCAGAGGGTAGCAGAGAAAGGCCCTTCACACCACAGAAAATGACACTGACAATATGATTTTTTAACTGGTGAATTAAAAAGAATTTCCTGATAGAGCAACCTTTAATTGGGAAATCCTGAGATTTAAAAAATTGATATAGGGTTTTCTATCTCTCTCTATGTTTAGAGGAGTCTTTTGGATAGGCCTGAGAGCAGAAAACTAAACATGTTTAGACTCACCCATCCTCCCCACTACCTGTTCTCGATTGGCACACACCTGCTTGCTGTCTGTTCAGAATTAATTTAATTTCAGCTCTGCTGCTACTGGTAAACATCCCTTTAGAAGGATTGGGGAAGGGTGAACACCACCAACAAAACACTAAAACTGACTATACCTTAAAGTGCTGCCAAAGTAGTAATGTAATCAAACTGGAAAAAAACATGGAAAGATTTCTCCCCCAAATCTCTTAGGGGTTACCTGTAACAATGTAGTTCAAATTTTCAGATGGAAGTGTGATTTTCAAGTTGATGGCACCTCTTGAAGCCTAGGCTGACCAGATGTCCTAATTTTATAGGGAAAATCCCAATATTCAGGGGTTTGTCTTATATAGGCACCTATTACACCCTACTTCTGTCCCAATTTTTCAGACTTGTTCTCTGGTTACCCTATTGAAGCCCTACATTGAGGCTTCATTGGGAAGATGAAAGGCTGAGCAGCCATGCAGACTGTATTTCCTGCCTGCTATGAAAAACTCCACATAGGTCAACACATAAGGCTAGGGTAGAATGGAAGGGAGGGACCATGAGATTAGCAGTTATGTAGATCCAGTGGCTTCAACACGCTCACAAGTGGCATGCAGAACATGTGACTTCTACTGCAGCCCATATCTATAGTAGCGCCATTGGTGGAGAATGTGCTACTCATGTCTTCATGCCACATGATTAACTCAGGCTTTATGCAGAAGTGCATTTCACCTGTTACAGAATCATTTTAACAATACCATATGTGTAAGCCTACAGTGAACCTTTGTAACAAAGAAAGTTTTTGTTCTATATGACTTTTTTAAAACAAATATATAATGTCACTTTATAAATATTTGTTACCATGTTTGGTTAAACCAAGGATGTCAAAATTCCATATATGAGCACATATAGCACTTTCCAGTTTCCTTATTTTCTTTGCTATGCTCCTTGCATTTACATACAGAAGCCTTAGCAGTTTGAAGTTGATGATCTTATTACTTCCCTTCCATTTTCCTATTTTTTTCCTGTAAACATTGTAATTTTTTACACATCAACTGGACTCTACTTGTTTATGCTCTGTTAATTGTAAGGAATTTGATCTTATTTTATGTAATTTTAAAACCATGCAACTAAGAGCTATATTTTCCTAATATTAAATGCCTATATAAAATGTATTCCTATTCAGCAAAGGAAGATCTGGGCCTATGATAGAAAGGTGACATTAATTATTAATTATCAGTAATAATTATTAATTCATTTTCCTGGTAGGATCCACAGTGTGATAGGTTCTGTAACAACATAAAAAAGGCATGATGCCTATCTAAAAATGGCTTTGACGTGGTAATAAAATGGTTTAAAGTTGTCTGATGTAGAAGTGATACTTTTTTGCAGCTCAACATCTCCCACACATCTGGACATCTGGGCTGCTCTCCTCTCTCTGCAGCTCAGGAGGGTAGATCAGCATTTTGGTACCACACGGTCTGGCCACACCCCTCTGCGTGCTACCAGATTCCTTTCCTCCATAGTAGAAGACAGTGGTCGTTTCTTTTGCTCCCACCCTTGCTCTTTCTATTTCAACTTTTATACCCAGTTTTTAGGCAGTAGGGAGCGACTCTCTCTCTCTTTGGCATTCATCCTCTTTCCTGGGTTGGTTAACCCTTCAGCAGTTTGACCCTCACTGAGCCTCAGGTGCAGTGTCTCCCTGCCAGCTCCTCTGACCCTTACAGGCATGACAGAGCAGCCACGAAAGCATCAGGTTAAATCCAAGCAGTGCTGTATATGTGCAGCAGCTTTCCTAGGCTGAGCAGACTCAAGTTGCAGGGAACTCACCTGTACCACTTCCTAGGCGACATCCTGATCAGAACCCCATTGCAGTCAGCAGTGCACAGGGCCACGTCTTGGACACTAAATCTCCTCTAGCTACACATCTTCATCATCAGAAAAGTTATCTGGTTCCATCCACCAGAATAATCCACCTGGGATATACATAAACTCCTTGGTAGTGAAGATCTACCCATCATTAGAAAAGTTTCAGAAAATCTGAAACTATATTGTCTTGCTCCAGAGTCACAGGAGGCCTACCAAAGCCCTAAGCTTCCAACTGCTAGGACTCCTGATGTTGTGCATAATGACCACTCGATGGGCACAATCATGAATCAGAAGTCTTCAAGCCTTCATATTAAAGGAGTGAGATCACCCCTTGGAACACTCCGAACGATCATGCAAGAGTTCTGACACAGGTATACAACTCCTTACAGTGGTGGTCAGCCCACAACAATGTTTGCAAAGACATGTCCATCTGCCTTCCTGACCCTTTAGTCTTCACAACCGACACTAGCCTGGAGGCTGAGAAGTTCTCCTGGAGATCCAAACAGCCCAGGAACTCTGGAGCCAAAAGGAAAAGGTTCACAGCATAAACCTAGAGCTGAAAGTGGTCAAGCTAGCTCTGCAAAGGCTCAACCCCACCCTATAGAGGAACTACTTCCTAGTTCAGTCAGACAATACAACTACAGTCTCATATTTAAACAAACAAGGGGGAACAAAGAATCCAGCACTACATCCAGAAAAAGTGGAAAGAATGAGATTGGTGGAACAAGTTCTCCTTTCCCTCAGAGAAATCCACATCAAAAGGGACCTGAATGAAAAGGCAGACTGGCTCAGCATGTACAAGGTCAACAACTCTGAGTAGAGCCTGAGTCAGAAGATTTTCAATTTAATTGTTCAGATGTTCAGCCTCCCTTCAACCAACCTGTCTGTGAATCATAAAAATGCAAAGAGGCCAAAATACTTCATAAGGGAGGCAGATCCCAGATCTGTGGGGACAGATACCTTATTTCACAGATGGTTCCAGGGCCTACCTTACGCGCATGCACCTTTTCTGCTACTGGAGAAGGTAGTCCAGAAAATAAAACAAGAACAGGCAGTAGCAACACTGATAACTCCTCATTGGCCAGTGAGATCTTAGTTCTCAGACCTGACAGAGCCCTCTCTCCAGCTTTCGTGGATGCTGAATATCCTCTCTTCAGGTCCTCTTCTTCCTCCAGACCTCAAACAGCTTCAACTAACATCTTGGCTATTGAGAGGGGAGCACTAGAAGGTTTCAGTCTGTTGTCCATAGAGTGATCAGATGTCCTGATTTTATAGTGTAACGGGGTCAGGCCTAGCAGCTATGCAAGGGTCCTGGAAGGACTTAGCCGGGCTTTATTTCCTGGGTGACTCAGCAGGGGCCTGTTTCCGGCAGTTAGGCCAGCTGGGGCTGCTCAACCAATTAGGCCAGCTGAGGCCAATTAGGAAGCCCCGCCCCAAACACTCAAAAAGCCTGCCTCAGCAGACAGACAGGGTGGGTTGTGGAGTAAGGAGCTTGGAGGTCAGAGATTGGAGTTACAGGTTGGCGGGTTCGCAGAGAGAGAGCCAACAAGGGGGGAGTTGGCAGAGTGGGGTTCGGGCTGGCCGCCCGCGGCTGGCAGGCTGCCGCCTGCAGCCTACAGAGGCGTGGGGCTTCGCCTGCCGTTTCCCCAGCACTTCGGGGCAGATTGGGTCCATTCCCTCCCCGAAGCCTTCCCCGGCTGCACCACCGGCCGAGCCGGGAAAGCGCGAGACCCACGGGGGGTGGTCTACCTCCTCCCCCCCCC
>ML675603.1:28292604-28345662 GCA_007922155.1 Mesoclemmys tuberculata
CCCCCCCCCCCCCCCGCTGCCACCCTACCACAATAGGGACAGTCCTAATATTCGGCGCTTTATCTTATATAGGTGCCTGTTATGCCCTATGCCTATCCTGATTTTTCACACTCACTGTCTGGTTATCCTAGTCCTCCAGAGTCATGAAGACATTGCTTTCATGTAGGAGAGTATTGACTCTAAAAGTGTACTTCCCTATCTGTTCTAGATTCAACAACTGGTGCCAAGACCACAATGCAAATCCCATAAATCCAGGAATTCCAACCATTCTGAACTTTTTCCAGGGAGGCATAGACAGAGGCCTTCTGCTCTTAGTAGCATACTCTTTAGCCGGATTCCTTTGAGCAGTCTGATTAGCCACACCAGCGGTCAGGCCACTCTTCCCAAAATGAGAACTTCCACTAGTTTTGAAGGCCCTGACAAACCAACCCTTCAACACTCTGACTTTAGTATCAGCCTTTTATTTATCCATTAAGACTTGTTTCTTAATAGCTGTCACATCTGCCAGGCAAGTTTCACAGATGACAGCTTTATCTATACAGGATCCTTATTGCGTGTTCCACAGGATCAGGTGGTTCTCAGGACATCAGAATCCTTTCGAAGGTAAATTCCTCCTTCCACACTTTCCAAGAGATTGTTCTTCCTTTGTTCTGTTCAAAACCACAGCATCCCACTGAAAAGATTAGACACAGCTTAGATGTCAGAAGAGCACTGAAAATCTCTTTCAGGTATACAGAATCCACAAGAATAATAGGTGTGATGGACTCGCATCATTCACCACCAGACTGATGCCTCCTGCTGGTGGTCTGAGGAATAGCTCAAACTGACGTCCCCATCCGTGGCCTGTGTTCTGTCACGCTTTCTCGAGGTCCACCATTAGTCTTTCTCGCTGCCGTCAGGACCCACAGCATCTTCTTCTGGACTCGGCCCTCCAGCCAAACTACAATCTGTGTCCCCCCTTTCCAAGGGATTAGACAGTCCCGGCTCCACCACTTACTTCAGTGGCCACCACAGTCCACCATCACTCCCCTGGCAGTCTGGGGGAGGCAGCAAGAGACCTGGGTCCGCCCACTTCTCTGGACCATGAGCTGCAGAGAGGAGAGCAGCTCAGATGTCCAGAATTGTGGGAGATGCTGTTAGCAGAAAGGAAATTATTGGTAAGAACTTTTCTATTATTTCTATATTCCAATTTGGCTAATTGATTACATATTTTTCTTTTTGTTTTTAATGCCTAGCAGGAGAAATAACTCCAGTTTCCATCTACATCCTCTCTTCTCTAATCACCTCTTTTGCTTTTGTTTGGACCACTTTCCTCTGCCTTCATATACAGCTGTACACTGTGTCCCATCTGGATTCATAATTAGAGCTGTTCGGAAAACAGAATTTAGCACCCGTGAAACATTTCAAAATAAAAAAAAAATCCCAAATCAGGATGAGAAGTTAAAAATTCAAAAAATTTTCTGGGATGTATGTAATTTCTCAGAAGAATCACAAAATTACAATGTCACAGAGCCAGGCTTCTGATTCCCTGGCAGCCTATCAGGCAAGCAGCTGGCGAACCCAGCAGCCCATCGAGGTCGTTGTACAATTACTCCAAGTGTACTTGTTGTCTCATACTTCAAATTTAGAAGCTGCCCTAAAAGGCAAATCATGACCTTTCCTCTGCAGCCACGAAGGACCCTAACCTTAGTAGTTCTACTGCTTTTGTGCAGGGAAATCAAATTTGGGAGTTCATACCCAGAAGTGTGCACCCCTGAGGTCCACAGTACAGAGCACAGGAAGTGTCTTGGGAGATTGTCAACATGTGAGGGGGAAAGATCTATTCTAGTCCCACCAATAGGGGGAGGGGAAACACAACAACCACAAAGGCTAATGGGGTCCTAAACTTGCACTAGTAGCTATAAAATGGCCTGAGAAAGGGAAGATTTTTTCCCTCACTCCAACTAGCCCTCACAGAATGCCCAATGAATAGCATACTTATTTGGCTAAGGATTGTAACTTAATGTTTAAACATGGGCAGCAACACATAGCCAAAGTATTTGGTTGTCTGATGATTGCTCCATGAAGAATCAGGAGGAAGGAATCTGCCCTCTCAGGCCAAAGAGCAGCAGTAAAACCACTTCACTGCTATTCTGTGGCTGCAGTAGTCTTTGCCACATCAGTGGGATGAGGAGGACAGGAAAATCTGTGTAGAATCAATGCCAACACCTAGCCATACCCCCCTCAATACCTTATGTATTGGCAGAGCTGGACAACCCACTGGAAACTTATCCCACCTTGTGAGGTGGAACCTCGTTAATTCTGCACCAGTTCTACACCTCACAGCTTCTGAGGTAGGGTCAGGCTTTGCCATATTAATTCTGCAATGATGGGAACCTTGTCAGCTTTGGAAGAGGGGCAAGATTTGTTCTAAGTGCAGAAGAATTTCAGTGAATAGTAGTGATCAGGTGTGTAATATGAAAAATGAATAGATATTTCCATATATAAATACCATGCTCCCTGTTTTCTCTAAACAACTGAAACAGAGCACTGTACCTGTTTTGTTAGTTACCTAAGAACATTTATAGATGGGAAATAATATGTATTGTATTTTTTAAAACTAAGGTCAGAATTTTGAAGTTTATTAATTGGGTTGTACTTTAATATGATAAATTATGGAATTGGCAATGGAGAGTAAAGATGGACAGTTTCCATTAAAGGAAAGGTAGTCTAAAGATGACTTGATAATTAAAGTTTATTTGCACAACCATACCATCACATTTTTGGGCAAAAGCAATTGGAGTTGACAAATTAGCTTTGACATCTTAAGCTTTGTAAGATGTTCTAAATGTAAAATACTACTGATTTTTAGTGGAGAAGCTTTTATCTGTAAAATGAAGTATTTTTAAAGATAAACACAATGTGTTTTTGCAGTACAGTATTTAGTTTTCAAATAAGAAGAGCAGTGGTCTCTTCAGAATAAATGAAAGAGGAATCTGCTTTCAAAAGAATTTTTTGTATTAATGTCTGGACTTTATGTCTCAATTTAGAGATGATGAACTTTGTTTTCTCAATGGAGATCACTATCCCAAAATTAGGCATAATATAGTAATGGGCAAACCTCAAAAGGACCAGAGAACTTGCCATGAAAATGCCCAAAATTGATGTTTCTCCAAATCTATATTTTCTGAAAATTAATCTAGAAATATTGCAAGACTTCTGTAGTTGATTTCCCAATTAGGCAGCATATGTTTCAAGGTGAGGCTTTCTGACAATATTTTTGCTTCTATCAGAAATATGTGAAAATAAAAATTAATGAAAGAAAAGTTCACTAATTTTTGCTAGTATGGTGTTCGAGAGGATCAGTAAGATGCAAAAATCAAATATGTGATTAGAAGTCAACAGGCTGCAACTTCTATTAGCATAATAAACTGGGCTCTTGTCCTCTTTTGGCCTTCTGGTCTACCTCTTACAATTTTTTTAAAATAGTTTAACAGTCTATCCTGTTTTTATAGTTTTTTCATGTTTTTAATTTAAGATTTAAATATTACATTTCCAGTATCAGTGTGGTAATAATTTGAAGGTACTTCTTGTTAACTTGGTAATAACTGTTTGTCCCAGGACATTCTACTTTTTGATTTCTGGTATAAATACCTCAGCATTTGGCCCCTTGGTTTATTCAGACCAGTATACAATTATTATCTTATAAACAGGAAGCATCCACAATTTATCAAAACATACCCATAGGACTTCACAGGGAAAAATATGTTTATTTTATTTATTGTCAATGAGAATGAATAATATTAATATTTTAATCTATGAAGTATGCTACTTGGAGTTATTCTAACAAGGCAGTATTCTTTCTGTCTTACTCACAATTAAGAATTCTTACTTCATAAAGACTGTTCAAGACGTGACGTACCAGTTAAGGAGCAAAGGTGGCTGAATGAATACCAGAATTAATGTGGTAAATTCACTCAAATACATTTTCTCTGTATCCAAATGCTGACATTGTTTAGTAATATAACTGGACAGTAAGATGCTTTTGAAACTTTTCAAAACAACACTAAAAGTTTATATTTGTTTGAATAACTCCATGTGTAATTTATCAAAAAGAAAATAAAAAGTATAGCATGGTGATTTTAAATGCTTTAATACATTTGAAATTTTATAGTATATAAATGCTTATTATATCTTTTATGTATAAAGTTAGTAGTTTAGCCTTAGGCTTGAAAAGTGACACTCTCCTCTCTATGTTTAATGTCAGAATCTTATTATTCCCCAATAGCCAAGTAACTGTTGAGCCAAGACTTAGAAATAATGTCATTTACATTTCTGTAGTAAGATTTTAGGATTACTAGTGTATATTAAAGCCTAACACACTAGCATTTGGCAATGACAAACCTTTTGGGTTTGTCTCATGAAAAGGTCATGTGTTGATTTGTTTAAAAGGCGCACTTTCATTATATAGCAGAAAGGTTGTATGTTTTATTCCTAATTCAGAAAGAAAATTGAGTACAGAGGTGATCTCTGAAGCCATATATGATTTTTTTGTTTTGTTATGAAAGCAATTTGTAGACATAACTGCCCTAGGCTACTTGAAAATTAAATGAGTCTGAGAAGAACACAAACAACTGAAGACTATGTTTGGTAAAATAAATACTAAGAGCATGAAGATTTATCTCATCATGAATATAAATATGAAAACATCTAAAATAAATGTGGGATTTGCATACAGTAGATATCAATATGTTTCAATAAACACAAATTCAAGTTGAAACTTAATGTAAGAAGCAAGGTACATGGTTTTGTTAAATGATACTAACAGATTAAATTTGTTGTTTAAATATCCTTGCAAGAAAATCTTTTCAAAAGGTCTTGCAAAAAGCACGGTATGACATACCAGATCTACAAACCCTTAATTCTACTTCTTTCGTCTCTATTCTCCTGATTTCCTGCTTCTCTGCTTTTCTTTTTTTCCTTCACAGACCAGCAGACTACACCCACAATCACATATGGGAAACTTTCCTGACATGTGGTTTCTACAGTTTCCCTCTGCTTTTCATTACTGATAGAAGGTTCTATCCTTGTGTTTAGCTACTTTCACAATGGATTCCCAAGACTAAGCTCTCTTCCTTACTACTGGATTGTTTATATAATAGCATACCACCAGTCTAATTTCACCTTATTCCTTTACAAAAGCAGAATGTATATTCTTACCATAGTAGATATTGGACCTGTAGGGCTATAGTTACCAAGTATGAGCCTGGAAAAACTGAATTTTAACTTTTTAAAGATTTCTACGCATCATTACATCAGTGGGTGGGGCTGGGGCTGGGGCAGGTTACCCCATCTTCTTAAAAGATCCTTGCCCTTCGGTAGCATGTAGGGAAATCTGGTGGAATTTGACTCATCCATAGAGACAGGAGCATTTGCAGGGAGGTCCAGTCTTTCACTTCAAGGGGATAGAACTGTAGCAGGCAGAGGAGGAAGCAATGTTGGATAAAAGCATTAACTTTTGCAGAAATATCCTTGCAAGTTGTGTTGAGACAGTGACCATCCACCATCTCTCTGCTTCTCTACTTAGCTATGTCCTCTTCCAATTCTTGGAGCCCTCAGCCTCCACTATACTTGTTAAGGAGAAACATTTCACAAAACTGCTACTCCTCCCTTCCATGCCCTACCCTAGATCTTTCCATTAGTACTAGTGGAGAGCACAATAATCTTAAAGAATGAATTTCCAGATTAAAATATTCCAGTGTGACCAGTCAAGTGATATCTTTGGGCAGTAATTTTAAAGTTTCCAGGGAAAGGAAGGATTTTCTAACAAGAAATCTTGCTGTTTCTTCAAGTAATGGTCCCTATGTGTGTTCCACATGGGGGAATGCATGTGCACCATGTGCCTGAGCCTGGAGATTTTTAGTAAGCAGTCCACAGTTCTCTTTGTGTTCCAAACCAAGGGTATAAAGGGCAGTGCAGACTGACACCTCTCCAGTTCTTTTTTAAGTGCTGCATAGCCTGAGTTGGAAATTTTTGTGTCTGTTTCGATCTTCCTCTATTGTAATATCTGTAAATATAATTTGTAAATAGGTTTAGTAGTTTTTAGTAGTTTAGACTTAGTGTTCTAGTGTAGTTTTATAATTAATGTAGTTAGCTTAGCTCTCCGCACCCTGTAGAGCTTCCCCCTGTGGAGAGACTGTGCCAAGAATCCCGACAGTTCAAGAACTTTGTTTCCTGCCCCCATGACTTCTCCGTCAGTGACAAATACCAGCACAGCCTTTATTGCCTTGGGGAGGCTCACATTGCCACCAAGTGCAGTATCTCCTGCTCCTTCTCTCCCCGAACTTGTGAGGGGTAAGAGCTCTGTCTTCAGAAGTACCACATGGAGCAGGTTATGAAGCCCCATTTGGATCCAGGCCAGAGAGACCCGCTTGTACAGTGGCCTCAGAGCATGAGAAGCATCCCTCTGAGCACGAACTCTGGAGCAGAGGGTAAAACTCTTAAGCCTCAGTGCATGTCTACACGACGAAGCTTTTCTGATGCAAGTTACATTGACATAAAGCTTCAGCAATTGGTATATCGCTTGTGCATGTGCATACTTGGCTCCTTGCATTAGTGCTGTAAGTGCTTACTAGGAATGCTTGTTTCATTACACAGTGTGGTGCACCATGGGTAGGTTTCCCACTATGCAACTTGCCATCATCCAGGGTACTGTCTTTGGGAAGTTTTGGCAGTCTTTGGTGGGGCAGAAACAAGTCATGGAAGGGTAATTGGGACTGCAGGGTCAAGTTCCCATCACACAACTATCTCCACCCCATAGTGCCAACTCTGTCCCATTATTTTTGCACCTATTTTGAAAAGTAGGACTCATTGTTAGCCTCCTCACAGGTGATGCATTGGCCTGGGCCACACCCCTACTTGAACAAGAGAGCCAGACACTGTCAAACTGGAATGCCTTCCTCCAGGCATTTTCTGCCATATTTAACAATTCCCACCATGCGTACCTGGCAGAGAGAGACCAGCACAAACTCCAGCATGGTCAGGGATCAGCATCCACTTACATCACCTGCTTTCGGTGACAAGTCTCTGACAATGAGTGGAACAAAGCAGCGCAGCTCTACCAGTTCCAGTGGGGACTATGCAAAGAAACTAAGGATGAGCTAGCTCATGTGGAGGCCCCAGCCAACCTAGATGCCTTGTCATACACATCTACAATAGGCTTCAGTGAACAAAGTGAGGAGAGGAAGGAGTCTGTGTTACCATTTGGCCAGTGCCCCTTGGTACCTGACTCCAACCTAGACCATGAGCCCATGCTGCTGGATAGCACCTCCGCCATGTGACTTGTGAAGAAAAAAAGCATTGTTGCCGCCACAGACTGTGTTTCTACAGTAAAGGATCCACCCATACTCTTGCCAGCTGCCCATCCTGAGCTCTAGCAGGACACATTCAGGAAACAACCACACCTGGGCCTGCAAGAGGGGGCGGGCCTAGGCGAGCCCAAAGATAATGCCCCACTACTCCTCACCGCGGCATGCCCCAGACATGATGAGTACTCCCTGCATCGTAAGGCCCAGGTCTGCCTCCATGTGTTAGGGTATCCATACCAAATTCTGCCACAGTGGACACTAGCGGATTCCAAGGCTGTGGACAGCTTCATTGATGCTGATACAGCCCGAACCACAGATATTCCAATTCAACCAAAGACTATCCCTGACCTAGTGGAAACTATAGATGGCTTGCTCCTGTCATTGGGGCCAGTGACACAGGAAATGGTGCCTCTGGAATTTGCCATTTTGTTTTTAAGCTGCAGCTTGACAAAACCCTGGCTGGGATGATTTAGCTGAGGTTAGTCCTGCTTTGAGCAGGGGGTTGGACTAGATGAACTCCTGAGGTCCCTTCCAACTCTAATATTCTATGACCATTGGATAATGTTTTAGTATGGAATGATCTGAAATTCCTCTTAAAGCTATTTTCAGCTCCCCAGTACTGGGGTTTTCTGTTGGGCCAATTATCTGTGCCAAAGTTCATAGGCCTCAAGCCTTATGCTAACTTACTGAAGCTAACATCTTGAAGGATACACTCCTGTAGGTTCTTTGCATTACTGCTGAATATAATAAAGGCAAAGTGTAATGCAAAGCAGTGAATATAATAAAGGCAAGCTAGCCCGATGGGCTACACTCTCAGGGACTGTTCTTATGAGAAGATGCTTCATCAAGAGGTAAATTCTCTCCTCCAGAAAGGGGCAATAGAACAGGTGCCACCTCAACATCAAAGGCTGGTGGATGAAGACTGAGTCTCAATCTATCCCAACTGCATGTACTCATCAAAAAACTTAAATTTTGCATGGTCATACTGGCATTAATAATTCCCTCTCTGGAGGGAAGCACATGGTTCACAGCTGTTAATGTGAAAAACACTTCTTTCCCAAAGACATTCACCTGTCCCACAGAAGGTTCCTCAGGTTCCTTATTGGGCAAAACTGCTTCCAGTTCAGAGTCTTACCATTCAGACTAGCTACAGCACCCAGGATCTTTACAAAAGTCCTTTCAGTAGTGGCTGCTTGGAAGAGAAAACATAGCTTTACTGTCTTTCCACATCTTGACTAATGGCTTCTGATGGGCAGATTCAGCTGGGAAGTCCAGTTGGTGACCCTACTCCTACTCCATCTATTATCTTCCATGGAATTTTGTGTCAATCATGAAAAGTCTACTTTGTCTCCCACAAAATCCACAAATTTCATAGGAATGACCCTGGACTCAATACAGCAAGAGCCTATGTCCCACTGGAGAGATTTCACTCCAAGTGCAATTTTTTAAAACAGGTCTCTCTTAGATTACAGTCAGGACCAGTATTTCCCGCCTCACCACATGGCCTTATGCACCCACATAACACCATTCACTAGGCTTCATCCCAACTGCCTACACACCTGCCTTCAGTCTGTCTATTCACCAGACAACATCAATGCATTCAGATCAAATCATCAGAATTGTTACTCTGGCAATGCTATGGCCTTTTTTGCCTGTAGGGTTGCCAGGTGTTTGATTTTCTACTGGAAAGTATGGTTGAAAAAGGACCTGTGCAGTGACTGGTCAATACTTCTGACCAGACTCCAAAATTCCAGCTACTGGAGTAACTACAATCAGCCTCCACCACTGGGAGGGCAGGTGGAGCAGCTGCTGCTGAAGGAGCACAACAGATGGAGAGAAGCTGAATCTGAGGAACTGGTTCCCAGTTCTGGTGGAGAGGTAGGTACTGGCACCACCCGGGGGAGGGATCCTGAGAGTGCATGGTGTTTGAGGATTGGGGCTGGTGGCCGAGCTTGCTGCCTGTGACAGCCTGTCCCATCTTCTCAGCCTCCCAGGACCCTGGCTTTCTCCAGCCCCTTGTTCTGAGGACCTACCCCTCCTCCATCCTGCCATGCTCTGATTGAGCAGGCAGGAAGGCTCCATATCAGCTCCTCCCAGCCCGGCTCTGCAGGTGGCAGGTGAATCCCAGGGGTGGAGGTGGAACTATAGTTTCCAATTTTGAAAATTGGCAATGCTACTAGTTTGGTGGACCAATCCAGAGAAAGTTTGAGTAAGAGTTCCATTCCTCATACCTAAACCCAAGATCATTATCATTACAGATGCTTCCCTCTTAGGTTAGGAGCCCATATGGACAATTAAGAGCACAAGACACCTGGACTTCTCAGGACTCCAGGATGGACATCAACTTAATGGAACTAAGGGAAGTCTATCAGGCCTGCAGTACATTCCTTCCACTCATCTGATACAGACATATGAAGGTTATGTCAGACAAAATGTCAACTGACTTCTACATAAACAAATGAGGGAACAAGATCTCTCCTCCTTTGTGTGGAGACTATCAACCTTTGGAACTGGTGTATCAGAAACCACGTAACTTTTTGGCACTATACCTAGCAGGTGTGCAGAACTCTTGATAAGCCGTCTGAGCAGATACTTTTTCACAGACCACAAATGACAGACTCATGATTCCATTCTGAATGAGATCTTCATGCAGTGAGGAATACTGTCCTTGAATCTCTTGCTTCACAAGGGAACAAGAAACTACTCCTGTAGTGCTTCACAGCAGCTCTGGGTCACAACTCAAAAAGTGATGCTGTGCTGCTACCCAGGATGGTCCATCTCAGATGTGCCTTCCCTCCCATCCCACTAATACCACAAGTCCTGTGAAAGATCTGTCATGCCACGATTCGGATCATTCTCATCCTGCCCAACTGGCCAAGGTACCTCTGGTTCACAGACCTCCTGAGACTTTCAATCCATCATCCCGTAAACATCCGACTATTTCCAGATCTGCTCACACAACACAACAGTTCAATCAGTCACCCCAACCCAGGACCACTACATCTCAAGGCATGATATTTAGACAGGCATCAGACATACAGTGTGTGTGTTCAGTGGTGGTTCAACCACCATCAACCAAGCAAGAAGGATCTGCCAAGAAATGCTACTTGGCCAAATGGAAGCATTTCTCCTCTTGATCATGACAACACCAGTTATCTCCAGAGTCCTCTGGGATTCCTGTTCTTTTAGTAAACCTACTTGCCCTTAAGACATTGGGCTTCTCTATCAGTTCCCTATGGGATCATCTAGCAGCAATCAGTGGTCTTCATCTCCAGTTGAGGACCACATAAATTGTACTCATCCTGCGATGACTAAATTCCTGAAATGACTTTTTGTAACTTTCCCACTAATAGTGAAATCAACACCACAATGGGATCTCAGTCTTGTCCTGTCAAGTTTCACCAAAGTAGCCGCCTCTTCTGTGTCCCATCTCTCAAAGATAGTTGCTTTCCCAGTCACCATCACATCAGCCAGGAGGGTTAGCAAGGTGGGAAAACTCATGGCAGATATACCATGTGCCATGTTTCATAAAGAGAAGGTCTCTCTTTGCCTTCATCCAAAATTCATCCTAAAATAATTTTGACATTTCACATTAATCATACCATCCATTTACTGGTATTGTTTCCAAAACCTGATGAGGCAAGACTGCTTCACTCTGTAGATGTCTGACAGGCACCTATGTTTTGTCTACAGAGAACAAAAACAGTTAGAAAAACACCTAAACTTTTTATCACTTTTGATCAAGGGGTCAAGGTCTATCTGCACAGAGACTTTCTAAATAGATCTCTGGCTGCATCATCCATAAAGGAGTGAGATCCCATTCCACCAAAGTGCAAGCAACCTCTGCAGCATCTCTGTGAGACACAAACTTCCTAGATACATGTTGGGTGGCTTACTGGAGCTCCATACACACCTTCACAAAACATTACACATTGGTCCAGATTTCTGCAGATACAACTGTGAGAATGGCAGTACTACAGACATCCATACCTAGGGTGACCATATTTTCCTAAAGGGAAAATAGGACGTTGTGTGGGGCCAGCCCAAACCCCTGCTGCCACCCACCTGCCACTCTCTGCATGGGACCAGGCTGGGTCAAGCCACCCATCCCTGCTGCCTGCCTACACGGGGCCAGGTGGCCAGTCCAAGCCACCCACCCCTGCCGCCCATCCACATGGGACCAGGTCAGCTCAAGCCACTTGGCCCTGCCACCTGTCCACCAGACACCGGGCCAGGCTAGCTTAAGCCGCTCATCAAAGCCCTCCCTCCCATGCAGGGCTGGCATTGCCATTTGCCCCCCTGCACATTCCTCTGCATCCTGGTAGGTGTTGTGCCCCATTTTTTGGCAAAACTGGGCATTTGTCCCATCTGCTCTTGCCAACTGATCATCAGTTTTGCCAAAAAAGTAGGGCTTAAAGAAGGGACTGTCCTGGCCAAAATGGGATGTGTGGTCACCCTATCCCTAGCATCTGCATCCTCACACCCACCTTCTGTTTGACTACTGCATACTTATCTCCCGTGTGAAATACATGTAGGAACCATCACCTAAAGAAGAAATGGAAAGTTACTTAACCTACAACTGGAGATTCTCCAAAATATATAGTCCCTATCTGTATTCTCATCCTCCATCACTTCAGCTGCGGACTATGACCAGATTCACAGAACTGAAAAAGAATTGGAGAGGCATTGGTCCACACTGCTTCTTTATACTCTTGGTTCAAAGCACGAGGAGAACAACTGCCCATGTATGGACTAAGGGATACTGCTTACTAAAAGCTCTGGGCTCAAGTGGTTGGTGCACATGCCTACCCACTTGTGGAATACAGATATGGATCATACATATTGAAGAACCTACAGTTGCAGGAAAACAACTTCCATTTCACATTCTAGGGTCTCACTTATTTTTTAGCATCTTCACCAAAATATTCTATTTCCATTTTTTTTCATAATCTCAATTTCTCTCTCTCTTCTGCTGTTTTTCTTACAAAATCAAGACACATTTCTTTTCACAATTTTAGAATAGTCAATAAGCAGATACTCTCTTATCCTGGCATTGTTTCTGACCATAGATTGCTAGAAAAACTAAAAAAAAGAGAAAAAAAAATAGATTGTTTGAAGTGTTCACATACTTTATGTAAACACTGTACCAAAGAAAATATGGATTTTCTTTCCAACATTTCAGCTCAATGATGTGCAGAGATCAATATGGTCTCTGGAGTAAAACATTGGTCAAGGATTTTATAGTTCAACTATAAAAGACTGTTACACATTAATTTTACAACTAATACAATTATAGCTGTACAACTATACAACTAGACTATACAAGACTGTTAAATTTACATTATATGTGCTTTTAAGGGTCCGTAAAGTACTATATGCTGCATGTCATCTTATCATATAAATGCTAATTCTTTTTTGCTGAGGCAAATTCCTAAAAAGGAATTCTATATGCATTAATTTAATGTCACCACCAAAACTACTAGTTTTCTGTTTTATGTAATTAATATGTAAATATTTGTTTGGTAAATTGAAGTGGTTAATAAATAAATAGTATTTTTTCAGTTGTAGTTCTGCAGAGTCACATTTGTACATAGTTTAATTTGATTTTGATTTTTCATTTTCATTCCCAGTGCTAGTTAGGACATCTCATAAAATGTACAGATGTTTCATCAGGTACTCCAAGTGCACCAGGAGCATGTCTCACATTCACTATCATAGCTGATATAATCTCTGTTGGAGAAGAACTTAATGCTTATTTGCACTGTGTGAGTGAGTGGATAATAATGCCTCTTGTATTGAGCTGATGTGAAAGATGAAAGTATTTTAGACCACCTGTAAAATAGTCTAGCCTTAATATGCCAGCCAGGACACCCTTGGGATTCTGAATTAGTTGTAATTCATAGGGAAAGCCACCCAACGACAGTTACAGTGTTTCAAACAGCTAGGTCATGTCACTTTTAATATTTTTAAATATTTTTATCAAATGTGGGTAAGTCATTTAAAAATAACATTTCTTTTGGTTTTCACATAGGATGCTGGAGAAATGGTTCGCTCCTTTGTTGGTGGCTTGGAACTGATCGTAAATTTGCTAAAATCAGAGAGTAAAGAAGTTTTAGCAAGTGTATGTGCTGCTATTACCAACATAGCCAAAGATGAAGAGAATTTAGCTGTTATAACAGATCATGGAGTCGTCCCTCTGTTGTCCAAGCTAGCAAACACAGTAAGTGACATCTTTCTGTAATATCCAGCCATCTATATGCATTTAGTTAGCCACTTGATTTCAGTCCTTGTATCAAACCCAAGTTGAAAGGGCATGTCATAAGAGGTGATTTCTACAGCAGTTGTGGAAAAGGGATATGGAATCCTTTCTCACTTCAGAATGTAGCCTGGCCGTGAAGTCACTCTGTGACTAGTACTGTAGCTGCTTTGGAGCATGAGCCCCAATTTAGTGTTCCTTGCAAGTAATACAAAAGAGATAAGGGTGCCTCTCTATGTAGCAGCTGTCCTCTGGGAGGAACAGGAAGGAAGGGAAGAAGCAGTATGTCTGAATGTCAGTGATGGAGTTGAGGCTGCTCATACAGATTTTAACATTAATTTTGCCTAATTTCTAATCGGCCTATATGCATACCTGAATCTTGGAAAATATACAGCATCCATTAAGCACAGAACAGTATAAGGCTGCCAGCTACACTGCACTCATGCAAGAGTCTTTGTTAATTGGAATAATAGTTTCTTTCTTTCCTTCTTTCTGTGATTCCATTCAAATGAAATGGTGGCTGCCCTTAAACTACTTGGAAATATGGTTCTCCTACTTATTTAAGAAAGAGAGGGAAGAGCATCTTTGCAGACAGGTCTGTTAACCTAATGAGGACAGCTTTAAACTATGTTCACTGAGGGATGGAGATCTAAGCCTTGAGGTAAATGGGAAAGTTGGATACCAAGAGCAAGCACAAGGAGGAGGGTGCAACAGGGCAGGCCTTCTGATTCATACTGATAAAGTAGGGCAATCAGTGAATTATCTTAGGTGCCTGTACACAAACACAAGAAACCTGGGAAACAAGCAGGAAGAATTGGAAGTCCTGGCATAGTTAAGGAACTATGATATGATTGGAATAAGAGACTTGGTGGGGTAACTCACATGACTAGAACTCTATCCTGGATGGCTATAATCTATTTAGGAACAACAGGCGGGAGAGAACAGGTGGAGAAGTTGTACTGCGTGTCAGAGAGCAACATGATTGCTCAGAGCTCCAGTAAGAAACTGGAGAAAAGCCTGTTGATAGTCTCTAGGTTACATTTAGAGGTGAGAGAAAGAAGTGTGATGTTGTGGTGGGTGTATGCTATAGACCACCTGACCAGGAGAATAAGGTGGATGAGGCTTTCTTCAGACAACTAATAGAAGTTTCCAGATCACAGGCCCTGATTCTCATTGGGGACTTCAACCACTCTGACATCTGCTAGGAGAGCAATACAGCAGTGCACAGAAAATCCAGGAATTTTTTGAAGAGTGTTGGGGATAACTTCCTGGTGGGAAGTGCTGGAGGAGCCAACTAGGGGCTGTGCTCCTCTTGACTTGCTGCTCACAAACAGGGAAGAATTGGTAGGGGAAGTAGAGGTGGATGGCATCCTGGGCAGCAGTGACCATGAGATGGTTGAGTTCAGGATCCTGACAAAAGGAGGAAAGAAGAGCAGCAGAATATGGACCCTGGACTTCAGAAAAGCAGACTTTGATTCCCCAGGGAGCTGATGGGCAGGATCCTCTGGGAGGCCAATATGAGGGGGAAAGGAATCCAAGAGGGCTGGCTGTATTTTAAAGAAACCTTATTGAGGGTACAGTAAAAAACCATCCCATTGTGCAGAAAGAATAGCAAATATGGCAGGCAACCTGCTTGGCTTAAAAGAGAAATCTTCAGTGAGCTTAAACACAAAAAGGAAGTTTACAAGAAGTGGAATCTTGGACAGATAACTAGGGAGGAGTATAAAAATATTGCTCGAGCATGCAGAGGTGCAATCAGGAAGGCCAATGCACAATTGGAATTGCAGCTTGCAACTCATGTGAAGAGTAACAAGAAGAGTTCTACAGGTGTGTTAGCAACAAGAGGAAAGTCCTGGAAAGTGTGGGTCCCTTGCTGAATGGGGGAGGCAACCTAGTGACAGATGATGTAGAAAATTCTCAATGCTTTTTTTTGCCTTTGTCTTCACAGACAAGGTCAGCTCCCAGACTACTGCACTGGGCAGCACAGTATGGGGAGGAGGCAAGCCACCCTCAGTGGTGAAAGAACAAGTTAAGGACTATTTAGAAAAGCTGGACATGCACAAGTCCATGGGGCTGGTTGCAATGCATCTGAGGATGTTCAAGGAGTTGGCTGATGTAATTGCAGAGCCATTGGTCATTATCTATGAAAACTCGTGGCAATTGAGGAATGTCCCAGATGACTGGAAAAAGGCATATATAGTGTTCATCTTTAAAAAGGAGGAGAAGGAGGATCCGGGGAACTCCAGATCAGTGAGGCTCACCTTAGTCCCTGGAAAAATTATGGAGCAGGTCTTCAAGGAATCCATTTTGAAGCACTTGGAGGAGAGGAAGGTGATGAGGAACAGTCAGCGTGGATTCACTAAGGGCAAATCATTCCTGACCAACCTGACTGCCTTCTATGATGAGATGACTGGCTCTTCATTAGTGATCTGGATGACGGGATGGATTGCACCCTCAGCAAGTTCACGAATGACACTAAGCTGGGAAGAGTGGTAGATACACTGGAGGGCAGGGATAGGATACAGAGTGACCTATATAAATTGGAGGATTGGGCCAAAAGAAATCTGATGAATCCTGCACTTAGGAGGAAAGAATCCCATGCACTGCTACAGACTGGGGACTGACTGGCTAAGCAGCAGTGCTGCAGAAAAGGACCTGGGGGTTACAGTGGACAAGAAGCTGGATATGAGTCAACAGTGTGCCCTGGTTGCCAAGAAGGCTAAAGGCATATTGGGCTGCATTAGTAGGATCATTGCCAGCAGGTCAAGGGAAGTGATTTTCCCCCTCTATTCAGCTCTGGTGAGGCCACATTTGGAGTATTGTGTCCAGTTTTGGGGGGCCCACTACAGAAAGGGCATGGACAAATTGGAGAGAGTCCAGTGGGGAGAGTCCAGGGCTGGATTTGAGAGCAGCCTTCAACTATCTAAAGGGTGGTTTCAGGAAGGATGGAGCTAGGCTATTCTCAGTGGTGACAGATGACAGAAAAAGGAGAAATGGTCTCAATTTTTCACTAGAAAGGTGGTGAAGCACTGGAATGGGTTACCTGGGGAGGTGGTAGAATCTCCATCTTTAGAGGTTTTTAAGGAGTGGCTTGACAAAGTCCTGGCTGGGATGATTTAGTTGAGGTTGGTTCTGCTTTTACAGGGGGTTGGACTAGATGACCTCCTGATGTCCCTTCCAATCCTAATCTTCTATGATTCTGATATTTAATGGATTATTTTTTCTTTTCTTTTCTTTTCTTTTTTGCCCAGAACAATGACAAATTAAGGCGTCATTTAGCAGAGGCCATTTCTCGCTGTTGCATGTGGGGAAGTAACAGAATTGCCTTTGGAGAAACTAAAGCTGTGGCCCCTTTAGTACGTTACTTGAAATCAAATGACACATCAGTTCATCGAGCTACTGCTCAGGCCTTGTACCAACTTTCAGAGGATCCCAATAACTGTATCACCATGCATGAGAATGGAGTGGTGAAGGTAAGATGAAAGATTTTTTGTAAATTTGGGTTCAAATTATTAAATGATAAGAAGAGTTCCCTCATATGAGGGAATTTCTGAATATACCTGCTCACCTGGGTTCAGCTCAGATTTATTACAGAGAACTTTGGGTAAACAATGAATTAGAGAGTATTTATATTCTAAAAAGAAGTCAGCTGGATGGCTGATAGAAGTGGTAATATGACATGAGCCAGTCACCTCTAGATTAATCACTCAACTCAAGTCCAAGCTGATAGTGATATAGAGTCATTATTGACTTACTATTTCAACTGGTCTGTGCAAAATGAGTTATATCATCTTAATGGATGGTGGCACAGTAGCCACCTAGCAGTGAAAGAATCTGAGAGCAGCTTTTGTAATGGATCTTGTTGGGCTAGAGTAAGGTGGAGCAGTACTAGCCTAGGAGCTCTTTGGGCTATGCATTCAATTATAAAAACCTCAATTTAGAAGTTCAGTGAGAGCACATTACTCAAAGTCTTTTCTCTGTTAGGGGTATGTCTTATTAGAAGCTTTTTCTAGCAAAGGTTTTGACTCCACAGGTTAAAGCCAGAGGAGGACTTTGGTTGGAACTGGACAGAACAGGATTAGGGCCTTTGAAATGGGGAGTACAGGAACTGTATTAAACCAATTATGGTAAATTTCCAAAAGGGTTTATTATTTAGAATTCCTCTTTTTACTTTAACATCCAGATTAAATGTGCTAGAAGTAAAAGGGATGATTTATGGTGCAATATTATTGTGAAGTTTAAAGTCATAATCTTCTATTTGTGTTAATGATGATGCATTTGTTTCATAAATCAGTTGAGGCCAAGATTTGGACTAACTCAAATTTGAATTACCCTCCTGCCCCTAGAAGATAGTCCTTGTACGTCAGAGATGAAGTATATTGGTCACGTGGTCTGAGAAAGCTTTATACTACCACCACAGCCCACCTTGCAACTGTGCTCTATGGATAAAGATAATTTGGGGCTGTCTCTTCATTTTTGGTGCCTTCTGTTGTAACTTATCCTCTTTCTAGTCTGGACCCTTGATCTGACCCCAGCATCCTTCTTTTCCTGTTTTTTGCCCAACTACAGTTTGTTGTTCTCACTCATTGTAACATGTCTAAAATTTGATTGCAAGTTCCCCAGAAGAAGGACCCTGTCTTCCTTTTGATCTGTAAAGTTCATAGTACACTTTAAGCTATGAAGGATGATGATAAAGTACTTTTATTTTATTAAGATTTCACCTGGATCTAGGTTCATTTTTAACTTTCTGATCTAGCTATAGGAGCTTCTAGCTTAACTGGTAAGTTTGCCCAACAATTCCCATTTTAAGACCCTCCTTTCAGTTGTTTATAACTTTGCCAAACTTTAACCATTGGGCTGAAATTTTCCATGCCAGATGTTTGCCTCAGACTGAATATTCTGGAAGATTGTAGCCAGAAAGGTTCAGCCATTTATGAGAAAGAGGCTAAGGGAAAATGAATTGTTTTTCAGTGTTAAAAAAATGTGGTGACCATTTGTCATCCTTGTGAAAATCCACTGAATTTTGGCCAAGCTACAAGCCTCTGAAAATCGCAGTTTTCACATGCTCAGTGGAGTTAAACAGCTAAAATCTCTGAAAATGCCATCCTCACTTAGCATAATTGGGCCTCCCACATCTCCTAGTGCTCACCAGACTGACTGAGCATGGTCCATCCCTTCACAGCTCATACATGTAATCAGACCGCACATGTGCCATCTGCACAGAGCAACTGAGCATGCTTTCTTCAGCCCAGGGCTGATTGGGCAAAGCAAGACTTTCCCTGTAATCACTGCTCTTGACTGCTCCAGGGAAATTAAAAGCAGAAAGTCTGTGTCTTTTCTAGGGTCTCATGCAGTGTGGAGGAGGAAGATGTCTGATTCAAATGCAGAGGGGGCAAGAGTGGATTTAGGGTGCTGTGATGAAAGACAAGGAGAGTGAAGTGGGACAAGACTCCTGGGGGCAAACACTGGGACTGGAGGCTGGCAGAGGACAGATACTGGGACAGGCTGGGCAAGGAGACCGAGTTTAAGATCTGGGGAGGGAAATCTGAGACAATGGATGGGGGGAAACTGAGACTGACTGCGGAGCCAAGCGGAGATGGGGAATGGCAGAGCAAAGAGACTTGGACTCTGAAGCAGTGGGATGTGGGGATGGAAGGGAGACAGATCTGACAAGGAGCTGAGGTGCAGGAGAAGAACTGGGACTGGCTGAGCAAAGAGACTGGGACAAAGAGCTGGGGAAGGTGTGGACACTCAGGTTTGTTGTGAGGCCTGGAAAGAGAGACTGGGACTGGGAACAACTGGGGATGGGGAATGCGTGTAAGAGGTCAGGTAGCTGGAGGCTAGGGGAGGTAGAGAGAGCGATTGGGGAGTGCAGGAGAGAAGTGGGATGGAATGGACAAGGAGACTGGGGCTAGGAGCTGGGGAGCTGCAGTAGGGAGGACCTGGGAATGGCTGTTCAAAAAAACAGGGAATGGTAGGGGGAGACTGGGGGGACTGGGGTAGGGAGTCTGAAAAGATAAGACTTCAGACCTTAAAATACAATGTAAAGTAAAACATTTAAGTAACACTTTAGTTTAAGGTCAGGAGTCTGAGTTACTGTTAAGCATTCGTACTTTATGCATGGCTGGAACCTTTGATCTAACAATGGTCGTAACAGTCTGAATAGCTTTAAAACCATTTCAAACCATTGTCTCAAATTCCAAAAAAAGTATACAAAAACAAGGTTTCTTATTTTGCTTGTGGGGGAAGAGGTAGGATTGTAAGTGATGTCCTGAGGAACAGTTCCAATTAATATTTTAAAATTCAAAGAAACAAGTTTTTAATATCATTTTGTCTAGCATCAAATATGTGTGTGATTGCCTTGAATGCATTCCATGGTTAGTTTTAAGAGCTACAGATTAACTCGTTAAGCTAAATTGCTTAATTTCATTCAACACCTGCAAAAAATATAGCATTTAAATTTTCCATGTGTTCATTTTCATTTACATTCAAATGAGTAATGATAGCAGTGCTTAATTACAGACATTTATTCTGAAGAATATGAAAGTAATTATGCATGTCTAAACATACCAAAACACTTCTTCACAAGTAATCATTTCTTGGCTTTAATCATTCAGATAGTTTTAAAACAGCATTCTGAAAGTTTATAAAAACTTAATTCCTACATAGTCATTAGGAACAAGCTATTATTAAAGCCCTTTTATATGAAGTCCTCCGCTCTGACAAAGCATTAATATTAGGCCAGTTGATAGAATAGAGAATCCATGGTGTCAATTGTTTTAATGCATAGTTCATTAAAGTTCAATATAGTTCAACAAGGAAGGATGTTGAAAAATGGAGAGAAATCTATGGCTTATCTAAACAAACAATGTATGGTAAGGTGGGGTGCAAATTGACATTGCACTAGCCTGCTGTCTACAAATTGCCTGTGTGGTCCCTACTGCAGTGCACTAGAAGTCTCCTAATTAAGCAGCAGTGTCCACACAGAGGTTAGTATGCAGCAGATCTACTGCAAGGTACATTTACACCCCAGCTTGATGTGTACTAACTATTCATCTAGACAGCGTGAAACCTCTGTTCAACTCTCTGTAGGCAATAAACTTGTATCTGAATGTTAGGGTGAGGCATGTCAACATACACTACAATATTTCTTTCCCATCAAATTGAAAACTACCACTGTCTCTTGAGAAGCATATTGCATTGCCTTGCCTCAGTGCTTTTTAATAGACTCTCCTCCTTCCCCCCCCCCCCAAAAAAAAATCACCCGCACTCTAAAATTCCCAATCCAAAGTAATTTTTTTAATTAACTATGGGTGAGATCTTCAGATCTGTTTCCCTTCACGTCGTATAAAGGGGCCAGAGTGGTGCAAAAGGGTAAACAGGTGGTAAATGGAGTTTCAGAGGAGTAGCAACAGATTCTGTTCTTGGAGATAAAGGGATTTAAAAAGTGTTTGTGTTTGTTCATTTCTTTTCTTGGTGAGTCATATAGTTTAACTGTGAGTCCATGAACAGTCTGGTTGAGTCAGATCAGTTTGTGTCTTGGTAAGGGCTGTGTGACTGGGATCCTTGGGTCTTTGATCAGCTTCAGTGTTTGATCATCCCCAGAAGGTAATTCCTTCATATTAATGATGGGGTGGAGCTGAACAGTGAGGCCTGGTATATAAATCAGTAGCCAGGCTAACTTCTGAATAAGTGAACAGGAGCAGCATAGCAATCAGGAGAGTTTCATAGAGAGTTTATAGAGGGAATGTGTAAGGTTTTTATTCTATGTACAGTTCTACCACGGAGGCCAGCGATGGAACAGTGGTTGTGACCTGCAATGGATATGCCATGTTTTCTTTCCTGCCAGAAGCCAGAAATCAAATCAGAGAGGAGGCTTAGTAGTTCATAACCACCAGAGGCAAGAGGGCTAGGTGGTATTCTACATGGTTGGAGGCAGGTATGAATGGGTAGGTTGTGACCACCAGAGAGAAGAGGACCAGAAATAATGCCACACATCTAGAAGAATCCTATCATTATCATGTTCTTGGCATGGAAACTGAAGAAAATACTTCTGAACATCCAGCTGGTCAAATGGAATGGAGAAGTGTACAGGACATACTTGTGGATGGCTTATCAGATGAACCCATAATACAATCAAGCATTACCACAAATGAAGACAGATGACCCTTGTTTGGGATTCTATACCAAGAAGAATGGAAAAAACATTCTACAAAGGACAAGTGGACAGCAGAATGGTGTATTCTCTGCCTGGAGCCAAGAAATGAGGTGTAAGTCTAAGATTGGATGGATAGGTTTCTGAAGTTGGCAGATAATAGTCCACTGATGATGGTGCATATCACCACTAATGACACTGCTTCACAGAACATTTTACAGACTATAGATTACTTCAGGGAACTCAAAAGGGTGCTGAAGGAGAAGAATTGTCCAAGAGATTGCCTTGGAGATACTTCTATGACACAAGGCACCCCCATGTACACCCTTATGGTGTAATTGTGTATTGTTTAATGCAAAGTATGTCATGTAAGATGTTTTTGGAATGCTCATGGCATACTTAACATTATTGTTATAGTAACATGTTTGTTGCAACATCATGTGAATGGTTACGAGGCTTCAATATGTAATATTCCCAAATATGTGTCTAATGACTTGAGACAGATATAGGCAAAACTCTACAGAGCTGAGGGGCAATTTACACCTCACTAAGGCATGCATAAAACAAACCCAACTCTTCCAGGACAAAGGAATAGCCTGAGCATCAACAAAGGAACCACAATAAGGGGATGCTCACTGACTCAAAGCATGGATGCAGTCATACAAGGTCATTGTTTGTCACCTGATCCTGAAGGGCGGGGGCGAAGCCCCAGAGGGGAGAAGGAACATTTCAAAAAGGGAAAATATTTTTCCACACTCTCTCTTCCACCTCCATCTACAAACACCACCAAGCAACTGAAGCGCTGATCACAGGGGGAGAGCCTGGCTGAAGGCAGACCAGCCAGCCTGTGGTGAGAATCACCTGAGCTTATAAGATTGCCAAGTGTAAAGCTTAGTTTAGAATGCGTTTTTTCCTTTTTGTTTTCTCTTGATCAAATCTGACTTGTTTTCCTTTGACTTATAATCACTTAAAATCTTTCTGTACTTAAAAAATTTATTTGTTTTATCTAAGACAGTGCATTTGGTTTAAGGTATGTTAGCAACCCCATTTGAAGTGACAAGGCTGGTGCATATCAATTTCTTTGTTAAACTGACGAACTGATTATGAGCTTGCAGCGTCCAGTAGACAGCACCAAACATTGTAAGATGGATGTTCCTAGGGTTGCATCTGGGACTGGGGAATACTGGCTGGGGTCATTCTATTGCATGATCTAAAGAGTGACTTGCCAGGAGCACTCGCTCTCTCAGTTGAGAGCAACTTACTTGCTGATGGCTGTGCGTGTCTGCCCAGGAGTGGGATTTACATAGCAAAGTAGAGTAAAATGGGTCCAGGTCTGGGGGAGTGGGGTGACAGCGATTCACTAGTCCAGATTGCAGAGCGGAACGTCACAACTTCCTGCCTCACAAGTGGAGAAAGACAGAAGGCAGAAGCTTCTGGAAGTGAACACTGGCTAGGTAAATAATGTAAGGGTTTTGGTTTTGTGAAACATCAGTATACCTTCTATGGGGAAGGGGGCTGTATATTTTGGATGGCCTCTATCTCACTAGAAAGAGAACCAATCTTCTAGGGCGCAGGCTGGCTAGACTGGTCAGGAGAGTATTAAATAAACACCAAAAAGGGAGATTGAAATGAGGGACAAATGAGTACTGATTTAGCACAATATCAAGATGTTGAGAACAAAATTAATCAAAATCCCTGGGATGTGAAGAGAAGAAATTTCTTTAATTGTCTATACATCAGTGCTAGGAGCCTGGGTAATAACCAAGAGGAACTGAAATAGTTGATTTATGAGCATAAATTCAACCTAGCTGGTATTACTGAAACCTGGTGGGAAGATTTGAATGTTCAGAATGTTAAAATCAGTGATTATAACATATTTAGGAAGGAGAGAGTGGGCAAAAGAAATGGGGGAGTAACATTCTATTCAGCAAGTCACCTGTTTCCAAGTCAGTGACAGCTAAGAAGAACATGATCTTGTATGCTTATGGATCAGTGTTCTAACAGATGAAGCACAAGATAGGATTCTAGTTGGTGTCTGCTATAGATCGCTAAATCATACGAGAGAACAGGATGACCGATTCCTTCAGCACCTATCTATAATGTGTAGGAAAAAAAGCTGAGGAATGCTGTCTTGAGAATTAGTGACTGAAAATATGTGCGGTTTGTGGTGGATAATCAACTGAACATGAGCTCCTAGTATGATGCTGTTGCCAAAAAGGCTGTTGTGATCCTTGGATGTATAAAAAGAGAAATATCAAGTTGGTTTAGATAGGTTATATTACCTCTGTCTTTGGAATGGTATGACTGCTGCTGGAAACATGTATCCAGTTCTGGTGTTCACAATCCATGAAGGATATTGAAAGAATGAAGAAGGTTCAGAGAAGAGTCACAAGAATGATTAAAGGCTTGAACAACCTGCCTTATAGTGAAAGACTCAAGGAGCAAAGTCTGTGTAATTTAAGAGAAGGTTAAGGAGTGATTCGTTCACAGTTTAGAAAGTACCTACATGAGGAACAGACACTGGATAACAGATGTCTCTTCAGTTTAGCAGACAAAGGTATAACAGGATCTAGTGGCTGGAAGTTGAAGCCAAACAAATGTAGATTGGAAATAAGGCATACATTTTAACCAGTGAAGGTAATTAACTATTGAAACAGCTTACCCAGAGTTGTGGTGGTTTCTCCATCACTGGAAATGTTTAAATCAAGACTGGATGTTTTCTAAAAGATCTGCTCTGGTTCAATGGAAATTAACACAGGGAAATCCTCTGTCCTGTGGTACGCAGGAGGTCAGACTAGATGATCACCAGTGGTCCCTTCTGGCCTTAGAATGTATGAAAAAGCCCTTTGTTTCCATAGTGCAGACACTGCGGAGATAGCAATAGGTCTGCCTCCTGAGGCCTCTTTGCAAGTCCTAGTGTAGGGGCCAGGCCCATAGTGGTGCTTGCAGAGTGATGGCTGGGGCCAGTGGCTGGGCCTCAGCAAGCAGTGTTGCATAGATTCCAGGTAGAACTGTGACCCTAAGATAGACCTGGGTGGCTTACGTAGCTTAGATGGCACCAGGGCCATCTAAAGTATGCCGAGGGTTTCTCCAAACAGCCCAGGATCAGCAGGGGACAAAGCTCACTTAAAGGCACTTTAGCTTCCCTCCCCTGAGCTGTAAGTTCTGTGTTAGTGCTCTTGGAGGTGCAGTACAGAATCTCACTCTGTTATGTGCTAGTATCCCAAAGGCCTCAATCAGGATCGGGGCCCCATTGTGCTAGCACTGGGAACACATGGGAAGACATGATACCTTCCCCAAAAAGCTTGCAATGTAATGTGAAGTGAGGTTCAACAATGGGTATAGCAAACAATAGGAGGAAAAGTGGGAGGAGTAGAAAAATAACAATAAGATCATAGGTTAGCTACTACGTAGTTGTTTCCAAATTATTTTAAAGGGGTTTTTCTTTTATGAATAAATAAGTGAGATTTCCCTGTTTTTTGTTCAAGCTAACTCTGTGATTCCAATAAGAGCGGGTGCATATTAAACCCCTTCCATAATTACAATGTAGGACCAGACTGTGATGCCCTTACTCACGTTGAGTACTTTACAAGTCTTCCCACTGATTTCGTTGGGGGACTGCTTATGGTGTAAATTACTACTCAACATGAGTAAAACTGTCACAATCTGGTCCTACTGATTCCCAGTCTATCACTAGCAAAGAACTGATCCCTGGGAAAAGGGAGATTACTATATCCCCATACCTGCCTGTTACCAAGGTTGGTCCTGGTGAATCAGCAACAGATTAAATAGCCCTCTAAAAGATATTATATCAACCTCCTTTCCTTGAGACCAAAACATAAACCCTTCCTTTAACATAGAAGTCCCTCCTATCAATGGAAGCAAAAAATCAGCATGCACAGGAAAAAAAAAACCTTTTTCTTTTTTATCCTTTTCCAAAATAATATCACTTGTTTTGGACTTGTTTAAATACTTAATCCTCCCTTCATTGTCACGGTAATCAAAATACTCTGCCTCATTTCAGATAGGGGTGATTTAAGGAGTTAACCCTTTATCCCTTCTCTGGATTCTAGTGTCCCAAGCAAAGAGGAACCTGGCGGGGCTGCACTGGAATTTATAAATGGCATTGGACTGTTTTCTTTTCTGTTTTTTCCTGTTTATTTTGCCAAAACTATGTAAAAAGGATTGTTGAAATAATTTTTAAATCTCCAATGATACAGCCCTTTCAATGGGTAAAAAACACTTACAACCTAACAGCATTAATAAAGTTGATCCAGTATTTTGTTAGAAAATGAAATATTTATTAAGAGATTAAAATACTGAATCTCCCTATAGTGTCTTTGAAAGTGAAATATTCCATTATCACAGTGGGAGATGACTGTTTTGGGAGCAGTATGATATTTTAGACAACAAGAATCTCATTGGTTGAAAGTGTGGTAATGATTTCAGAATTATAGGGACATACTGATGATGAATTCCCCTTTGTGATAAGAATATAAACAGCTTGGTTAAGAAAACTGTAAAGCTGCAAACAAGTTAGTGTTCTTCTCACATAAAAATATCTCTCAGGTTTGCAAGCAGCTGATCACATGACACATACAAATCAAGGATCAAGGACCCTTTTTGGTAGGCACTGTTGTAAACACACATAATAAAAAGATGGTTCCTGCCTGCAAAGAACTTGCAATCTATACAGACGATGAGGTACAACAGATGGTGATGAACAACAAATGGAGAATGGGGTGCTGGAAAAGGGGGTAACAATATTTGTATCAATCATATTTGGTAAAATGAGCAGCATCCAAGTACCAGTCACCACTTAGCTTCCAATTATTGCTCAAGGTGTCTAGTCGTGTATAAAACAGTATTTTCTTAAAATATGTATATTGTTAATTAAAAAATAGATAATATTCCTGGTACCCAGCCCATGTAATTTGGCTGGACAATGACGTTCTTCATGGGAAAGGAATCTTCATGCACTTGCCACTGAGCAGCAGTGATGTCTTCTCCATGTCTTCTCTTAAGCCTTAGGTCTGAAAGAACCTCATCTCTTGTGCCCCTGCTCCTCTGATGAGACAGAAACAGTTATCAGTGAATCTTCATAGTGGTCGATCCACCAGTCCTCTCTCAAATGACAGTTGCACATGGCTAGGGTAGGAAACCCATAAAGCTAAGTTTTATGGTGTGAAAAGATCATGTAAACTCTGCGCAGACTTCCAAAATCTTGTTTCCTACCACTTTCATGCTCAGATGAACCACATGAGTTCCGGTATGTCTGGGACCTTTAACCCCCTTGGGCATGAAGGTTAGCCACAGGATTTGCCCTTAGGTAAGAAGACTCAGATTCTGAGCCAACACTGTAATCAGCATAATTCATGAAATACTATTCCAAGTATTGAACTTTAATGATTAGTCATAACACCCACTTCTTCACTGCAAAATTACAGTTGTGCAATTCACATTGAAGTCAGAGAGACTTGCAAGCATATCAGAGGGCAGAAAAGACCATGGTTGGGAATTTTTATTAGCCAGTCTGATCCCTTCATTGTCCTTCATCAGATTTTAATTTAAAATGACATGATGCATCATTTTTGCAGTCTTCTTGTATTGTTTTGTCAAAGATGTAGCTACAATTAACTGTATTTTGGAAAAGCTATTATGAATTAATACATAAATAACCATGTGCACTTTGGAGGTATATTACCATTTTTAAAGGGAGAAAGATCTATTAATTCTACCATCTATTGTAATAATCTAAGGTACAAAAGTGGCAAATTTCACCATGATCTATACAAATTAATTTGACATACTGGTTTAATATTAGACATGTCGTGATACATTATTATTGTGACTGTCTTAAAAAAGTATATTCTGCATTTTTATCATACACTGCTATTGAAGAATCGGGGATTGTTGGCTGAGATAATAAATTCTTACAGACAGCTTTGGATAGGTTTTTTATATTAAAGAGCTTCTTCCATAAAACAAGCTTTGTGAAGTAAATTGAGGTAAATTACAAAATATGGAAGATAATTATTTGTCATTTCTACTGAAAGTATTCCAAAAATGACTATTGCAGTTACTGGCATGAATTTGGAGTTTAGTTTCTGAAATATGAAAGCATTTGGCTTTTATTTATTTATGGGATTTTAGGGTGTTTTTAGTGAGAACATGACAGTATAACATCCACTGTTTTACACCATCAGCCATAGATTAAGTAAAGATATTTTCTAAATTGATGCAAAGTATTTCCATTTAAATATATATAACTACACAATACAGATTTCTTTACAAATTTGTGTATCTTTAGAATTTTATTTTCAACTTGACATATGAAGAACCTGCTTTTGTAATGGCCATTGTTGATTCCATGTTGGCTCCTCAGTTTAGGCTGGAGGTGCAGTGTATGGCTGGCACATACATTAAGCTAGTGCCTGTTACTTGTTATAAATTAGTTGTTACAATACTTGGACATCAAAAATAGGGCACTAGATGGCAAAATTGCTGCATGTCTGTCAGCTGCAGAAAGTCTGCCCAATTCCTTTGCTGTTTACAAGCCAGCAAACATATCAATCAAATTGCACTCGAGAATTTCAGAGAAAAGAGACTTCATAAACCAAGCCCCATACTTGCATATTTTGTTTTGTTTAGGAAGGACTACTGAAACTTGACAACTATAAATCACTGCAATCGGCATTCTGTTTAAAAACTGCCAGATTGAAACATTTTTCTTAAAGATCCAACTCCCTTAAGGAAACAGCAGCCTTTGACTTCAGATCAAGCGTTGCTTTACCTTTCTTAAAGATGGGGTGCTTATATGCACACAATTTACTATTGCATCATGTCAGAGGTCATAAAGGTTTTGAGTCAGAGTAAATTAGACTTTGACTGGAGTTAATTTTTCAAAATTATCACATTACTGAAGTTTCGGATATCTAGAAAGTCTCTGTTAAAGTCTGTCTGATCCCAGATGGGAAAAAACAGCAGCAGCAAGGGAGATCACTTTATCTTTGCCTGAATTGTGTACTTCAGGAGACCTCTAATTTAGTAACGTTTGGATAACAAACCTTGAGGCTGGCATAAAGCTTCTCTTGGCACATTCTAAACAACTTTTAATCTTATAAAAAGAAGCTTGTCCCACTAAGCTGTAGGTTTGTTGGAGCTGTTCTGCAGTAGCTGTGCCCTGCAGCTCTTTTAATGATAAATGAGCTGTTTCAAATAAGTGAAGCTAAAAGCCAACTGTGCAGAAGGAATCATTAAAAAAAATTTAAATAGACATTTTTGAAGGCTAAAAATGCACAAACAAAGTATGTTAGACCAAAATATATGCTGCTCCTTTTAATGGAAAAGATTGCTACTGGCTAAGTCTGCCAGCTTCAATAGGTGTGCCAAAAAGCCAAGGAATCTGGCAGAGTCCGTAGATAGCAGTTCCATCTTTCATCTGTATTTCTTTTCTGTATTTATCTTGCTTTAGAAAATGCAGGGAATGTCTTTTCCTTCCGACTTGGCATTTTTTCCAAACCACAGAAATACACAGAGCAGCTTCTTGCAATTGTTTAGTTCCCTGCACAGTCTGATCTTTGTGACTGTGTGAAATGTTTCTTTTTAATTTGGCAGTAATAAAAAAGAAAAATACTATTAGAATGCTGTTTATCTTTATGAATAACATTATATAAAATTAAATTTTAAAATGAATAAAATTAGTTTTCCTAATTGGCAGATATTGGGCTTAAAACACATGGGCAGACTGCCAGATAATTATTTTTGGCATTCAGCTGGCCAAAATAGTTTCCTTGTATAAGAAGCTATTCACAGAAGCTGAACATAAGAAATGATAATAACAACAACAACAACAATGGTGTTTCAGACTTCATGAATAACTCTTTTTTTGGCATTCAGTGAAAATATTATCTATTTTCTTTTGAATACAGTAATTCTTATGTGCATAAGTAAATAGTGCTTGAATTAGCACTCAGGAGTCTTAATGTTCCAAAATATGCGTTTATTAACATCATCTTCTAAAGCTTCTTTTTCCTTTCTACAGGATCAATCAGTTTTTAGTTAAAAATTGCTTTCAAACACTTGGTCACCATAGTCTTTGGACATGACCACCTCAAACACCCCACAGTAATATTTTTATAGTAATACAGCATGTCTTGGTTCATATTTAAGGTGTAGGTGGTGAATAAAGGTATGTGTACATGTAGATTATCAACAAATAAGTTCTAGTTTAAAATATCTTTTATTCTCTTAAAAGACTTCTCTCTCAGTCCTGTATGTTTTAGGTTAAATAACGTGTAAGGGCCTGATCAACCTCCCATTGAGGTCAATGAGATTTTTGTCATTTGACTTCAATAGGCACTGGATTAGACTCTGAATCACTATAGCAATGGTGATTTTGTAACAATAAATATTAAAAGGTATGCAAATATTTTTATAACACTTTGATTTTTTGATTATTGAAAATCTGTCAAAGGTCATTTTCTTTCATTTTACTGTTGTTTCCAAGGATAACGATTTGGTCATACTTACTAATTGCTAATCAGTGTAAGAATTCAAAGTTTGTGTTGGTTTTATTTATGAAGGGGAGAGGGACCATTTAAAGGAAAAGATAATATTAAAAGAATAGAACAGTGGCCATTATTGTGTCCTCCTGTGTTAACTTCTAAATATAGGGCCCAATACAGCAAAATATATCCATAGTCCAAAATTGTGGAAAACCAGAAGGCTGCGTGAAGCTGACTTTATAGAGAAACCTTTCTATCCATGAGAAAGATTAAGCTAAAAAGGTCTGCAAGGGATGAATTACAAATCAGCTTGAGGAAGAGGGCTCACATAAATGTGCTCCCCTCCTGCCTTGCAGATACTGCAGCTCAGTAAGTTATCTCTGCTCTTTTCCTCTATATGTACCACACCTGTGCAGCCTGCAGGAATTTCTGCAGCCATAGGGTTGGAGTGACTCTTTTGCATGAACCCCCAGATAGATAAATGGGTCTCTGGCTCAAGAGGCAGCATAATCTAATAGAATGTGTACAGACCTGGAAACCAGGCACATGTGACTTCGAATTTTGGCTTTTCTGCTGACTGGTTAGTCTGTTTCTGTTAACCTCTCTGTTCCTGAATTTACTCATCTGAGAAATATAACCTCTTTACTTTCTGTCCTCACAAAGAACTAATTAAAAACAAAAGTTGTCCTAGTACCCCTTTGTCCTCAAATGGGTCTTGACTTCCCTAGGGGAAAAAAAGCCTCATATTTTGTTCAGTTCTTCAGCATCACTGAAGAATAAACTAAAGGCATACTCAAGAACAATCAGTCCTGACAGATGCCTCAATTCAGTAAAGCCCATAAGCACATACTTAAGTCCCATTGACTTCACTAAAACTTAAGTATGTTCTTAAGTGTTTTCCTTAAAAGAGGTGCTTATTTGAGCCAGGGCTAGGAGGCTGAAAGACAGACCGTATTCACACTTGGGAGAGCTGCTCTGTCTTATGCCTGGCTATCTGTGTTGCAATAGCCACATTGCAGAGGTGTCCCAGTCACATCTCATTTCACCTGAAAATGCCCATTGTGTTGGCAACAACGCACCCAATGTCAGAAAGTCGATACTATCATTTAGCTTCTGTAGATGCATCGCTGAGCCAGAGGTTCCTTATGCATTGGTCTTGGTCTCTGTTTTTCTCTTTTTCTCTATACATAGGGGTATGGGGGTGCATCTACAGTGCACGCTTCTGTAATCCAGAAACCAGGTGTTGTAGGCAGCAACAAGTGCCAGGTTCTCCTTAATAGTACAAAACAGAACCAACTCGAGTCCCTGTACAATAATCTGGAAAACTAAACACCACCCCTGTGCATCTCTAAGAGACAATACTTCCCCACATGCAACCACTGAGTCGGTATTTAACAAAAGAAAACTTTTATTAACAGAAGCAAACACAGCACTAATTTGGGGACAGTGCTGCAACGATGACTTGAAAGTACACAACCAATAAGTAAAGCACCCTCTCATGGTATCTTGGGCAGTGTCCTTTTTCTTGGTTTCCCACTCTGCAGTGTGAAAGTCCAAGGGAGGAATGTTTCTTTAACAAGCCTCTCCCCTTTTCCCTCTGCTGCACTCCACTCACAGTTTGTTGTCCGAGTCAGCCATGTCTCCAGAGTCAGGTGGTGCATTTGGGTGGTTCTCCTTCCCCCCCGAGGAGAGAGGGCGGCTGAGTGATGCCACTGCCTCTGCTCACCAGTGTCTTTGCTGCCATCGTTTGTCGCTGTCTCTGCTGCTGTCGCTGCCACTGCTTGTCATTGCCACTGTTTGTTACTGTTATAGTCCCTGCTGCTGCTTGTCACTGCTGCTGTCATTGTCACTGCCATGGCCCATAGCTGCCACCATCACTCCCTCCTCTTGCTATGATGCTGTGTTCTGAGGTTCTTCCGCTTAGCCCAGTTCTCAGTGATTTCAGCCTTTAGTGAATTCACTGGGTAGTGGGGAACCTCTCTGCTATTGCCTCTTCTGCATTGTCTCTTCACCACAACACTGTCTCTATACCTGGTCTAAGGGTCAACACTAGATCACTGAGCTCAGCCCTAGTAATCATTGAGAAAACACCAGGACTCTCCAATGAATCCAGTCAGTGCTCTCTTCAAACACTGGAGCAGGGGGATGGTCAAGTGGCTTCCTAAACACTTTAAACAGGTCCACACCACCAGGCAGGAATACCTGTCCCCACCCCCTTAGACTCTTATTTTGGATTTCCCCCCTGCTTAGCGAGTGAGATTAAATTAGGGTCAATCAGGGCATGCTAAGCACAGTCATGCTGTCCTTTACTCATATAATAAGGATAACATTTTATTACCCCTGCCCTCAGTATTTAACCCAAAACAGCCAAAATTGACCACTTTGCAAAGCAGTTCTATCTGTTGAACACTTAAGCGGAGTAGGTGTGATTATGCAAATAGACTCATAGCTCCTGAAGTCTTTTCCTCCTGTTCATCACTAGATGTCAGGGGAGAGTTCATTCAGATTCTGCTAACACATCTTTTGGCAGCCCATTTAGTGTACATACCCATTTAGCCCTCCTAGAATGGGTTTAAGTATCAGTGGTGAGGCACAGCTTAGGCGAGTAAAGACACACCCGAAGGGTATGGGTATGTACTTGAGTACTACATGGCTCTCTACTTGCAGAAGCAATGCCTTCCTTTCTACATTGCTGTTTTTAGCAGTGTAGTGTCCCACTGCCGGAGCCTTTCTCTACTGTAGGGAATGACTCCAGCAGCAGGAAAATGCTCTGGCAGAGGGGAGGCACTGGAGAACAGCTGAGCCTTTTCTCTGACACCTCCTGCCAGAGCTTTTCCTTGCTGCACTGAAAGGTTCCACCAGCTCCCTGTTTCTGGAGACTTTCCCCACAGCAGGGAAAGACTCCAGCAGTGGGGAAAGGCTCTGATGGGGGACATCTTCCCTACTGCTCCTCCCCTGCCAGAACCTTTTCTTGCCACAGTGAAAGTCTCTGGTAGCAAGGAGCTGCTGAAATCTTTTCTTACTATCTCATCTCTGTGTGACACAGTGTGGACATAGTTTGCTTTTTACTGCGGTGTGTAGCTACATGTACACTATGTGCCACCAAAAGTAGTGTATGGTGTAGATGTAGCCTCTCTGTCTATATAAAGATTATATGATTACATGTCTTATTTCTCAGAAGTTAGACTTCAGACTTTCACTGTGTTGCTAAGGACTGGTTTGCACACAATTTTTGTAATGCTTTACCATAAGTGGTACAACTTCCTAGTAGTGATGCAGTTATACCATTATAAAGGTGCTTATATGGGTATAGTTTATTTCTATAACTTTATGAAACTCAGCCATATGGGGTTTGAAGCACTTTTATACTGTGTCCACAATAGTACTGCTTTCACTGTATAGGTTTCTAAACTATTATAGTGAAAGCAGAAAAAATATGTGTAGCCACACACTAAAACGTCCTTTCCCTCCCTGACCTATTGTTTCACAATTCACTACCTCCCACTAATGGACGGTTTTCTTTTCTTAAAACAAACAAATAAAAACAACCCTTGATTTTGGGATAAAGAGGGCATCTCTCTAATCCAGTCACTGAATGTGAAAGTCATGCGAGAAACTTCTGCTTTAATCAAATGAGATTGGGAGGGCTTCCCTTTTGTCAATAAATTCTTAATTTATCCCCCAAGTAGATTAGAGAGGTAAAGGCAGGAAGCAGGTTGGACCCTTTGCTTTTCTCTGGTTAGCTAGCACAAAGCGGTCAGGAAGGTCAGGCCACGCAGTGCCTTTAAACATTTTTGAACTTACAAAACTTCCAAAGTCCAGCAGCCACTCAAGCAATGTGGGGCTGGATGTGGCCCTTGGAGGTGGATCTAAGAAAATGTCTGTCCAGCTCCTCTCTACAGTAGTGCATGGAAATCTCAAGTATTCAGTCTTGCACAGATTTATACTGTGTGAGATGAATGGTGTTTTTATTCAGTGCAGCCTTTGTGTTTTAGTCACAAGAAAGGGTTTTATCTCTCATAATAAGTTTGTATGGTGGTGATTTTTATAACAACCATACGAAAGCATAAAAGTTTCTAACACTCCTAACTACACTTCATCTTCACTAAAACATTAAACTCTCATGTACAGTTTATGATCACTAAATCACAGCATTCTGAAGGTTACCATGTGCACATTAAACTAATGCTGATGCTTCTCAAATTATTAACAGTTGGTCTATACCTACAGATTAGATTTACCTAACTACATCTCCAAGGACTGTGAAAAATTTCACAACCTGTGCGGCATATTTAGGTCAACTTAACCCCACAGTAGATGCAGCTAGATCAATGGAAGAATTCTTTCATTGACCTAGCTACCGCCTCTTGGAGGGGTGGATTAACTGCATTGATGGAAAAAACCCTTCCGTTGATGTCACAAGCATCTAAACTATGGCGCTACATCAACACAGTTGAAAGTGCCATAGCGCTGCCACCATGGCTTCTGTAGCATAGACATACCCTGATGTTTGGATTGAGTTGGAGAGGGTGTTGAATCATCAATACAGAGAAAATTTACTTCTAATGGTTTAGTTACATTGGTATTAACAAAAAACAAAACAAAAAAACACGTTTCAAGACAGTATGAAAAAATCACTTGCCCTCTCAGTTCTGGATTCACTTTGTTTTTTCTGTTTGGCTGCCATCATAAAATTAATTCTCCAGCCATCTGTGAACTCTTTCAGGGTAGGTGGAACCTGAATTTCTAATGTTCAAAAAAGGCAATAAATAAGTAAATAAAATCCAAATCCCACCTTTCAGTTATTATTTTATTGATCATAAGGAATCGAAAAGGCTGAAAACCCATTTTTTCCTTTGGAGGCCACCTTCGAAAGAAAAACATTTTGGATGCCCTTTCATTCAATCTGACCTTCAAAAATGTCAAAAGCGTTGTAGATTTAATATTTCTTTTGGGTTTTTTTCTCGGCATGTTGATCTCTTCGGTGTTAAAAGATTGTAATGTGCTCTAAACAGTGGATTTTACCAAATGAATTCCAGTTACAGGATGTCTGAGTTTTATTTATCCATAAAGCTTAAAAACAAAAAACAAACAAAAGTAACAAAGCCAACAAAAATCTTCAGCCAAAGTATATATTGTGAATGAGCAGCTTTTGATTGATTTAGCAACTGATATATATTCTGTAAAGTTCCACTCTGACTATATTTTTAATAAAGGCTCACTGAGCAATTGCTAGTTTCTTAAATAAAAATCTTTCAGTTTCAAATTCTATTTATTTTTTAACCATTTGATAGGAATAGAATGTTGTCTTGGGTAAAAATAAACATCTGAAACCAGAATCATTTCTGGTGTAACTCAGTTGACCTCAATGGAGTTAAACTAATAAATTGGCTCCGTGGACTTTGCATTTACATTTATTTTCAACAAATGCCTCATTTTTCCTTAGTATTCATCTGTGAAAAGGAGACCATTATTATGTACTAGCCAGTACCCCATGGAAAAGTTTAACTCTGATCACTGGATGACTTACTGGGGGTCCTTGGAGAGCTGTATAGTCACATGCATGGTAGTGACTCCTTGTCCTTGATTCCATCTGCTAAACCACATTAGAAGACACCTAAAATATGTTAAGTGCTTTCTCAATTGATTTTCTTTGGAAAGCAATTGCTGTTGTTGCCACAGATGTTAACTGATCACAAATGTGAGTGTGGTGGTCTCTGCAACTGCGAATAGACAAGAAGAGATCCATGAGAGAATTTTTCTGTAACATGTTGTCCGTCCTGTGAAAAATTTGTGAATTCCACTTATGCATAATACATTTTCTCTCTCGCGCTCCTCCCCCCCCTTTTTTTTCATTATTAGGGAGATCTTTAAGAGAACAGGATGCTTGATTTTAACGGTTCTTCTGCTCTTGCTCCTTTATTCCCCATCTGAGATCTTATTTGTTTCCACAGCAACCAGGTGTAATGGACTATTAATGAATAAAGACCAAGATCAGATGAACCCTTAAAATCAAGCATCCTATCTCATGTGCATGTCCCTATTAATTAAAAAGGAGGAAAGAAGATATGTTACATAACCAGACATGTCCTTAATGGATTTACATAAGTTATCTGCACTTTTCAAAAGACTTCTGCTTAAAGATTTCCTAGCCAATCATGTTTTGTTTTTGCCACAATAGCTTCATTTATGAATAGTCAATATTGGTCAAACACATTTCTTGGTGTAACTCTGATGAAGTTAAGGGAATTACACAAATAACCAGTGTAGTGGTGTGTGTCATACAAGATATCAATTTTGCAGTAACCTAGGAGCTCTTGCTTTCTGGTCTGGTGAAAGCTGCAGTAGTTACATGATAGAAGTGATTTCCTGGCATGAGAAAATTTGCTGTACTGTTCTTTAGTTTTACTGAGTTTTATTTATTAGGGCGCTTACTTGGAATCCACTTTCTGAGCTAAATGCTAGCAGTCAATATCAGTGAAACTGCAAATAAAGTCTAATAAGTTATATTGTGTAGAATATAAATGTAGAATTAAAAATCTCTGACTATGGGAACTGTTTCTTATACAATAGTTCACTGACAAACTGAAAGTAATTTTGAAATAGTGGTTAGAGAAATGATAAGACTTCTCACTCTAAAAGAGAAATTGATGAATTAGAAAACTATAGGGTCAGTTATAATTGTGTTCATCCTAATATATCCAGAACCTTATTTATAGCTTTCATGGAAAAAAGTAATCAAGGCATGAGATCCTTATTTATGCTTGATTATATTCCATTTAAAAAAAACTGATGTATTTTTGCTGTATTAAAAAGCAATTGAGAGATGATGTTTAAAGTCTGATTATGCTTTGTTTTCCTCATCAAAGTTTTGAATTAGCTAGGCAGGGAACACTCGTATTTTACCACACTATGACAATAAAAAGAGAATGAATCATCAGACCAGTAAAGCAGGAGCAGAACCAGAACTAGGGCCCCAGCTAAGCAGAGCCCTTAAGCATATATTTAACATTAAGCACATGAGTAGTCCCACTGAGGTCAGTGAGATGTAAACACGTATTTGGAGCTAAGCACATATATAAGTGCTTTTCTGAATAGGAATGGTATTACTCATGTACTTACAGTTAAAGAAGTGCATAAAGAGCTTTGTAGAATCTGGGCCCTACGTACTTTGGGCCTGATTTTGTTCTTATTTATACTAGTGTAAATCAGCAGTAACTTGGCTGAAGTCAGTGGAGCTGAACTGGTGTAAAACCAATATTGGTCTGATATAGTCAATACTGTGGAATCAGGATTGAGTGTGTACCTGTTGTTTCATAAATTTAATATTTTTGTTTATATTATTTGTCACTACTTTGTTGAGGTTTTGGAGATATTATGCCATATAATATTTTCTTTCCTTCTCTTCTTTGACATAATTCCTATTAGCTAAATCTCTTTGGTAGTGCCTGAATCACAGAATCGTAGAAGAATCCTCCAATTTGTCTAGGTCACTCTGTATCCTATCCCTGCCCTCCAGAGTATCTACCTCTCCCCTCAGGTTCGTGTCATCCACAAACTTGCTGAGGGTGCAATCCACCCCATCATCCAGATCATTAATAAATTTGTTGAGCAAATCCGGACCCAAGACCAACCCCTGGGGCACCTCACTTGATACCGGCTGCCAACTAGACATTGAGCAGTTGATCACTAGCCATTGAGCCCGATGATCTAGCCAAATTTCTATCCACCTTATAGTCCATTCATTCAACCCATTCTTCTTTAGCTTACTGGCAACAATACTGTGGGAGACTATCAAAAGCTTTGCTAAAATCAAATTATATCACGTACACTGCTTTCCCCACACCCACAGAGCCAATCATCACATCATAGAAGGCAGTCAGGTTAGTCAGGCATGACTTGCCTTTGGTGAGTCCATGCTGACTGCTGCTGATCACCTTTCTCTCCTTCAAGTACTTCAAAATGAATTCCTTGAAGATCTGCGCCATGATTTTTCTGGGGACTGAGGTGAGGCTGACTGGTCTGGAGTTCCCCAGATCCTCCTCCTCCCATTTTTTAAAGTTGGGCTCTATGTTTGCCTTTTTCCAATCATCTGGGACCTCCCCCAATCACCACAAGTTTTTAAAAATAATGGCCAATGGTTTTGTAATCACATCAGCCAACTCACTCAGCACCCTTGGATGCAATGCATCTGGCCCCATGGACTTGTGCATGTCCAGCTTTTCTAAATTGTCCTGAACCTATTCTTCTACCACTGAGAGCGGCTTACCTCCTCCCCATCCTGTGGTGCCCAGTGCAGTAGTCTGGGAGCTGACCTTGTCTGTGAAGATAGAGGCAAAAAAAGCATTGAGTATTTCAGCCTTTTCCACATCATCTGTCACTAAATTGCTTCTCCCATTCAGTAAGAGGCCCACACTTTCCCTGACCTTGTTCTTGTTGCTAACATAGCTGTAGAAACCCTTCTTGTACCCTTCACATCCCTTGCTAGCTACAACTCCAGTTGTGCTTTGGCCTTCCTGATTTCACCCCCATATGCTTGAGCAATATTTTTATACTCCTCCCTAGTCATCTGTTCAAACTTCCAATTTTTGTAAGCTTCCTTTTTGTGTTTAAGCTCCCTGAAGATTTCTCTTTTAAGCCCAGCTGGTCACCTCCTACCATGTTTGCTATCCTTTCTGCACAGAGAGATGGTTTGTTCCTGGCGCCCTCAATAAGGTTTCTTTAAAATACAGCCATCTCTCCTGGACTCTTTTCCCCCTCATATGAGCCTCTGAGGGGATCCTGCCCATCAGTGCCATGAGGGAAGCAGAGTCTGCTTTTCTGAAGTCCAGGGTCTGTATACTGCTCTCCTTTCTTCCTTTTGTCAGGATCCTGAATTCAACCATCCCATGGTCACTGCTATCCAGGTTGCCATCCACTTCTACTTCCCCTACCAATTCTTCCCTGTGTGTGAGCAGCAGGTCAAGAGGAGCATGGCTCTTAATTGGTTCCTCCTGCACTTGCACCAGGAAGTTGTCCCCAACACTCTCCAAAATCTTCCTGGATTTTCTGTGCACAACTCTATTGCTCTCCCAGCAGATGTCAGGGTGGTTGTAGTCCGCTATGAGAATTAGGGCCTGTGATCTGGAAACTTCTATTAGTTGTCTGAAGAAAACTTTTTCTACCTTATCCTCCTTGTCTGGTGGTCTTCAGCAGATGCCCACATTGACATTACTCTTGTTGCTCTTGCCTCTAAACTTAGCCCAGAGACTCTCAACAGGCTTTTCTCCAGTTTCATACTTGAAATCTGAGCAATCATACTGCTCTCTTACATGCAGTGTAGCCCCTCCATCTTTTCTCCTCTGCCTGAAACAAAGGAGAATATTAATATGGGAAAGAGGATAAATTACTTATTACAGTAGAATGTCAGAGTTACAAACACCAGAGTTAAAAATTAACCAGTCAACCACACACCTCATTTAGAATCGGAAGTATGCAATCAGGCTACAGCAAGAACCAAAAAATAAATTACAGTACTGTATTAAATGTAAACTACTAAAAGAATAAAGGGAAAGTTTAAAACAAAAGACTTGACAAGGTAAGGAAACTTTCTGTGCTTGTTTCATTTAAATTAAGGTGATTAAAAGCAGCATTTTTCTTCTGCATAGTAAAGTTTTAAAGCTGTATTAAGTTAATGTTCATTTAAAAACTTTAGAAAGAACAACCATAACATTTTGTTCAGAGTTACGAGTATTCCAGAGTTACAAACAACCTCCATTTCTTGACTGTACTTTAATGGACCCCTCATGTTGGAGCCTTTGGCAAATTAGTGGTTTTCTAGATTAGAGGAGCTGTTCACTGTATCCAGAGGAATAGTGAGCTTACATGCGATCACAAAGGTGAAACTGTGTTCATACTGATTTTATAGTTAATGTTTGTTTGGTTAAAATGTTGGCTTTGGCTTGCTGGGTATCCTAATAGTGAGAGCCAAATGTGAGGAATCTCCAGATTGATATTATTTAATAGATATATTCTTGAAATCATGTTCCTTCATTAGAAGACTCTAGAGCAACAATTCCCAACCTGGGGTGTGACACCCCCTGAGGGGGGCCAAAGATTACAGAGGTCCATGAGGCTTCAGTAATATTGAGGTCATTTAGCTCCCTGAGCCCCGTAGCAGCCAGGCACAGCAGCGTTAAGGCCTGTGCCAGCTGCAGCAGAGGAGCAGCCCCCCAACAGAGCAGCAGCCCTGAGCTCTGTGCCAGCTGGAGCGGAAGAGCAGCCCCCACAGCCCCAAGCTGGCTGGGTGCCCAGCCGGAGCGGAGGAACAACCCCCTCAAACTCCAAGCTGGCTGGAGTGGAGGAGCAGCCCCCCACCAGCCCCAAGCCAGCTGGGTGCCCAGCCGGAGCAGAGCAGTCCTGGCCAGTCCACCACCTCCATTACCCTCAGTCCATGAGGGATGGGAAGAGACGGGGCCACAAGTAGCATGCGGTGGCGGCTACACCAGGGAAGGCTTAGCTTCTTACTCAGGTAAGAGTAATTTATTATTATTACTATTTATGTAATTTAGTGCTACTATTATTACTATTATATGTGTTTATAGGGGTTATATGTGTTTATGGTCAGGTTGGGCGGTGGGGTGGCATGTATTACCTCGTGTTAACTAGTGAGGTTTTCACTCAAAAAGGTTGGGAACCACTGCTCTAGAGTTCATATATAGATTTTATAATGTAATTATTTATTATTAATTTTACACAATGCACCAATAAAACATTCTTTAGCACATTTACTTAATTTAAAAACAAGATGTACAGCGCAATATTAATCTTAAATAGAATTACCTGGGATTAACCAGATGTACATGCCACTACCATTCATAAAAACAAAAGCCTGAGAATAGACGTGACTCTTTTATTCCACCTTGAAGGCCAGTAGATTTAAGATTTTTTGGACCAATGTAGGAAGTAAAATCTAAAGGATGGGGCTCTCCAATAAGAGAATCCTGCTTCTACTCCCCAGGCATTTGGATCTGAGAACTATTAGCAAAAGCACTGCTACTGATTTCAGCTTTCGTGACTGAGTATGTATAGAGAGATGGATCCCCTAGAGAGCCCAGACCCAAATCTAGTAGAGCTTTAGAGATCAAAATCAACATCTTGAATTAAACTCAGATGAAAAAGTGAATCCAGTTCAGACTTTGAAGATTGATGTAATATACTCCATAAAGCTGGCTCTACTAACAGTCAGATTCTGCCACTTTAAAAAAATGGTAAATCCTCACAGAGTAAAGTATCACTTGATGGAAGGGTGGAAGAATCTGACTCTAATCTGGAAGCTGTATGGTGATTACTACCTGTAGTTCAAAGTAGTCTTCAAGGATAACGCTATGTGGAGTGAATTTCAAAAATCCAGGAACAACTGGGAATCCAGAAGCACCCCCAACCAAGCATTTTACTGACAAGTCATGCATAATCCTTCCATAATAAGGACAGACACTATCAGTGTGTTTTCTACAATAAATGAGTTGTTTGTGGCCAGTGTATACAGTGCTTTACTCTTAGGACTTCTGTTATTTCCGTGACCCCCAATAAGAGTAGGAACTTTGTGAGTCCACAGCAACTAGTTGTTGTTTATTTACAGTTGTCCTGTTTTTGTATTCTGTAATCTTTAGATAACTGCCATAGATAGAATGACTGGTAAAACATTTCAAATTAATAGCAAGTTAACAAAAATTTGGAAAAGTGGGAGCCCTTTTGGCAATCCCTCCCTGGCTTTCCTATACTACTTCTGCAGTAATCCTTGTAAAGGGAGGGCAAGGTAAAATTCATGCTCACAAAAATAGAAAGAAATAGACATTGTTTATTTTATAAAAGAGAAGTATAAGAAGATATGAAATAGCAAAAGGAATAAAAAGAAGAAAGATGGGTGAGAATAACAGCAACAAACAGAAGAGAGAGTCCTCAGAATGTCTAGGAAGCAAACCTAAATTACAAAAAGAAAAGCAACATCATTGGCAAAAAGCTGTCTGTTCTAAATGCCTATTACATACAGTAGACAATTGGGCTCCTATTAATCTTTATAAAAATGGATTTCCAGTCAACTGAAAAAGCTTTTTTTGTCATTCTTTTGCTATAATGAAAAAGGCCTGTGTTCTCTCTCTCATTCTCCAAGAGCCTTCTTTATATGTTAACCTTCTCAAAACTATAGTGAAATATAAATACAATTGAGATAGTGGTCCATATAAAATATGCTATAAGACCTTTGGCTTCAAAATTTCTGGATCATCAGATCTGCCTATTGCTTTTTGTGGGATGAATTTCAAATCCCATAAGACTCTTAGTACATTGGAATGTTCTTTGTGATGGAATTCTTTCTAAATATTGCACCGAACCCCTTACAGCCAATATGGACCCAAATTATCTGACATGTAAGGGTCTGAACTTGTTACATGTATTCATATATGATAAACAAATATTAATAACTGTCTTTAGTATTAGTTATATTTAGGAATAATACATACTCGTGTGCTGTATGAGTATATCCAGTAAGATCCCCATCTTACATTTGTGGAAATGTTCCTTGAAAACGTAAGAATTACAACATAAAATGGGAGACTCTTAAAAGTTCCTATATTTGAAAGTATTCAAGAAGTTTACAAACTTGTAGTATTTTATATTTTGTTTTACATTTTCTTCCCACCTCTCTGCACTGTCAATGATGTGTCAGCTTCATCTGCCATTTGTCAGATTCTGAAATACGCATCTTGGTATTTCATTTCACCCTGTCCATTATCCCTGAACTGCTGCATAAGAAATTATCCAATTGAGGATGGGTAGGTAAAGGGAGAGTGGAGGATAGTTTATTCTTACTTGGTCCATTTACAAAGTTAAAAACATGAAAGTGTATATATGTCTAGAAATACTTTATATATTTGATTGTATCCTCTCCATACATGTCTCATATATCACTTACCTTCTTTGATTGTAGGTTCTTCAGGTCAGGGACCATGTGTTCCTGTGTATTTGTGCAGCACTTAGAACAATGGATGCTGCTGCAATATTTATTATTATTATTACTATATTAATAATAATAATAATTTATTTATGGTATTTCCTAGAGGAACTCCAGTCCCATTGTACTAGACACACTACAGACAAATAACAAAGAAGACAGTCCTTTTCCCAGAGATCTTACAATCGAGACATCAGACAGGATGCAACTAAATAAATGATAAATGATGAAATAAACGGGGATGAAGCTGGAGGATTGGGAAAATGTTAATGATAATATTTCACAATACAAACATTCTAAACTAAAAAATCTATTTTAACAGAAAGTCAATTAAAACGTAAAGATAATGTGTCTGTAATTAAATAGATTACATTTTATTACCAGACACAATCAAACATAGCTTACTTTCCTGAATGCATCTTCCAATGTTGGATCCCTCAGGAATGCAATTTCTTTCTCTCCTCCCTTGCTTCCAGTCATTTCTCTCTATCTCATAGTCTCTCTCATATTCCCTTCTTCTGTCCCATTCTCAGGCTCCTTTGTCTCTAGGTGTCTCTTTTTTTGTTTTAGTCTTTCCTTCTTTCTTGCCTTCTTGCTTTTGGCTAGCCATTTAGAGCCTAGCATTATAGCTCCCCAACTCAACCAGGCCCGATCTGGCTAGGGCAGGGGTCGGCAACCCGCGGCTCTTCAGCCGCGGCTATGCGGCCCTTCAGCCGCGGTAAACCGCAGCTCCGGAACGCGGCTTCCCTAGTGACTAGGGGACCAGAGCAAAAATTCTTCCCCTATTGCAGGCATGTCCAAAGTACGGACCGCGGGCCATATATGGCCCTTCATGCTTTTTAATCCGGCCCGCCGCTGTGAGCCCCACTCTCCAGCTCCGCCGCCGAAATTGATAAGGGCGAGTCAATTTCACGGCAGAGAGTGGTCTGAAGTGCTGGCTGCTGGGGTGCAGTGTGTTGGGTGCTGTGTACATAAATGTGTATTTAATACACTCCATTCATCTGATCCTTGCCCGGCCCCTCTGTCAAATTTTAGAACGCATTGTGGCCCATGAGTCAAAAAGTTTGCCCACCCCTGGGCTAGGGCATTAGTTAGAGCTCTGCAGGGGCTGCTGTAATTCACACCACTACATAAGATCCCTAAAAGAAAAGACCTTATGCCAGTGGAGCATCATCCCAGTGGAGATCCGTTCTGCCCATCCCCTGCCAAACCTCCTGCCTTTTTTGGCACGCCCTCTGCGCCAGGATAAGAGGGTGGCTGGAACAAGAACTGGCTTCTCTACATCTGCCAGATTTACAGCAGCAGGGAGTTCCCCTCCACTAAGGGAATTCTTCACTGGCCTTTTACAGCTGGAATCCATCCACTTTGTGCTGTCTGAGCAGAGCAATATGAGCATATAGTACTTCAGAATCTGGGCCAATGCCTTTTTCAGCACTATGGGTATGGCCAACATTGTCTTATCCTTTTGCTCAGTTGGAGATGGAAATCAGCTTGGATTTTAGTAAAATTGAAACAGTGACTGAGCTTAACCTCATGTTTTGATTATACAGTATGTTGTATTATTTATAATTTAATTGTATGAGAAATATTTTCATAAGGATAAATTATATATGTAACATTACACTCAAAGCTAGGTGCTTTAAAATTTTCCAGTGTGCAGTATATTGTTGAAAGTTACAAAATGTTGGCTGGATCCAGATTGATACTTTTTTGGATAAGTTTCTCCCATATGCTTTTATTTAATGTATTTTTTTCTTTTAGGTTAGATTTATAAAAAGTATGTAAAAATGTCTTTTTTGGAATGGGAGTGTTTTACAATTAGAAGATCACAATGTAGGAATTCAACATCTTCTAGGAACTATAGCATATGAAAGAAGTCAAATACTAAATCTGAAAAAAAAATTCTTCACATCCTACAACTAGTTGGGAACACAGTGTCAATCTAAAATATGTCATTACCAGAGTAACAGACAGACAGAAGCAGCAATCATAGCGAAGCAAGCATTTTTTGTCTCAAGGATTCTACGCTCCATCTGATCTCTCCCTAGCTTCCCACTCTTTCTCTGTCTAGTAATAGATTTAATTGAAAGAGTTAGCTCACATTTTCTTTGGATTAGAAGAAGATAAATACATTTGTTCAAAAGGGACTAGAGAAAGAGAAAAGGAATTATGTTAAATGTTCTATTTGTAGAGGCTTTTTATTCTGTTATTAGAGGGTCGATTTTCTTTCATATTCTCAGAATGCTGAACTGTTGGGTATGGTGGTCTCTAAAACATCAGTTTTACCTTGGCCACAAAATCCTTGTCCAGTAGGGTTGTCATGCCTTGCATGCTGTTTTGGATCAGCTGGTGAAGAATATATGACAAACACCTCACAGCTACCCCTTTCTGAAAGGTGAACCCAAGGGAAAATATAATTCCCTGAAAATGTTCCCTCTTGTATCTTCCCTTGTTCACGTGAGACTTTGGTAGCCACGATGGCCATGGCCAAAGCAAAGAAGATATATACACTATTGTGCTCCAGAACCTTGATCTTAGCAACAAGGATATTTTCGGATGAATGGTTTACTAATGTTTCAGTTCTTATGGTTGCATTTTTTTCAGTTTTGACAACCCCTGAACTACTTAGTGTTCAGCGGTGAGAATCCTGCCAAGATGGTGTCTTATACCTCTACTTCACTGAAAATATCACCTCTGCAGAATTCTCATTCACAGACGCATCTCTCAGAGTTTGGAGGGCAATCTTTAGAGGTGGTGCATATCTTTACAATTTGATGTTTGTATTGTTCTGTTGGAGGAAATAATTTTTGAATGAGTTTGTTCTGTGATTTGCTAAGATTTTCTTTGAGGGGCCTTTGCTTCTTGCATGAGGGCAATTGGAGTCCTGGGTGATGCACAACTACCAACAGAGATGCTGTGGCTCACACCCTGCCCAATTACTGCCGCAGTAGGGAATAATAACCTTAGAGCTTGGGGAGTTATGCCTGTCTTGTGCTAGGGAGCACAAGACTCAGCAGTCAAAATCCTGTAAGAATATCTTCAGATCAGCAGAATTACAAGGTAAATAATTTCCCATTATGCAGCATTGGAATCTTGTATTATTTTAAAGCTGGGCTAGCAATAGCAAAATCTTCTTTATTGCTATAACCATCTGGATAATTGAGACTGTGAATTATTCTTGCTTTTAGAGCCCATAAATGATGTGCACACTCTGTACGATCTCCAAACATCTTATGTTTATGCTTATTTGCTGGTATGACATGCTACCTGTGCCAAATTTGCTTGGACTTTTGCCTTAGAATATAAATACCAGCCAACAAAAATGGAATCTATATAATATTACAATTGCCTTCTCTTTTTGTGGAAAGTGCCTCCTACCTGCCAGAAAGACGCATTTATACCACCTGCCTCTTTGCTGCCTCTCACATCTGTTAACATTTATTACATGTGTCAGAAAACAATAGTTGAATAGTAAAGGGAAAGGATATGTGAAGTTCAAGGGCATTGCATCTGAAAAAAGACAAGTTATATTGCATTGGTGTCTTGGAAGCCCAAATGTTTTCTTGGACTTGTCAAAAAGTGTATAGTATTGTAACTAGAACACCCCAAATCACAAGTGAATTGAACTAAACCTGTGAAACAATTTATACTTCCAATGAAGAATGGTGAGCAAGAAAACAATGACCTATGATCTTTTTAACACACAACAAAAGGATACATTTTTTTTCACCTGAGGCAAAGATAACAACAACAATGCCTTAGCTAAAATCCTCAAATTTAAGTGCCGAATTATGTCATTAGGTATTGTGACAGGGCAAGGCCAGACGGCTATGCAAGGGTGCTCCTATTTGGAATCCGGGGTAGGTGGGTGGGCGTGAGCCCACCCACCGCTAAAGGCTCCCCCCCCCAGCCTAGGGGCGGAGCCACTGGACCCGGGTCCAACTGATTACTGGGGACAACAGATGAAAAAACAGGAAAGGGCGTGGGGGTCACAGGTTAAGAAGAAGAGAGCCAGAAGGGGACACCGAGCAGAGAACCCCGGACAGCGCCCACTGCTCCTCAAAGGTGTCCAGGGAGCCAGCGGATGCCGCCCAGAGGAACTCTGCCCAGGGACGTGAGTTGACCAGGGAACGGAAATAGGCCCCACAGTCGCAGGGAGCCCCCCCTGCCAACCTCCTCTCCCTGGTCCGGTAGATGGTTAGTTTGGCCAGGGCTAGGAGGAGATTGACGAGGAGGTCCTGCGACTTCGTGGGGCCACGGATGGGGTGTGCGTGGATGAACAGGTGCGGGGAGAAGTGCAGCGAGAACCTCAACAAAAGGTTCTGGAGGAGCCGGAAAAGGGGCTGCAACCTGGCGCACTCTAGGTACACGTGCGCCAGGGTCTCCCTCACGCCGCAGAAGGGGTAGGTGTCAGGGTGGGAGGTGAACCGTGCCAAGTACACGCCCGTGCTCACGGCTCCGTGAAGGAGCCGCCAACTGATGTCCCCGGCGGGCCATAGGGTCAAGGTGGAATACAGGCTTGCCCACCGGGGATCCTCGCCCTCCAAGGGTGTTAAGAGGTCCCGCCACTTGGTGTCTGGGCGGGACGCGAGGGCGAGGAAGTGGAGGGTGTGGAGCACGAGCGCGTACAGATGGTCCCTAGGCGCGGTCTGGAAGAGGGCCGGCTGCAGGTCGAGCCGCCGGCTTGGGGCATAAGGATGGGGGGGCTGAGTGGGTTCGTGGGGCCGAGGCCCGATGGTCAGCACCGGAGGGCCGGGGCTGAGGGAGGGGCGGGGAGCACCCTCCTGCAAGACCCGCTCGAGGTACATCAAAGCAGTAGGGGGGAAGGCTGCCTTCACCTCCTGGAGTACACGTCGGGGGATTCGAGGGGTGGAGAGCCCCATACGCCAAGCTAGCGCATGGGGGTCCACCCAGGTCCCCCGGGCGTAGTCCAGGAGATCTCCGACCCTGGTGACTCCTGCCAGGACCAACCGCCGTTGCACTGAGGGGGCCTCCGCCACCTGCACACGTAGCTGGGGATTGTGTAGCAGGGGCTCCGCGAGGAGATCCTCCCCCTCGGTGACCGCAAGGGGCCTGGAGGCCGAGAGGAGCCTCCAGGTCCGGAGGAGGTCCTGGTAGAAGACCGGCAGCTCGGAGGGGTCTCGCGGAAGACCTCTCGGGTGGACAAAAAAGAGCTGCCGGTCGTATCGGAGCCCTCGGAAGCGGCGGAGGAAGACGCACGCCAAGTGGCTCCACACCGGACTGCCTGCACCATAGAGGAGTCTCTGCAGGGCCTGGAGGCGGAAGGTGTGGACCTGGCTGCGGATGCAGCTCAGGCCCTGCCCGCCCTCCTCCAGGGGAAGACTCAGAATCCCTGCAGAGACCCAGTGCAGTCCTGGCCAAAAGAACTCCAGAACTGTCTTCTGGAGGTAGGCCAGGAAACTCGGGGTCGGGACCAGGGTGTTGAGCCGGTGCCAGAGCATGGACAGGATGAGCTGGTTGATCACCAGTGCCCTCCCCTGGAGGGAGAGGCACCGGAGCAGTCCTGTCCATCTCCGCAGCCGTCCAAACACCCTGCCCTCCAAATCCTGCCAGTTCTCCGCTGGGGAGGGATGGGTGGCGGAGAAGTAAACGCCCAGATAGAGCAGCGGACCCGCGCTCCACCGGATGGCTTGAAGCGCGGGTGGGAAGGAGCTCGCCTGCCACCCAGCCCCTACCGTCAGGGCAGAGCTCTTGGCCCAGTTGACCCAGGCAGAGGAGGCTGCCGAGTAGACGGCCAGGCAGTCCTCCAGCCGCACCAGGTCGCCCGGGTCCTGGACCATGAGGAGCACGTCATCGGCGTACGCCGACAGCACCAGCCTTAGTTCTGGCTCACGGAGCACCAAGCCCGTCAACCTCCGGCGGAGGAGACGGAGAAAGGGCTCAATGGCCAGAGCGTACAGCTGGCCGGACAGCGGACAGCCTTGGCGTACTCCACGCCCGAAACTGACCGGTTCGGTCAGGGTCCAGTTGAGCTTGACCAAGCACTCTGCGGAGGCGTACAGCACCCGGAGAAATCCCACAAAACGGGGTCCGAAGCCGAACGCCTGCAGGGTGCCCAGGATGGTTAGTTTGCCCAGGAGATACCCATGGTCCATCCGGTCGAACGCCTTCTCCTGGTCCAGGGACAGGGGAGCGAACGACAGACCATCCCTACACGCAAGTTCTAAGAGGTCCCGGACCAGATACAGATTGTTGAAGATGATGCGGCCCGGGACAGTGTAGGTTTGGTCGGGGTGGACCACGTCCTGCAGCACGGACTTCAGCCGCAGCGAGATGGCCCTAGCCACTATTTTGTAGTCCGTGCCGAGGAGCGAGAGGGGACGCCAGTTCCGGAGGTCGCGGAGGTCCCCCTTCTTCGGCAGTAGGGTGAGCACTGCCCGCCTGCATGACAGGGGGAGCACTCCGCTAACCTCGGACTCGGCCCAGACGGTGACGAGGTCCGGGCCGAGGACATCCCAAAACACGGTAGAACTCCGCAGTCAGCCCGTCCATGCCCGGGGATTTATTGGTAGGCATGAGGCGAAGGGCTTCCGAGAACTTGGCCAGAGTGAGAGGTTTCTCCAGCCGGTCCTGGTCGCCCGTGCTGACCGCGGGAAGTTCGTTCCAGAGCACCCTACAGGCGGCGACATCGGTCGGCTCCGGGGAGAAAAGGTCTGCGTAGAAGCCCCTGGCCCTTCCACGCATCTCCTCCGGGTCCGTGAGGGGGGTGCCGTCGGCAGCCAGAAGGCAGATGACATGCTTCCGGGCCCCCCTCCTTTTCTCCAGGGCGTAGAAGAAGCGGGAGCCGCGATCCATCTCCCGAAGGAGATGGATGCGGGACCGGACAAAGGCACCTCGGGCTCGAAGGTCCTCGAGGGCTCTAAGCTCCTCCCGCTTCTCCTGGCACGCTCTGCAGAGGGACGGATCATCGGGGCTGGTGGCCAGTCGCCTGTCCAGCTCCAAAACCTCCCGCTCCAGCAGCTCTATCCCCACATCCTGCTGCCAGCTGGCCCCCCGAGTGTAGTCACGGCAGAAGAGCCGGGCGCGCACCTTCCCCACATCCCACCATCGCCGCGCCGAGGGAAAGGCGTCTCTCTGCCCCCGCCAGGCCAGCCAGAACTCCCGGAAGGACACCACGAAGCCCACGTCCTCCAGCAGGCTGTTGTTAAAATGCCAGTAGGCCGGCCCCGGCCTCTCCGCAGGGAGAGAGGCCGTCACGGTCACCATATGGTGATCCGAGAACGGGGCTGGCCGGATGCTGGAGGAGTGGGCCCGTGCAAGGTGGTGCCTAGAGATGTAAATATGGTCCAACCGGGAGTGGCACGACCGATCTTCCCCCACCCGGACAAAGGTGAAGGTGACGTCATCATCCGGGTGGTGGTCGCGCCAAACATCCACCAGGGAGTGATCGTCGACGATCTCCGTGAGGACGTCCCTGGCGGCCGGGCACTGCTCGGTCCCTATGCGGTCCCGCTCCTCGAGGGTGGTGTTGAAATCCCCGCCCAGGACCAGGCATTCTTGCGGATCCAGTGTGCCGAGGAAGGCAGCCGTCTGCTGGAAGAACTGCACCCTCTCCGGGCCCGCGTTCGGGGCGTAGACGTTGACGAGATTCAACGCCAGCCCCTCCACGCGGACCCGGAGGTGCAGCAGGCGGCCCGGCACGACCTCGGCAATCCCCAGCACCTCGGGCTGCAGGTCAGGGGAGAACAGGGTGGCCACTCCGCCCGCATGGGCGGAGAGATGACTAAGGTGCACTCCGTCTCCTCACTCCAGCCGCCAGCTGGCCTCGGCGGCTGGGTCCGTGTGGGTCTCCTGCAGGAACGCTACAGAGTACCTTCCCTCCCGAAGGAAGGAGAGCACCTGATTCCTGCGGAGACCCGTCCTGCAGCCCCTCGTATTCAATGTGCAGATGTTGAAGGGCATTACGAGGAGGGCTGGGGTGGATCCTGGTGGGCAGGAGCGCTAGCGGTCCTCGTCGGGCTCCGCAGCAGCCCATGGCTGGTGCCATAGATTTTGAGGGCATCGCGAAAGCTGCGGGCCCGTTGGTAGGCCGCCGCACCCTGCCGCCCGGTCCCTTTCCCCTCCTTCATAGTGGCCCTCACGGCCTGGAGGACGCGGTGGAAGTCCCCCCAGCGCTGCAGAGCGAGCTGCACCCGGTTCCGGGCACCACGTGTGTCCTGGAGAAAGATGCGCAGCTCCTCACGCAGCGCCTCAGGGGGGTCATCCTCCGGCTCGGCCCCTGCAGCGGCCCCGTGGCCCTTTGGGACAGGGGCTGGGGAGGACGGCAGTGGCTGAGGGAAGACAGCAGCCCCGAGTGGGCTGGGAGTGCTAAAGTCGAAAGCCGCCTCCTGGGAGCTCTTTAGTGGGAAGGAGACAACCCCAGGGGCGGCAGATGTACAGGCAGAGAGGTGGGGGGGGGAAGGTATGGGGATGGGAGGGGTGAGGTCAGGGGAGAGGTTGAGAGCGGGGAAGGGATCAGGAGTTGGGGTAAGGGAGGGGTCGGGGGAAGGAGCAGGAAGGGGGTTAGGGTCAGACTTAGGGGTGGGGTCCTCAACCAAGACGGCCGGGTTGGTGGGGTGTGCAGCCTCTTGGCTGGGGCCAGGAGCTGAGGGGGTGGGCGTGGGCCAGATGTCCTCCAGGGGGCCAGACTCTAAGGTCACATCACCCCCGGTTCCAGGGCCCTGTGAGGGGGCGGCTGAGCAGGCTTCAGGGGGGAGGGAGGCCAGCTGGCCCACAACGAGGGGTGGGACATCCGGTGGCCCAGGGCTTAGCCTTTTGGCTCCCACCAGCTCTTTGGGGGGGGGTGGCGATGGGCTCCCGCTCCCCAGCATGGAGGGTAGAGTGGCTGAGGGGGGCCTTGGTGGTGGGGGCAGGGGAGGCAACTGAGGACAGGAGGGAGGGGGAGAGGAAAAGCAGTTCAAGGGTGCCCTGCCCTAGGCCTCCCGTACAGGGGACGGGGTCGTCCTCCCCTGGGCAGGCCGGGGTCAACCCCAGGGAGTCAATCTCCTCCATTAAGGAGGAGAAGAAAGCCCCCCCTGCCACCCCGAGGTCCTCTCTGGCACCAGCGGGGGGTTTAGGTGGCATTGGGGCTGGGGGGGCTCCGGACGAGGACTCTTCCAGTGGGGACTCCAGGGAGGCAATGGTATTGCCCATGTCTGCCACCACGACTTCCTCGGTCGATGCCACCCGCTGGGCGGCGGCCTCCGAGGCAAGGAAGAAGACCACCTTGCCATACATACGGGAGGCCGCCACCACGGCCGTGGGCCCCACCACCCGCACCATCGCCCACACGTACGTTTCCACGTGGGGCGAGGCAGGCACCAGGAGGCACCGGACCCCATGCCTCCTGGTAAGGGTGGGGAAGGGGCCCCGGCCACCTGGGATGGTGCTGGATGCGGTGGTCAGGGCAGGTGTCTTGGCAGCGGCAGGCGGGGGGCCCGCGGCCACCTGGGCGTACGCCCTGGAGGCACCGCCGCCCCCAGAGCTGGTGGAAGGGACAGCGGGAGAGGATAGAGGGAGAGGAGGAGGGGCCCCAGCCACAGGAGGTGTCGCTTTTTGGGCGGGGCCTTTGCCCTTCTTTTTACCCCCCTAATTTTTCCTCCCGACCGAGGGAGCGCCCCCCAGATTAGGGGGGGCAGGAGCCGTGGCAGCAGCAGAGTCCCTGGTGTCCCCACCAGAGTCGTCCTCCGCCCGCACCTGGGGAATGACTCCCGGCGGCTCAGCGGGGGCAGCAGGACCGGTTGTTGAGGGCAGGGACGGGGCTTCAGGGTGGGAGGGAGGGGCAGGAGTGTCTATGGGGGGGG